>OU898278.1:113153469-113608469 GCA_918026665.1 Diabrotica balteata | reverse complement strand
AAATGCCTGGCAGCCTACTGTAAGGTGTTAAATTGTTTCTTGGGCTTGAGATCCATATCGGATCCATGTCGTTTTGGACTTAAGGGACTTTGACGATATATTTTGGGTAATTTTTGGTTGGTATAACCTGATCCTGAATAGCGATTAATGAACCTTCTGTTTCAGGGAACTTCTTTCCTAATATTAACCAATACTTCAATATTGTCGATATAGTCTTAACAGACTTCATTGGAATGCCAAAATTAATACTGTAGAAGATACTATAAAAGAGTATTTCCTTCTCTGTGTTGTATTATACTTTCCATGCGATCTTAGAAGGACATTATTAAGTTTATGACTGATTCCTGAGGAATCGCTTTCCACTCTTTATATAATGCAGTTTTTAGTTCCGCCACTGTCACTGGTACTGGATTACCCGAACCCTGCGTTTGAGCTCATCTTATACGTGCTCGATGAGATTCATATCCGGACTTAATGGAGGCCGGGTTTTACATTTGTGTTGGCCAGGTAATCTTTCGTAATCCGCGGTGTATCCTGAGTCTTGGTGCTGGAAAATATTTGTAACGTATTACATCGTTGTAAAATCCCCTTTGCGACTGTACAAACTTACCATAAATTTGTACATTGTAAAAATCTTATATTTTCATAAAAAAACTCCCCTTATATCTAAACTTGGACTAGTCCCAAAAACCAGTCCATTCTCGGTCCTGAACTGTTAGCAAGACCAACAAGTTTCTAAAAGCCAAGTAGTCTCCAAGCAACCGTCTTAAGAAACGGTCTGACAAGCAAGGGCTTGCGACCCGTCAAATTAATTTCTTCATTTATTCATTATTTCCTTATTTTCCAATTCCCTAGTTTTTGTGGCCAGTATTGTTGGCAGTGAGTGCATGGTAACAAGAGTTAGATACTGTGCCTTATTTTAAGTAGAAAACTTATATTTAATCTAAACTTTGCAATTGTTCCAAGTCGCGGTGTTGCCATATCGTGCCGCGAGTGCATAAACGATTTGCGATCCAACAATTTTAACATTTTAACAACGATTTTAATTTATATGTTATACAAGTTAAACATTTACTTTTATCCATAAACTATTAAATGCTATTTTCTACAGTAATGTAGGCCATTTTTTCTTCTTGCAATAAAGATACATTTTAAGGCTTTACATGTTTAATATTTACACCTATCCCTTATCAAGGGAACAACCTTTCAGGTGCTGGATTATCCAGCTGGTCCTTCGAAGCTAAGGAGTATCTCAGAAGCTTTGTGCGATAATAAAAATCTTTCTCCGAACCAGCAAAGTTCGCTAAGGCGAGCTCCTTATTCGTACAGCGACCACCAACGGCCACAAACATCTGCTCTGTTTTTCCTTGTAATTTATAAAGATGATATACCACCCAAAAACATACACGAATCACCTTAATAGTTCACAGTTTTGGCACTTCAGCACTGGGTAAATCGGTCTCCAGACCTCCGTTATATGCGTCGTCTTTTGTTATTGCTATAAAAGCAAAGTCGACTCTCATCAGAGAATAAAACTCTGCTCCAAGGTTTTAATTGACGTGTTCTAAGCAAACTGAAGATAAACTTGTTTTTGACAGACGTTTAATTTGGGCGTTGTTTTAGCTCGTTTGGAAGTCAAAGTGCTAGCCTTAAGTGTTCTCCTAAGTGTTTACTAAGTGACGGTGACACCTCGTACTTTCTGAGAATTGTAGAAGGTCAACTCGTATGGCGGGTTGATTCCGAAAGCCACTCAGGACAATAAATCGATCAACCTTGCCTGTCGTTACACGTTGCCGATCTAGTTCCGTACATAATAGCTGTTTGTATGGCAATTCAAAAAACCTTTTTTGTTTCTGTTTCAGTTTTTATTCGAAATGGCTTACACTATTGCCTTCTAACACTACATCATCAGCATACACTAAGCACCAATGAATGTTAAAGTGCAATTTCGCTGTTATATCATCGAACACTAATGAGGATAAAAAAGAATTAAGCACCGAACCTTGGTGCAATTCTACTTTTAAATAAAATTTATCAGTCTCTTCCACACCTGTCCTAATCCTAGTTGTTACTTCCCCATGCATGTCTCTCATAACATTCACATCTTCTCTGAGAACTCCTTTCTGTTTCAGCTCCCACCAAAGAATTTCTTGAGGAACTCTATCATATCTTTACTAAGACTAACTAATACCATATGAGCGTTTGTTTTTATTTCTGTAATTTTTATCAACTTACAATGAAAATTGCATTAGTTTTTAATCGTTTATGCATAAGACCAAATTGATTATCAAATATTTCTGTTTTTTAAGTTATTGTCTATCAATTGAACTGTTCTTTCCAATAGTGTGGCTGTGGTCAAGTAGTTTTATGGCCCTGTACTTTTTGTGCTAGGTAATAATATACTGCTTTTTCATTAGTCTGGCATTTGTCCCACTTCATTATTTTATTAAATAAACCTACTATTTACCTTGTTTCTGTCTCTGATAAAACTATCCACACTTCTCCAAGACTATCATCGGGTCCAACTGTTTTATCTCTTTTTTATTTTTATAAGTGCATAAACAACTTCCAATATTTGCCAGTTGCAATTCATCCGATTTTGTCTCTATTTATTAGGATTCTCAGTCACGTACATTCTGAATAGGCTTCTCGCCTACTATTTAATTTCTATAGTTGGTTTTATCAACATTTAATTTCTTTTACAGGAGAATGACTTTGGCATTGCGTTGAGTATGATCTATGATATTTACATTATATGCAAATATAATAATTGAATTTATGAAAATCCAAGAATTAGCAAATACTTTGACTTTAGAGCGTAGGCACAAAATTTCGGGCCAATGCTTTTTAAATGCATTAATTTTTTTCGAATCCTGAGAAAACGAATAAATATTTTTGAAAAATTTAAACGCAGAATGAAAGAATACATTATTACCGAGGGCCGAAAGTCCCTGAAAACTTTTATAATGTTTATTTTAATAAGTTACAGGGGTGAAAAAAAAAAGATAAAATTTAGTGTAATTTTTAATTTCAAATATCTCATTCAAAAAACTTTTTGTTTATTCTAAGGGACTTTTGGCCGTTGGTAATAATGTAATCTTTCATTCTGCGTTTAAATTTTTCACAAATATTTGTTAGTTTTGTCAGGATTCGAAAAAATGAATGCATTTAAAAAACATTGGCTTGAAATTTTTCGCCTACGCTCTTAAGGAAGAACTGTGCCATCGTTCAAGCGAAGATTTATGCGACAATGCAACGTCCAAGAAAAAATAATAAAAGAGTGCTTAAAAAAGAGCAGATCCTTTCTAATGCCGAGAGCGCCAAAATGGAAATGGTAATAACGACACAGGCGCACTATGCAGATTCTAAGATATCTGTATCTGTATCTGTAGAGTAGGGAGGGCGAGTTAAGTTTCAACAGCACTTAGGCCACAATTGGACCCATTGTGCATCCTCCCAGGGAGCTGTCACCCTTAGCTCATTGTCCATCCTGCCATTTCTAGGAAGGTGGACAAGTCACCAGAAGACATCTCACTTATGTGGGCAGGTGTAGGGCCAGGACTCGCCGAACGCGTACTCTCGTATTAACGATAACTCTGGGCATTCACATAGGACATGCTCTACAGTTTCGTCTTCTCGTTCACACTTCCTACATAGAGGTGTGTCTACTAGCCCCAGTGTGTGTGGAGGTGTTTGCTTAGTTGACAATGACCAGTTAAAAAACCAACTGCCAACGTAGATTTTTCCTGGTCATTCCCAAGTACTTCTTTGATGTTGACTCTTCAAGGTTACTTAGTGTTACCCTGGCAAGTTTACATCCTTTCCCTTCTTCCCATCTTTTTACAGTTTGCGTATAGGAGTGACATTTGACAATTTACGCGATTGTTGTAGTTGACCAACCAAAAAGATCCCCAGGTCCTAAGAGTCTTAGGCCTGCCGCCTTCCTAGATAATTGGTCAGCAATGCGGTTGCCTTTATTCCTATTGTGTCCTTTAACCCACTTCAGGATGATGGTATTACCATCCGAAACTTGAGTTAGTGACTCGTGACACTCCATTACTAAACCTGATGTGACACGTGGTCTATTCAAGGTTAGTAGCGCTTGTCTGCTATCTGTGCAGATCATTATAGTTTTCCCTGCTATACCTTTTTGGGTTATCTCTTTTGCGGCTATGGAAATACCAGTTAGTTCTGTCTGAACTACACTGGCATTTTTGCCCATACCCCACTTTATTCTTAGGTTCAGTGATTATAAGATAACTAAGTTATATAACATTATTTTACAATAAAGGTTACGTCTGAAGAAACGTGTTGGGTCAAAAAACAGATTTTCAATTTTTTAAGGTTATGGTGCTATTGAAGTCGATGTGCGTTATCCGAAATATGAGCAGACTATATTGCATGAAGATCCTAGTTTATGGGAAAACGTAAGGCGTAAGAGAAATTTACAATACGTTAAAGATATCTTCAGATAACCTAAAAGCTACTACAAATCATAATTTAAGATAAAATAGTGCACAGAAAAAGAATAGACTATCAAGGAAAAATATAGTTTTCAAACGAAACTGTCATTTACGTCAAAGGTTCCACAAATTGATTTATAAGGTTTAAACAAACTAATAGGGATCCTTTTTATATAAATGAATCAAACACTTGGATTTATATTAACACTTGAAGAGTGTTATGAAATGATTACAATTTTGGCAAACTGAAAATGACAAAGAGACATCCACAGGAAAACCAAAAAACGTAGGAAGAGTGGTGGCGAAGATCCTGAACAGAAAAGAGAAAACTAGCAAGAAGGAATAAAAACTAAAGATGTTGTTATTAATAATATCCATTTATACCTAATTTAAACAATAGATAAACGGTATACAGAACTTTTTGATTATATAAAATTTATTATTTCGGATTACTACATATTTTATAGAAAATATTGTAACGCCTCTGAACAATATTAAAATGATCCACTTTGATTGTAACTTTTTTATTACTTTAATAAAGCAAAGTTACACGCGTATACACCGGGAACATATTATCCCTCTACCACCGTCCCATGAATAATTTCAATCTCGAGTGACATCTCCTTGTAATACAGTCATAATTCGGTGACATGACGGTATGATAGGATAGATCGGTAGGATATCTGCAGTTTATATGCTAATCTCGAAGGATACAAACAGGATTTTCTTACAAGAGGCGCCTATTATGACGGTTCACAGCATGTCACTTCTGTTCAGCCGTTTCCGGGTAATGCGATGGGACGCTGGGTGACACCGACGATGTCACGACGTTATATTAGACGCTGTTCTTTCGCGGATATATTACACGAGGGGGTGATATTTAGTTCGTTTAATACTCAAAGACCGACACTTTGTTTCAATTTTGTTTTGGCGTGATATATGAGCAGAAAAGTCGAAAAATCAATAGCTAGTGTACCGAGGAGATAAATCTTGAAACTTTTTAATAATTACAACGTTGTGTTATTGTAGCTAATTTTGCATATTATTTGATTAAAAACCAACTTAAAAATATTTTAAAACTATAAATTCTTTTTAAAAGTAATTATTTTAAAGAAAATTTTATTTTATCTTAATTATCTTCTTCTTTCTTAACCTTCCTGCAACTCCAACTGAGTCTTGGCTGCTATTACTATTTTCCTCCACTCTTGCCGGTATTGTGCAGTAATTTATCATTGTTGTACTTCCATCTTACTTAAATCACTCGTTACTGTATTTTTCTGTTTTTTTTTTGGCGAATAACTGACTTCTTGGCATCGGACCTTTCCCATAAGGATAAATTTAGTAGCGTTTCATCATTCGATCTTGGTACATGTCCTGTCCATCTTATCCTATTTGAATTAATTATAGTACTATGTTTTTTCTCCAGAGAGTGCTTGAAGTTCCTGGTTATATCTTTGTCTCCAATCTTCTGTTATTCCGTCTCTACAAGGGAAAAAGATTGTCAGGAGAATCTTTTGTTCTAAGACTAATAATTTTGTTATTTTACGTTGGTTCAGTGTCCACGTCTTACTTGTATACGTTATTATGGGGCAAATTAAAGTTTTCTTTAAGTGGATTGCACGACTATGTCGTTCAGGGAATCCACAAACTCAGACTAACGAACAGGAAGTACCTGTATTAGTTAGTAATCGGCACAACAATGTACCGTCGACTTCCCAAGCCGACATCCCACTCTCCACATTTTCATCCAATTGCCCTAATTTTAATCTAGAGATAGAGTCGGGCATTGATAGCTAGGGTAGCGGTTGGAAGAATATTTGATTATTCTTAAACTACTTATAATTTATCTATATTTGAATTTTACTATGTTATGTTATACTTATATGTAAACTTTGAGTATTGACACTTGGGCCAGATTGCCCGATTCCGCAGTATGTCCAATATCAAATCTTTAGAATTCATATCCGAAATTGGACAGTATAATTTTATCACCCAGTAGACCGAATGAATTGATTTGTTATTAAATACACATACGTAGTTAATTAGGTTACATACGGATGTGGTCAATTATCAACAATATAATTTGGACATCAGTCAAAAGTGCTGACAAAGTTAAACAATTTACATAAATTAGACACACATATCCACGCAAGGCCCGCGAATATATTGACCCAATTAAAACTTATATCTATCTCTTGCCTAGAGAAGCATTCAATCAATATTCACTCAACAAACTTGATAGTCTTCAGCGATCAACTGCAACAGTCTCTACTCAAAGTAATCCCGGGTCAACACCCATAGTGTACGTCTCAACAATAAACTCTGCTACTATTATTTGGTGTTTCCATTACAACTGAACGAACATCTCCACTGAGCCAACGAAGGGGAATTGTTCATATACTCTTGTTTTAGCGAGTGCAGTTTTGATTTCAGTAGCGTTGCTAGGGAATAATACGCTCTATTTCCTGTCATGATTGTAGCTGCTACAACTTTTTCGAAGTACTTTCGGCTGTTAGAACTGCTCCTAAATATTTGAATTATTTGACAACTTCGAAGTTGTATGCATTTATCGAAATTTTTTTCTAATTTGTATTCTTGGATTTTTGGTAACTACCATCTACTTGGTCTATCGAGCAAAAATACAAAAGTGGGAGTCTAATCGTTATAAAAAGGAGACCAAAATTTATAAAAGTGGCCTCCTAATATGGTGGACATAGACGGAAATGCAAAGGCGCCAAATTAAAATTTTACGACACTTCACAATAATCGTACAGTGGTGTAGAGGTTCTAATTTATCTAATGGAATTAGTATAAAGTTTGAAAATTTTAATATAATGATTGTTTTAATTAGAAAAATATTGTATGTTTTTTTATAAGGTCATAAAACAGTAGCTATAAAATATTTTTCAGAATGTAATTAGATGAGAATTATTGTTAATTTTATCAAAACATGATCTTGATAAAAAATTGGGATTGTTATAAAACACCTTAAAATCAAATGAAATTTAAATTCATCAAACTCTGTTTCTTTTTCGTGATATATAAACCTATCCCTTAAAGTATTAAAGTTAACAAAAAGAGAGCAAGAAATATAAAAGAATGGAAAAAACTTGTACAAAGATTAAACTAAAAGCATAATCAAGATAGAAGATGCACCGACCTAGCCAGTCAGCCATATACATCACTAGCTTAAAAACGTAATAATACGTAATATTCTAATAGTCTAATAAAAGAAATTGTCATCATCATTCAGCATTCATTTATCACGTCCACTGCTGGACATAAGTGTCCCTTAAAAGTCCTCAATTCTTTGAGAATTTGTGTTCTTTGTTTCCAATTTTTGGTGATACGCCTGATGTCGTTAGCCTAACGTGAATGTGGCCTTACTCAAATACGTCTGTCTACTCTTGGTCTTCAATGTGCAGTTTTGCTCGTCCATCGTGAGTCATTCTCGCTACATGGCCTGCCCAATTACATTTTAGTTCCGCTATGCGTTCCATAAGATCAGAAATACTCGTCCTTCTTCGCAGATCTTGAGGAATTGTATTAGAGAGAGAAAATAAGAGATTAAATAAAACAAAGTTTATTGTAAAAACGATTTATTTTAGAATATAATAGAAATATGCTTTATTGTCACTAAAAATTGTACAATTTTAGTAATAAAGCTTACAAAAAAAACGGGTGTGGCAGTCCAGCGGGACTGCCGGTAGAAGTTATACTTCTATACACGCGTTTGCCATTACAAATTTATATTGGAGTCAATCTGCACAATTATTACATATGTAATGCTATAGGTAAGAGAGAGCAGAAAGAGAAAATGAATTAGTTATATAGATATATGGTGCATCGTTTGCTGTATATAAAAAATTGACCTGTGATAGGAGTATAGTAATATATTAGTTATAGAGGTATATGGGGCATCGTTTGCTGTATATAATCATTTGACCTGTAATAGGAGTATAGTAAATGAAGGATTGTATTATTTTAATGAAAATATATTTTTTTGCATTTTGATATATGTATAAAAGGAGTTGAATGCAAAAAATATTTTTTACACATACTCTGCACTACTTACTAAAATTTATTGTTTATTTTGTTATTAATATAAAAATTTTAATACAATAAATACACTGCAACATAATTCAATATAATAATACAATATAAACTAAAATGTAATATTCATATTTAAAACTGCCAATATGCATAACTTACTTCACGAAGATAAAAATAAAAAACCAACAACTTAGATTATGTTGTAAATTTTAATTTTATTTTAAAATTTAGTATTTTTGCGTATATTACATATATATAAGATATAAGATTAACGTGAGGTTTTTAAATATTTCAAAAATAACGCCGACCGTGCGTATAGAAGTATAACTTCAAAGGTCAAAAAAATAACAATAACTAATAGGTAAAATTTTTTCTCTAAGTTTCGTTCTTGGGAAATCTAAAAATTGAAATGCTTTAGATAGTAGGTACAAGGTAGGTATATATTATAAATTTTAGATTTTCTATGTTCTCTTTAAACACTATCAGTAGATAACATAAATTTACATTACTTTCTTTGCCATAGATAATTAACAGAGTATTACATTAGTCGAATCAAACAAAAATTTAAATTTTTCTAGTGCAAAAAAGAGTAAAAAACTTTTTTCGCATCTTTTATGGATATTGCAATTAGTGTCGAGATCGTCAGCAAAAGCTAATAGTACCTGTGCACCCTGGGCACCGAAGCTATTTGTTAATTTCTAGTTGTGCTTTTGTAACTGCGGGTGTAAAGTGAAGTTAAATAACAAAGGGGAAAGTGGGTCGCCTGATCTTATGCTCGTTTTGACTTGAATCGCATCTAATGTGCTGCTGTCAATTCTGATACGTACATTATGACTCCTGTACATACATCTGGACTAATCCTACCAACGTTCTAGTTATTTCCCATTTTTTACCATTACCTTCCACATGTATTTTTGTTTACGAAGCCTTGTATAAACGCTTGTTTACAAATCTACAAACAACTGATGCACATTCTTGTTGCATTCCCCAACTCTTTTCAAAAATATTGTTCTGAAGCTATTTTCTTATGGCATTTTAAAGGAATTACTATTTTTAATGGGAATAAGCTACAATTAAAGGTTAAAGATATGTTTATTGACGTTTCAATTTTCCACTTCAGAAATCGTCCTCAAATACAAACATTTAAGGGTTGTTTTTGTTACGGTCTTCTGCGTACGGAATTATCCTTCTCAGTAGTTAATCGACGTATAGTTGTCTTCTTCATATACACAGCTGTCCAGGGACGTATCCTAATATTGGTTATTTCATTGAGCTCAACTTATTATTGTACGTATTAAATCATAACATAAACAATGTCTTATATGCATATTAGTCCACAGAGCAGGGAGATCTGATTTTGAAAAAAAAAACAAACGTTATAATTTGTTTGTGTTTTTTAAATGGTTAAAAGTAAATGCCAGAAAATTAATAATCTGCCACCGTGTCGGAAAAAAATACTAGGTGATACATCAGCATTTTCTATTAGCATTTAAGGATGACGTTACATAAAAAAACAACAACTGAAAAGTATTTTACGTTTAAGAAAATAATATTGTTTTAAATCAAAATTAACAATTTATAATGAAGAACTGAATCATTTTAACTGAAATAGTCACCACATTAGCGTATCTTGTCTAAAATATTTCTTTTGCAGACAGCTCTCATCATCATCATCATCGTTAGTATCCAACAAATAAATAATAAATTGTCCATTGTTTAAAGTTAATTGTTCTAGTTATTTGTATTCATTTTCTACATTAACTACATGGTTTACTGCTTTTTTCCAGTCTACACTTGTGATCCCTCATAGTTTATATCGAATTAAATCAATCACAAATGTTGAACAAATATTTTTCATCGAATTTGTTTTTTTTACTTTTCTTCAAATAAGTTCTATGGGATTGAAAATACAAAAATATGATGGTATCCTTAAAACAGTATGACCATGCTTTGCTGCAATCCTGTCCTGTCCGTTGTATATATTATCTGTCATAAGTTTTAGTACGAAGCACGTCAAGTAATTATTTCTTATTATAGTTCTCTTTAAAATACAAATCATTATCTGAAAGGAAATCTTGTAGTTCCTGTTTTGAAGACGAACTGTCATACATTTTTCTGCAAACATTTTTTTCCGCAAAGCTTAAACCCAGTTTGCACCTAAATATTTGAAAATCCACAGTGCATAATAGTCATTTGAGAACTTTTGTTCGGAGGTACGCCTTTTAGCTTGAACCCAAGTGAACCATCAGTCACATTTTTTTTTCCGCAAAGCTTAAACCCAATTTGCACCTAACTATTTGAAAATCCACAGTGCACAATAGTCATTCGAGAACTTTTATTCGGAGGTATGCCTTTTAGCTTGAACCCAAGTGAACCATCAGTCTAACCCTTGCTAGTGGTATCATGTTTGTGATACCATATCTCGTCTAAATAATAAATTGTTCACTTTTGGTCTCAATATTCTCAAGTTGTTTCTAAATAATATAAACTCTCTTACTTTCCATAATAGCTACTCGTTTATCAACAATTTTGTATTTAAAATCCATGTTTTTCAGCCGTCTGGGTAAAGTGGTTTTGGGGTAGGTTTTTCCCATTGACAAGCAAGAGTTTTGGCGTATATAATATTAATTCGCTATTAAACAGCGAATTTAACTAGTCAGTTAAAGCGCGCGAAATCAATTTTAAATAAAATTTGTATCAATTTGACGGTAAAAATTCGATATCTTTTGATCAGAGTGTCCTATCGGCAAAAACCAAAATCGTTTATAAGATGAAGAGTTGCTGCTTTTCGTAGGTAATTTTTGCATTTTGTCACAAATCAAGTTAGTTTTTATAAAGGGTAAAATAAATAAACGTTGCGCGATATTTAGCCATTTCTTACGATTCTGATGAGATCAATAAAATTGATCAATTGCATTAACCGATCGTAAAGGAATTTTCATTGGTCGAGCCTTATCTTCAAAACGTATAACATAAAAATTTGATTTTGAGTTTTGGCAACAAATATTGAGTATTGAAATATGCCTTAAAATGCTGAATTTATTCTTTTACATAACAAACTAGCTAAAACATTTAAAACTGTTTCATTTTTTATTGCATTAGTATGTTTTTCGAAACAATACAGCTTCAGCTACAAATCCCACTTAATACCATGTTCGAGGAGGTATTTTCGTTCGTACTCTAAAAATTTATTCTTAAACTCTTTTTAATTCTGAACCCCTTGGAGGGAGTGTAGTGGTCATCGTGATGGCATGTATTGTCTGTGTCCAAAGATCTGTGTCCAAAGATCTGTGTCTCTGGTCATTTCTTTTAACTCGTGCATATGTCGTTTGCATATCCCTGTAATTTGATCGATTCATCGTGTTGGAGATTTTACTCGTGATTTGCGACCTTCTACCTTTCCTTGAATAATTAGTCTTTCTCTGTTTTCTCGTGTCTGGTTCCATAATATAATGCATTATATTTGTTGCCAACAATTAAAATCAAAATTTCATGTTACACAATTTGAGATTAGGTTCTAATAATACAAATTCCACTACGACCGGTCAATGAAAGTGACAAATTTTTATTGATCTCATGAAAATCGTAAAAAATATGCAAAAATCGCCTAACGTTCATTATTTAACACATTTATAAAACTGACTTCGTTTGCAGCTGTTCAATCACAAATTAATCCCTTAATTTGTTATCTCACATTATTCTTAATTTCTTAATCTTTTATAGTATCACACGTGTTTAATTTAGACATTGTAAATCTATAGCGAGTAATATTTTAATCTTTAAGTACATTCATCTGTTAATAAATTGTCGAATAATATATTTTCCAATTGAACTTCCTTCTTCTTCTTAGGGTGCCTGTCCGTTCCGAACATTGGTGATCATTCTGGCTGTGATGATTTTGTTGGTTGCTATACGAAATAGCTGTGTTGAGGTCTTTCTTATATCATGCTTTCAGGTTAGCAAGCCAGGATATTCTTCATCCTGGGGCTCTTTTTTCCTTCAATTTTACCTTGCAAAATGCATTGGAGTAGCTCGTATCCGGCCTTGATTTCTCATTATAATGTACCAAGTACTCCAGCTTACGGCTCTTCACAATGTTGGCCAAATCCGCGGTTGTGTTCCTCCTCCGCAAGTACTTCTGAACTTCCTAAGTGTTGCAATTACGGCCTCGATTAAATTGTATTGTTAGCTCATAGTTCAAAATTTTGTTAGTATGATAGAAGTAATAACCTCTGTGCTGAGGTATGAATTATTTGTGAGATTATAAATTGGGGATTTAAGCCCATGTGAGGGCAGTCTATTATTTTCTGTTACCTAACTAACATCATATATATTGTAATTAGTAGTAGACTGTCAATAAAACTAACGTTTTTCTCCATAACTTTAACTTTTTATTATATTTATTCATCCGTCGATCGACAAGAAGCATCAAAAAGGGGCATTTATAAAATGATTCGACCCTTATAACTACGTTCGAATCTGTCCACGACAAAATCCGCAAATTGCGTACAAAAGCTGCACTCTTTTACTGCACACCTTTAAAACGCATTCTGACTTTGTCTTCCATAGGACACTTTAATTAATAATATATCAAAATTTTTTTACCGTCAAGATGATACAAATTTTATTAAAATTGATTTCGCACATAACTGATACTCAAAATCCTCGGTTGTTTCTGAGAGAACTTTTTATTTTACATAAAAAGTGCCAATAAACATTTGGGTTTAAAATTATCTCATCTATATTTTTTATTTGAAATCTTCTTAGTAAATAGATTTTTTTCGTTTTCCCCCTCGATGTTAGGTTTTATCGGGAAGTCAGGGGCGAAAATGTGGTATTTTTTTAAATTTCTATGGCGCATCAAAATTGACACTGTCGGCAAAATTCAGCTTGTTCGTATGATTTTTAGAGGTCAAATCTCTGACAACGAACTTACAAAATTTTAAAATTTTCTCATAAATAATATTTATCTTACAATAATTAAAAAAAAACTTTTTTTTAAGATATATATAAAAATGGTACTAAAATTTCTACTTTATTTTCAGAAAAAATTCGACTACGTTAGAAAAATTCCATGCCCAAATTTCTGAAGATGCATTATATCCTGCTGATAGTCCATTCGTTGATCAACTACTCCATGAAATGGCTACAGAAGCAATCGTCCATGTTGGTGAGTTTTTAATATTTTTTAAGTTTTTTTCTATTGCTGGTCAAAATGTATTATGTGGTTTAAGTAAAAATAATTAATTTGCGTTGTTTTCTTCTGCCCTTTATTAATATTCTACTGTAGAGGATCCTCATTTATTGTTTACTCATTTGAATATAAGGTATCCCTTCCTCTTATGTGATTTTTGCTTATGGTTTTATAGAGTATTTTCTATTTTTTGGATTTTTAATAGATGGTTAACACATAAAGTACCATGGTCGATAATACGTTTGCACCATTTTCAAGAAAAAAAAAAATTTCACTGGCCGTGCTGGATATGCGTTATACACCAGCCTAGAATTTCTCTTTAGCCACTCAGGGTAACGGAAACGCACCGAAACATTGGCTACTGCACTGAAAGATGTAATAAACCATATACAAAGAAAGTTGTTTTCTGTGTTGCTCATACGACAAGTCTTTACAAATAGTCGAACTTTTTTCAGTAAAACAAACATACAAAAATATTCATATTTTTAATTTGTTTTTAAGATAACATTGTGTGGAAATAAAGGCCTAAGTTATTATAAAAACGATATAATTTTATCGTGTTACGATAAAATTATAAAAAAAAATATTGGGACCGTGCAAGTTCGGAACAGCGACAGCTGGTGTCGTAAATCAGCAAAATTTACTGCGCTTTTATGTTAGATCGAGGTAACTGTCAAGGACGTGGCCCCAAAAAAGAATAAGAAGAAAAAGTAAGACTGAGGTTATGTCGGTATGTTCTTCAAAGGTAAACGTTGATGTAGCGTAAATACAAATCAATATATTATTGAATTACACCATTACTGTTAATATGGATTCAATAATAAAAACTGGATTTGAGAAAGTAAATCACCAAATAACTTTTCAACCAAGCACTGAGTCAAAGGGAAAAGCTTTAGTAGTGGCAAATGTCAAAAAATAATGGAAGAATTAAGAAAAATAAATTACCATAAATAATGCTAATTGCATAAATTAGCAGGTTAAGCCCATGATATTATCATATTGGTTTGAACAATTAATTCTTTCCCTGTAAACTTTTGGACAGCGAATATATCTTAATGCGTCTTCAGAAAAACTTGAAATTGATGCATTCTTGTAAACTTCAAAAAAATAAAATTTAAACATTAAACTTGATTTTTTGGGTTAAAATGAACTTTAAGTGAGTGTTATGAAACTAAAATTTACACTTAAAAGTGAACTTTTATTTATTATTTATTTCAAACTGACTTTAAAATCGGGCGCAAGAATAATGCATAATTTGGGTTATGTTACTTATGCTTTTTTATGATATAAATCCACTTTTCTCTTTGTAGTAGCTTTGTGCTTCGAAGTTGGAAACGAATAAAAACTTAAATTGACAATTTTTTGTTGTATTTTTACAATTTATAACACAGCATATCCTAAATCCCATTTTCTTCAGAGACAGAAGGTGTAAATGTAAATAAACAAAACGAATATGAAATATGACAATTGACAATATGAATTTATAAAAGCTATGAAATGTGCACTAAAAAATGCAAAATTTCTCCGCTACTCACGCACGATCGTTTCTCGTATCCCCTCCAAGTACTTGCACGTCGCCAATAGAAAAAAATAATCAGAGCGAATATAAGCCTCGCATACGTTACTTAATTTTTTTTACTTATTTTTCGCTGACATTCTGTTCATAAATGTAATGCAAATGCAGTTTCTATGTTGCAATTGGAACAAATTGGACTAGACTCCATGCCATTTAAATAATGACTGATATCTGAAACTTCATATGGGCCAATTTCTTGCTGTTTTTTCAAAGCTAAAGAGTGGTAATATGTAGATCGTAAAAAAATTGATAATGAAACCAGAGTTTTTATATTTTATAATGTCCTTTTTAAATTGCGTTAATTGTTTAATGAAAAATAAAAGTAGTAGTATATGTACTCCTAATACCAAAATCAATGTAACATAAATCTTGTAACTAGCCACATAATGAGGTCAGATGACCCTTAAATTACATAATTAAAGTAGTAAATATTATAGTTAATATGACACAAGGTTGATGATAAATGATTACATTTTTTCACACACATACAAATTCCTAGCTCGAAAAAGTACTTCGTCCAACGAGTGGTAACAGAGAATTTTATGTATTAACTAACTTAAATTTTAATGTAACATAGTTGAAAATAATCGTAAAACACATTAAGATAGTACGTCTGAGGTGGGTAGGCCATGTAATGCGGATGGAGCAAAACTGACCCAGCTAGAAAAACGCTCTTTGGTAGAACTATTGGTCAAAGAAAAAGAGGAAGACTCAGAACAAGATTCCTAGATAACATAGACCAAGATATGAGAAATATGGAAATACGTGCTTGGCGGAGGAAGGCGATGGATAGAGACGACTGGAAGAGAATTCTTGGGGAGGCTAGGACCCACACATGATGAGTTGAAATAATTTAAGTAATGTAGGCCTAAAACATCAATATAACTTTATGTTTAAATATAATCTCTATGTGGGATTAAGCAACAAGTATTGGTTGTAATGAAAATCACATTTTTAACTAACTAAAATGTTTGGCTTTTCGATTTCCACTCCGCAAATCGTTTTGTAAAACTGGGAACTGTAAAACCCTAATGGTAAAACCAAAGTTTTTGTTATTGGTTATGTCATTTCAAAATTGACATAGTGGACCTGGATCTTGTAGGCAAACAGCATATAATAGCTGAACAAAATTTGAAAATGGTGTTTTTTATCCAGGAATATCAAATTCAGACTGTTGTACCTATGTATATTTTGTTCTTTTGTTGTTTGTTTAAAAAACTGTATCGTAGTTATACTTTAATACAAAAATTTATCAGAAATAAATTATATATTTATGTGTATTGTGTGTTGCATATGTGGTTTGTGTAAGATTATAGATGATATTTTTTGACCTGATGAGCCCATGGTAGCTGATACATTCAGTTTGGTTGTTGTTATCAATGTATCATCATTATGCAAGTTTTGTGCAAAATCCTGGTTATAACAAAACTGATATTGCCTGAATTGTAATTTATTTCTGCTAGTTTTTGCAAGCAATTTGAGTTTTTAATGAAAGATTGTAACCTCGGAAATTCTTTTTTGGGGTGGTGCTAGAAAGGTAACCAATGGAGACACTGCGGACGGCAGCCAGATGGTGGGTGGAGAGCGAGTCGTGGGTTCGAAACTAGCTTTTAGAACCGTGGAATGGATCCAAACGGAAGAAATAGGTAAAGATAGGATAAGAGATATTAGAAAAGATACAGAAATAAACAAAAAAGATAGATGCGGTAAAATTACCAAAGATAAGAGAAGATAGAAACAGGGCGCACACTCAATTTTTTGGGGATAAGGAGAAAATTAAGGAAAACTTTAGAAAAGAAAAGAGATAAGAAAAGATATTTAGGTTCAGAGATCAAACCCAGAAAGATACCAACAGTAAAATTATCAAATAAAACTGGTCAACGCATAATATAAACAAATAATAAAATATATTAAGTATTACACTTACTTACCTACGAAACTTAATCAGCCTGATCTTTCTACAGTTCAAAAGCATAGTAATATTAAAGATAGTAATTGTTAGAGCTATTATTTTATCAGGGAACTTGTTAGGAGCCGACAAATAAAATACATGCATAAAACAATATATTAAATATATTATATATAATTATATTAAACACAAAATTATGATGCTGCTAGATGCAACCCAGGTAATAAAAATACAACAACTATGAAATGGTGTTATATATGTATAAAATTAAGCTATAATGTAATAAAAAAATACCTTCACCAAGATATTTAAGGCAATCATATACAAATATATGTTTAGCGTATCTCGAGATATCATAGGAAAGGTAATGAACAAAAATTATAGGAAATACAAAAGATAGCAAAAATTATTTAACTCTAAATTTACAAAAAAAAAACAAAAAGGTTACAGGAATGAACACATAAACCAAACCGCACTTGGTTAGGTTTATGGTTAATTGGCAAGTCAATTAACTATCTCGCACTATTATTTAATAAAAAACTGAGACTTGTATGTTCATAGGTAATATTATAGAAATTTCTTGAATGGTTCAATTACATTCAAAAAATCGGCAATCTACAGGTGAAGATGATACGTCCATATAATGGCAGGTGATATTGGTACCATACCAATTATTACATCGCCCAGATAATTGAAGGGGTGGCTGCAATAACCAGGTAGCTCCGTATTTTAAAATTTGTGGGAAATCGAAAAAAACCTCCCCAAAATATTCAAAATTAGTTAATTTTTTTATTATTTTTTTTTTCCTGTGGTGTAAAGCATGATAAGAAAAAGTTTTTACGTAGTTTTTGTAAATATTGTAAATATCATATTTTAATAAAATAAAAAAAAATTGGAGCTGCTTTGCCAAAATATACAAAAAAAATAGTTTTAGGTTTATTTATATGTTATTTGGATAACAAAAAGTAAAGAAACTAAATAAAATGTCCTTATTACATTAATATCAAAATACAAACTAATCAGTGGAATATGAAAACATAAAAAACAGGTAATATTCTTCTTAGGTTACTAGTGTTCATCTTCAGTTTCGGAAGTTTGGCATTCTTCTGGCTCTACAGGAACAAGTTGTTGGTAGTACCACATTTCAGCCTCGCCAACATACTGTCTGGCCAATTCCATGACATTTAATAGCTTATCCCTTTTCAAAGGCAACGGTGCATTATAAACCTTATTGTGTACTTGTGGAAAAATCGGTACACAAGATTTCTTTAAAAGAACGAAATCCTCAGTCACAAAACCATTCGCTGACTCTGAGCACGTAACAGTCTCTCTATGTGTATCACTAAATTCGATAACTTTATATTTCGATATGGTAAATTTTGCACCAAAACTATTTTTAATATTGCTTTTCTTAAAAAATGGCTCAAGAACTTCTTTATAGTTTAGAATCATATCTTGTTTAACAGTTTTCACAATAAACTTCTTACTGGTATTTGCTATCATGCGACTCCATTCCTCTGGCAGATAAACTCTTTCTTTCTTTCTTTTTTCTTTTTCCACCAGAGCAAACGACCTGTCGCAGGGCAAAAAACTATGCCCAGGTTCGGATAACGATGTCTTATTCTCTTGAATCTTCCATGCAATAGAAGAGATTGCCAAAAGTGAACAAGAACGGAGTTCTTGTTCTGCGCAGCGCAGTTGTCACTATAAACGTAAAGGGTTGTTACCTGAGGATCAATGTAGTTATTAATAAAATCGTGTAAGCAACTTATCACTTCATTTGGAGATTTCCGACCCGTTATTTCATCGAAAACATAAAGGAAGGAACATGTGGCAGGGGCATGTTGTGTTCAAAATCAAATGACATGACTTCAACTCTGGGATCTTCCTTAGCCAAAGCAGTTTTCTCTGTTAAATCTTTTATAGAAAGTATCAGCTTTAGTCAGGTGCACTTTTTTTTCCACCTTCAATGTGTTTTGAGTTTCATCATCTTTGGCACATTTTATTTTATTGTCAAGGATGTCGCAAGTTTTGCAAGTATCTGTTCTAGGGTGGCCAAAGGTTAAATTAAAATTTTCCACAAATACACGCCGATAATATGTGTATGAAACTTTTGGCTTAAACTCTGGTGTGTCTAATAGATTATGCTGTTCTGGTTCATATTTTTTTTAAATACAATCTGTGCATAAGCCTTAAATTCAGTTCGGATGAAAGATATCTTCTGTTTAGGTGTATCATTTCTGCTATAATGGCTTTTTTCTTCTTGGAAAGCTATTTATATGATCCTCAATGGACTTGATAATTTGATCTGGGATTTATTTTGGTCTAGTTTCATGGCGCCCTCGCATGTCTTTCGGACCTACTATCTGTGAAGCCATATGAGTCGCTATTCTCTCCACCCTGCTTTTCGTTATTGCGTGAATGTTCATAAATGCCGTTTTAACACACTTTTTTCTCAAATGTGCCTCTCTTTATTTTATATAAAAACGTTTGGCCTCTTGGAACTCCACCACCTCCTTTCGGTCGCCTTCTGTCAACGTTTCTCGTCTGTATTAAACCACCTGAAAAAAAGAACAGAAAATCAATAACGTAAAAATCATTATTTGCCGTCCGTACCAACAGGTATGGAAGGCTATTGGAATCGTCATTTATTTGTTTAAATATCAAATAAACCTCGAACCGAAATCTGCATACCCAAGAACCTATGAAACGATATATAACTAATACGTGCTTTCAGGCGCCAATAATTTTATCCTTACCTAAATAGATATCTTGTTGCTCTTTATCACCTATTTCATAAAAAGACGTGGAAATTTTATCAAGAGTTTCTTCGCTTATGCCTTCAAAACATTTGAACCGGCACTGGCATGGACCTCCTCTACTTCGTCTTTCCACTATGTTCCTTTAATATTAATGTACTCTTCACCTTTAGATCTTCTTAATTTTCTCTGGTTTCGCTTCCACATATTCGGCTCCCTGCTCCTCTTTTTTCGATTTTTTATTTTCAACCAGTCCAGACGTAGTGGCAACATTGCTTGCAGCAACTTCGTTTACAGCATTCTCCTCACTTGATTCGGAATCAGGAATGAAATCCGATGACGAATCTTCAAACGGTTCACTTTTACTTGACTGAGTTCACTTGCCATTTCAAATATAAATAATACTAAATTTTATTCACTACGAATCGTAAGAAAAGTGTGTATCTATGTATAACAACACGTCGATCTGAACTAAACTAAAACACAACGAGCACCTGCGCTTGCCCGACTAAACGAGTAAGTAACTAGTTCACGGCGGCGCATGAGAAAATGAACAGACCGTATTACAAACTGTTTAGAAATAGAATAATATTAAAATTATTGTATTATTACATAAAATTCAATAGAAACTAAACAAATACATGAAGGAATCAAACTTATTTTTTATATTCCATGCATATTTTTATATCTTTTCTATTTATATTATTTTGTCAACAGTTAAGTGCAAGAACCAGGCAGCTCCAGGAGCTGCCCGGTTCTTGATACAAACCGAAAGCAAGGTAGCTCCAAATATCGATCGTTGCCAGTTATGTGCCGTTATTAAGAGATACCCGTTTGTTGCAGGGAACGATCGGCCGATTTTTGTTAAGAGTAAGTCACTGAAAATCTCATTTTCGTAAAAAAGTGGAGCTGCCTGGTTATTGCAGCCACCCCTTCAATTGTAGATAAAGATTATTTACAGTAAATCTTGACGAAGGCAGCTTAATTCACTGAATTTAATATTTTTCTGGTACTAAACACCGAATTTAATAACCATTAAAGGTAGTGTAGAACTATATATAATTTAATATAGTCTAAGGAAAGAAAACTCAAATATGAAGTGTACACACACTTAGAAAATAATTCACAAAGACGATACGATAAGAAATAAAGTGAGCAAAGCGTAACACGAGATATTGTCCTTAACTCAACAACGGCCCACCAAAAAGTCCCACGAGATATTCCCTCACTCAACAACTGCCCACCAACAAGTAAGTTGGTTCCACTAAAAATTTCACCAACTGTTCCTGAAAAAGGAAGAAGAAAATATTCCCCCACTCAAGAATGATAGGATAGTTGTATGTGTTTCTCAGAAGGTAAGGCCTTAACGACTATTGGAAAGTTTGAGGTAAAATAATCGGTATTAACAATTGGACATAAGAAACAGACAATACTTGGGATTAAGTTATTGTCAAAAGATACGGGCCTTATGGAAAGCATTTGTTCTTTTCATACAAAGTATTAAGACGGAAGGATTAAAAACCTTTCTTAATTAGGGAATTCCATTTCAGCTTGGAGTCTACAATAATATTTTCCTATCGTAAACACGGGGATTCCTAATCATCGGCGTATCGCACGAAAGTAAAAGGAATTAAAAATAATTTTATATATTAATAATAAAAAAAAAATGTTACAAGATGTTGAATTTTCAGAACCGTGTTCACAGATTCTTAAAAAAACATTAAAGTGCTTTCTAATAACGTCATCATATATAGAATGATCCATTTAATAAAGAGAAATTTTTAAGTATGCATTTTGAATCACCTTGTATATAAAATATTATTTTATTCACAAAATGTTAAAATGGATAATACCATAAAGAATTTGTACTAAACAAAATATTTTCAATTTTATTATTGGTACATACACAGGGTGTCAAATAGGACACTGTTTCAAAGTAAAATTGGTCATATCATATCATCTGGTAAAACATTGTTTGTATAAAACACATTTTAAAGTAGACGACTTTAAACTGATATTGAAAATATTGCGTTGCATTCCTAGGACGACTTTATTGTAAGATAGTTAATTAAATTGAATAAAATCATTAACTCGAGAATATCCGTCAGAAAAAATCATAGCATGATTTTTTTTTTTAATTCATCATTCATTTGTACAATGAGAATTCAACTCATTGTTTCTCTCTCTTATACACGCCGCAGCCCGAGCGCCCGTCCTGTCATAAACGCTTCGTTAACGATTAAACAACAATGTTTTAATATTAAATAAACCCAAATTACTTATCGAGAAATGATAGAACAGGGTTCATACTAAAATTCAGGTACTTGGTTAATTCATAAATAATATTTTTTACTTGTGTTTTTGGGCCTTGAAAATCGTAATTTTACGTTTTTCTTTCAAATTTAAATTATTTTTCTTGAAAACAATCAAGTTTACAGAAAAATTACAAATGAAATATTTTGTTCAAAATGGTCTGAACACTTGGAAAAAAATTGTCCGACCCGAAAAAAGTGATTTTTTTAATATGAAAAAAAAAAATTGTTTAAAAAAAATTTGAACAACTTTCGCTTGAACGATCTCTTAAACCTTTTTTTGGGGTATTTCATGAAAGTTATTATGCAAAAAACACCTCATGAGAATATTTTTCCAAACGTACCCGACCTTTTTACGTTGTCTAAGTGGCAGGTGGTCAATTTTATCTTTTAATATATTTTTTTATAAATATCAGATATTAATTTCTAATAAAATAAACTCTAGAAACAACAAATTTTAATAATATCTAATAAGAATAAGATCGAAGAATGTATTTTATAATAACTGTTTACACTATTTAACGATTAAACTTTCTTATAATACCTTCCAAAGAACTTTAAATTTAACTTTCAACGATCAACGAGCTGAGTGGCAGAAGAGCAAAAAAATTCAACCTCTAATGGATTTATAATGTTTCCTTTATCATTAAAATTCTATTTGTTTCCTGGTGGGCTGGCTACATAGTTTTAATAGCAAGGTCTTTTGGTTTGTATTAGGAACATTTTCCTTTTAATCAATTATTCTAAAATTTAAATTAAATTCCTAAAGCGGCAAGGAGTGTTAAGGAAGGTTGTACAAGTATAAAAATTGAAAGAAAACTCAATCGATAGAATACTTTTAGAAAAAATCGAGCTAAAGCTTTTTTAATATTTGTGGTCCTGAAAAAGAAAAAGATATTAAATAAAGTGCATGGAAAAATATACTGGAAAATATAAATCATAAAATCATTAAAAGACATGAAAATTATTTAGATTTAGTTATTGACCTATCGATTAGCATGGAGAAAGTTAGCAACTAATATGTTAGGAATAATTTAGCTCAACCTTGATTTACGTGCATTAAAAACAATGAACAGTGGGAAAAGCCCTGGACCTGACACGCTTCCTATAGAGATCGTAAAAATTCTAGATGAGAAGCACATTGATGTTTTAGTAACACTCTTGAACCAAATTTATAGTTCAGACGTATTACCCAAAGACTGGTTAACGTCGATTTTTATTTGTCTCTCCCAAAAGAAAAACGCAAGAGAGTGCAGGGATTACTGCACCATAAGCTTGATGTATCATGTGCTAAGGTTACTACTTAACGTCATCCATAACCGAATATATCACAAACTGGACATAGACATAAATGATACACAATTTGGTTTTCGCAAAACGCCTGGGAACGCGTGAAGCTCTTTTTTCACATAATATACTGATATAAAGATGGCTGGGCGTCAATCAAGATATATACGCGTGTGTTATTGACTATATTAAAGCATTCGATAAAGTACGACATAAACAATTAATAAATGTCCTAAAATCAAAGAAGATTGACTACAACGACCTCAGGATCATATCAAATATATCACTATAAACAGTGAGTGTAACAAAAGTACGTGTTAACGAACAGCTGTCAGAAGAAATTAAAATTAGATGTGGAGTGAGACAGGTATGCGTATTGTCGCCAATTCTTTTTAATGCCCACTCCGAAGAGATCCTGAAAAACGCTGGTGAAACAACTGAAATAAAGGTAAATGGAGTTCTCATTAACAACATTAGATATGTTCGTGGACACTGTGATCTTAGCCGAAAATATTGAAAATCTTTAGAGGCTG
The DNA here is from genome assembly GCA_918026665.1 of Diabrotica balteata. Taxonomy (NCBI): domain Eukaryota; kingdom Metazoa; phylum Arthropoda; class Insecta; order Coleoptera; family Chrysomelidae; genus Diabrotica; species Diabrotica balteata. Next base: position 113,584,383 of record OU898278.1, on the reverse strand, counting down.
GTGACCAGAATAGCTAGTCTGGAAAAGAGTATGGTCTAACAATTAATGTCAAAAAGATGAAATTTATGAGAATATCGAAAGCTCAAAGAAATAACGAGAATCTTCTAATAAACGGAACCAATGTCGAACAAGTGGACAAATATGCATATCTGAACTTTACAAATGATTATATTCAGGAGATCAAAATTAGAATAGAAAAGGCTAGAGCGAATTTCAACAACACGAAAAGAGTCCTATGTACAAGGATTTAAAATTGGAACTAAGAGTTAAGTTGGCGAGGTGCTACGTTTTTCGACTTTATTTTATGGAATGGAATCTTGGACCTTGAATGCGACATCAATGACAAAACTGAAATTATTCGTGCTGTGGATGTATAGAAGAATGCTGAAAATATCGTGGATAGAACACGACACAAACAAAGAGGTTTTTAGAAGGATGATTAGAATAGAAGAAGAAGAAGAAATTTTAAATACAATTAAAACAAGAAAATTGGAATATCTCGGACATATTACACGTTAAGAGATATACACTTTGATCCAACTGATTATGCAGGGAAAGATTCAAGGAAAGAGAAGCATAGTAGGCATGACATACCACCTCTAAGAAAAGGTGAGGATTTACATCAAATGAACTTTTCAGAGCAGCCGTCTCAAAATTCCGAATAGTTATGATAATTGCCGACCGCCGCTGCGGAGATGGCACTGGAAGAAGAAGAAACTTGATTTGTAATACTAATTTTTAAAGGTATATCTACAGTTTGTGCAATTTTATCAATATTAATATTGTTTAGTATTGGTAGCAAGTAGGAACTCGTTTTGGATAGTACCTGCTAAGAGTTCCTCCTTCAGAAGAAAGTCTTTACAATATTCTGAAGGTTGAAGGTGGCAGCCCCCTAGTTTTAGGGTTAGTATAAAATTAAAAAGAAGGGAATACAGGTCTCTTTGTGTCGCAGAGAAGGCAACTATTTAAGGAGAGAGACACTCCGAAATCAAAGCTGCCGTCTCCTCGGATGGGGGTTAAGGCATCGGACTAAACACTTCATACTCGTTAATTATAAATATTGGTACATAGAACGTTAATGGTATCTCACACAAAATTAAGGACATAACAAAAGCATACCATGGATATTTTACTACTTACTGAGACAAAAAAAAGAGACAACGGTCAGAGAACCTAGGACAATACGACCTTTTTTCCGGAATAGCTAAAGATAAAAAAACTCAGCAAGAACTGTCCATACTTATTCAAAAAGTACTACGAAGATACAGAACATCCTGAGAAGCAGTAAGCCAACGCATAATTAATCTAAATCTAAACTTACTAGGAGGTAAAGTCACCCTTATAGGAGTTTACGCCGTAAATGAGGATGCTCTAGAAATCGGTAAAGATGAGTTTTTTGAAAAGATGGTAAAACAACATTAAGATAGGACGTCTGAGGTGGGTAGCCAAAATGATGATGATGAAAGTTTTTTGAAAAACTCTCATATGACATCTTGCAAATAGGAAGTGCGAGAGAAATAATTCTGGTAGAAGACCTAAAAGCCGGAGATACACATGCCTGTTACTAGCACAATGACATATCAGTACCTAGCAAGCACCAGCTACTGTCCCCAAACTGGCAAGTGTATACGTTAACTAGCATACTAGTTCCTGGTATGCTAGTTAATCGCAAAGATTTAATCTTTCTTGCTAGTAGCATGCTGTAAGATGTAAGACACATGCGTATATAGTGCCACTGGCATGTGTAAAAGTGCGCTACCGCTACGGACATGCCAGTAGCTAGCAGAGAATTGTCAGATTTGTTGTGTTGGCGATAAAAATTAATCTTTTTATTTTTAAACTTTTTAATGTGAATAATCTTTCATTGGGATGATGAAAAAACCACCAAATTTATTACTATATTATATTGGCTCCGTGCGTGACTGACGCGACACCTACCGCCTTCATCTGACAGTTTTGGACCTCCCAATTTTCAGATTAAACATATGACATATGTTTGACATTGTTAAATACATGCGAAATTGACAATTATTAATAATTAGTTTTTAATTATATCTTTTCAGTTTATGTACAAAATAAATATAGTAATAAAAACTGGGTTTCTCAAAATTCATCATAATATATCTTTCCAACCCCAAACGGAAAAGAAAGGGAAAAGTCTAGTACTGGCAAATCAAGATTTTTACGTGAAAGAGCCATAATTAAAAACAATAATAGTAAACGTTATGATATAAAAGCTAAAGTCATCAGGCAGTAGGCACTCTGCAGTTAGCTTGAAGCCTTATGAAATATCATTTAAGGTAAATTATTTAAATTGTTCCTATTTCAATTGCATAAAAATGAAATTATGTAATTACTTTTCATATATAGCACATCATTTTCTTTTCTAATTTATATGTAATCTTTGGGAACCTATTAAAACTTCTCTCACTATTTTTGCTATTATTAGCACAATTAAATTCGCAACATATATTTGCACACATTTTTGATAAAATTTATGCGTAAAAAGATAGGTCCAATTTTATCATATTTCCCCGCTAGGCACGCTGGCATCGTTTCAAGGTATCCCTACCATGGTCGCGCACGGAGCGAATAGAGAATTGAAGTGTTTTTTGAATTCTAAATCATCTCTATATAAAAATTAAATAGCCCGTGACAATTTCTGCACAAAAGTTCAAGAGGAAATGGGTAAAGGTATTACTATAAAAGAGACAAAGGCCAAAATAAAAAATTGCTCCAAAATTTTCGCTCCTACTAATCCAATTTTTCACTCAAATTTTTCTCTTTTTTGAGTTGCGCTAACAATATCTGTGGTCATTAGCAATATTTGCTTTGTTGAATTCATTCCGAATACCTTCCATGCATTCCCTTTTTTTATTGGAAACTTAAAAGTTTTAATTACAAAACAAGTACTTTAGTCTTATAATTTTTATACTAGCACTGGCATATGTAAAATCTATCCTGCTTTTTCGCCTTGCCAGTATAGGCAAGCGAGCTACTGGTATGGCAATTACTAGCAAATGTGTTTTGTGCTTACTGGTATATGCCATCAAATGGCGTGCCAGCTACTTTTCCAATTTACTGGCATGTGTGTATCCGGCTAAATGCTCGGACAGCAAAAAAGTAAGTTGGTAAAAAATATAGTTGGCCAATTCGGGGAAGAGATTTTAAATGACAACGGAGGGAGGTTAATTAACATATTTAACTAAAATAACTTACATATCCTAAATGGTTTTATTTAGCAACGAGAAATACATAAGTTTAGCTGGGTACAATAAACAAGAAACCTGAAGTCAGTCATCGATTATGTGATAACTCCAAAAAATACTAAGCTCAAGGCACAAGATTTTCGAGAATATACAGGAAGCACATGTGGAAGTGATCATCACTTGGTCAAAGCTAAAGTAATTTCTCTTCGACTAGCTAAGAAAAAAGAAGAGGCGCAACGACAAAATATAACAACTCTGAAATTTAAGTATAACTAAGAAAAAATACTGTAAAAACCGACAGATGAAAAATTCATTTCATACAACTATACAAAAGAATGTTTTAAAGGTACAGCAGAAGAAGTATTGGGAAAGTATAAAAAAACAGCACAGAGAAAGCCTTATTAGTGGGATGAAGAAATCAAAGAGAAAATAAAAATCATACATCATAAATGCGTCATCTACTTCGTTCCTCCAGGATCTTCGGGGTCATCCTTTTTTCCTCCTTCCTATTGGGCTCCATTCGGTTATTCTCTTTATCCTATCCATTATTGTTACTCTGCAGCATCTTCGCAGGTATTCCATCTCTGTTCTACTATCTTACAGATGTTTTTCTTGTTGATAGTCTAATTTTTAGCCCCATATGTCATAATACTTCGTACTAATGTTTTATAAATCTGTGTTTTCGTCTTCATATTTAGGTGTCTATCCCACCATCCTGAGTTAAGTTGTCGGATTACTGTTCTTGTTTATCCGGTAATTTCTTCCTCTGTTGTTGCCTTTTTCGTGATTATAAACCCCAAGTATTTGAATTTATTTGATTGTTACGTTGTCATCAATCTGTAGATCTTCTATGTCTTCTTCACTTGCAGATAGGTACTCTGTTTTCACGAGGTTAATATCTAGGCCAGCCTTGGTATATTCTTCTTGTAGTTTTTTTATCATGTAGCTGAGGTCGTCTTGGTCCTGTGCAATTACTACTTGATCGTCTGCAAAGCTTAATATATATAGGTATTCGTTCCGTACCCGGTACTCCCATGCCTTCGCAATTTTTTCCAGGTAGTCAAAGTTTTCTCTAAGTATATTTTGAATAGGGTTGGAGATGTGGAACAACCCTGAAGGAGTTCTTTTGTTGTGATGAAGTCTCCTATGATTTTGGATCCCACTTTAATGGACACTTTATTTTCTTTATACAGAAAGATATTTCCATATATGAAAAGGGAGCTAAAGACATATATGACAACTACTGAGGAAAAGCAGTGTTAGACACTATCTCGAGAGTTTACGAAAAATTAATAAAAAGGAAAATAGAGGCAAAATAAAATTCAATGAAGGCCAAAGAACAGACTATCTTAAGAGCAGGTAGATCGATTATTGATTTACAATTACTCAACTTATAGAAAAAAAAATGGCACAAAATCAAGCAATGCACCTCCTACAGGTAGATTTTCGAAAAGCATATGACAGTATAAAAAATATAAAGCATATGACAATCAAAACTATAAGAAGCTTTAGAAAAAAACATAAATGCAACTTTATTTAAGGCAGTGCAAGAACTCTCTTTTGTGCCGATATTCAAATGTAATTAGAAAAAAAAACATTGAAAATAATCGAAGTATATGCATTCAGTCTCCAATACCTAAAGTTTCTGATAGTTCATCATCATCATCATCATTTTGACTTTACAACCCTGTGTGGGTCCTAGCCTCCCCAAGAATTCTCTTCCAGTCGTCCCTATCCATTGCCTTCCACCGCCAAGCACGTATTTCCATATTTCTCATATCTTGGTCTATGTTATCTAGGAATCTTGTTCTGGGTCTTCCTCTTCTTCTTTGACCAATAGGTCTATCAAGGAGCGTTTTTCTAGCTGGGTCGGTTTGCTTCATCCGCATTACATGGCCTACCCACCTCAGACGTCCTATCTTAATGTGTTTTACGATATCTGGTTCCTGGTATATTCTATAGAGTTCGAAGTTGTATCGTCTTCCCCAGACACCATTTTCATTTACCGCTCCATAGATTCGTCTCAGTATTTTTCTTTCGAAACATCCTAACATGTTTTCACTGCTTTTTGTTAAAGTCCAGGTTTCTGAACCATATGTTAGGACTGGGCGTATTATTGTTTTGTAGAGTTTTACTTTTGTATTTCTTGATACAGCTGTAGATTTAAAAAGGAGATTAAGCCCAAAATAGCATCTATTAGCCGTGCAAATTCTGCGGTTTTCTCTGCGGTAATGTCATTTTCAGTATTGACGAGCGTTCCCAGGTATACAAATTCGTTAACTGCGTCGATGACGTCGTTTTCTATAACAAGTGGCCGTCGTATTTGTGGTTGCGGACCTACTTTCATGTATTTCGTTTTATTAATGTTTATTATTAAACCCATTTTTGTAGCCGCTTCCTTTAGTGCTACATACGCCTCTCGTGCTGCGTTTTCCGTTCTCCCAACAATATTGATATTATCAGCATATGCTAGGATTTGCACAGATTTGTTATATATTAAACCGGTAGTTGTGATTTGCGACGTACGTAATACTTTTTCCAGAGCTAGATTGAATAGTATACAGGAGAGTGGGTCTCCCTGACGTAGTCCGTTATTTGTATTAAAAGGTTCAAGAAGTTCCCCCTGGATTCGTACTCTGCATTCAACTTTTTCAAGGGTTAGTTTGGTTAGACTTACCAACTGATTTGGTACTCCCAGGTCCTATCATTGCTCTAAACAATTCTCTTCTATTTACAGAGTCGTAGGCTGCCTTGTAGTCTATAAATATGTGGTGCGTGTCTACACCATATTCCAGTGCTTTTCTCTAGAATTTGTCTCAGGGTTGAAATCTGATAATTTGTTAATTTACCACCTCTGAAACCAGCCTGGTATTGTCCTATTATTTGCTCTGCATACGGTGCCATACGATGGCATAGTATATTGGAGAACATTTTTTACGCTGCATTTAGAAGCGTAATTCCTCTATAGTTAGGGCATTCAAAGATATCTCCCTTTTTGTGTATGGTGCAAAGTATTCCAATATTCCAATCACTGGGGAGGGACTTCTGTATCCATATTTCTTTTATAAGCTGCTGTAGCGATATTATGATATCGTGGCCACCTTCTTTATATAATTTCGCTGGAAGATTATCTATTCCAGGTGATTTGTTTCTGGCTAGTTTATTGACAGCGTCTTTAACTTCCAGGATCGTTGGTGGATTATCCTCCCTCTCGTCTGCTCCGCTTACCTCACAGCTTTCGTCTTCCGGGTTTTCTTCTTCTTCCTCTATATTAAGTATCTGGTTAAAATATTCCGTTCATCGATTTAGTACGTCTGTTCTTGTTGTTAATAGATCGCCATTCAAACTTATACATTGATTTGTGTTTGCCTTAAATTCTTTTTGTTGATGTTAACTTTTTATAGAATGTTCTGAATTTTTCTCCCTGTTGAGGTTTTCTATATATTGAAGTTCCTTTTTTCTGTGTATTTTCTTTTCTTCTCTTCTCTTTGTCTGGTAATTCTCTACAATTGTTCTAGTCCGGCGGTAAGCATTTTTGCAAAAGCTTCATTTTTTTTTGTGTTGCGTCTTTACATTCATTGTCAAACCAGTAATTTTTTCGGGTACAAGTTTCTGTTCCTATTTCATCTTATGCTGCTGACTCAATATCTTTCTTTATCGTGTTTCAGTAGAAGTCTATATCTCTCTGGTCTTCTTCGCTTGGACTTTGATTTCTAACCTATTGGTTATATTAGCAGTGTTAGACACTATCTCGAGAGTTTACGAAAAATTAACAAAAAGGAGAATAGAGGAAAAATAAAATGCAATGGAGGCCAAAGAACAGACTATCTTAAGAGCACGTAGATCGATTATTGACCATCTATTTACAATTACTCAACTTATAGAAAAAAAAATGGCACAAAATCAAGCAATGCACCTCCTACAGGTAGATTTTCGAAAAGCATACGACAGTGTACCACAACCAAAACTATAAGAAGCTTTAGAAAAAACATAAATGCAACTTTATTTAAGGCAGAGCAAGAACTCTCTTTTGTGCCGATATTCAAATGTAATTAGAAAAAAAACAATAAAAATAATCGAATTATATGCATTCAGTCTCCAATACCTAAAGTTTCTGATAGTTTGATAGCTAAACCACTATAGTTTCCATCATGTTTGTGCAATGGGCTTATCTCATAGTCTCAACATGGTTTTTGTGCAAAAAAATGTACGGCTACTAATTTAGTTTGCTGTTAGTCTAAGCTTATAAAGAAAATTGGGGTCAAAAATAGGTAAATGCTGTATATACCAATTTCATGTTCAATTTGTTGAATGGATTGAAAATTTTTTGTCAGGTCCTAAACCTAGTCAAATAGTTAAGGTTGCCGATAATGTTTCAGAGTTAATATTAGTCAATTCAGGCGTTTCTCAGGGAGGAAATATATTGCGTTTTTTGTTAACATATTCGTTAATAATATTGTGAGATATTTTTTAAATAGGCATTGTTTAATCGTTGCTGATAACAGTCTAATTCTGGAAGGTGGTTGATGGTTTTAGAGATTCGCTTCAAAAAATATTTTAAAAAAATGTAGCCGAGATAATTTTGAACAGAAATGTTTGGTAGTACTTTTTGTGTAGAATGAACTATTTTTTTAGAAACAACGCTTAAAGCAACCAGCGATTTTTATGTCAGGGAGTAAAATCATTTTTTTTTTAATAAAATTTGTATGAACTTGATGGTAAAAAATCGATATCTTTTGATTGGTCATATCGGAAAAAATAAAAATGCATTTTAAAGGTTAAAAGCGCAGCTCGCGTATGCAAATTTACATTTTGCCTCCAGTGAAACTAGTATCTATAAAGCTGTAAATAAATAAACGTTGCACGATTTTGAAATTTTCTGCGAATCTCATTAATAATTTTGTTTACACTTACATTGACCGGTTGTGTGAAACTTTCACCATTTAAGCCTAATACCTATTTAAAACCTTTAACATGAAATTTCGATTTTGAATTTTAGCAACAAATAAGAGGTATTTTAAATATGTCTAAAAACACTAAATTTACACTTTCACATTATAATCTAGATCTTCACATATCATCTGTTCAATTTTCAGCTCTAAATGCTAATAAACAATGGAAATATGATTAAAAAATTGTTTCTGTTGGATGTAGATTTATTTTTTTTTAATATTGTATCTTTCAGTGAGGCTGCTTACAAGCATAACATATATTAAAGTTATTATAAATGTTTAGCTAAAAAGTAGTACTTTTTCAAATGTTTTTTTTAAACAATTTTTATAAATTTTTTGTTTTAATATATCTTAAAATTTAAGCCTTAAATTATTGTTTGCACTCTGCTAAATACGTCTAGAGTCACTGTTTGGACAAGTACAGTTGTTTAAATAATCTTTCTTCGGGAGAAACAAAGTGAATAACAAACTATTTAGCCGATCTAGCTGAGATTTAGCACACTTTAATAAACCATTAATTGATATAATTTCAAGTAGTTTTATTACATGTCATTATGCAAAAAATTTAGTTAATAAAATTTGCAAAAATAGGGGTTTTTTGCAATTATCTTGGTCAATTGTTTATGTATTTTAAGAAAAGCCTTAATTACAGAACTTTTTAACATCTACAACTTTTATTTGAATCATTTTTCTCTAAGAATTTTTATAGGCCAAAAATTACTTGTTCACTACTTATTAAAAACAACTAGATTATTATACCTCTACAAGGATTTGTCATCAGATATCTCTTATATAGCTTTTAGAATCTTCAAAAACCTGTATAACGTTTTTTTAGATTTTTTTCTTTACTGGCCTAAAACAGCAATCAAACGACTTTACAAAAACAAGGTATAGTATTCCAGAATTCTGAAAAAAGTATCATGACTGCATGGAAAACGTACATTTAACGAATTTGCTTCCATACTACCAGTTTATCTTAGATGGGTTCCGAAAAAATGCATAAATACTGAAATTATATTAAAAACTGTTAAGTCAGAAAAATTATTCCAGTTTAGGATACATCTTTTTTAAATTGAATATTTAACTGAAAAAAGTCCGCAAAGAAAGTATTTGAAACAATTATAAGTTATCAGTTTGATTCTCTTACAGGCATAATTGGTTCTCATATGAATCACGTAATTTTGATAGAATTTGAGTTAAGTAATACTAAGCGGTAAGTCCCAGGTGTAGTTCTCGAATTCTGGAAACTTATTGTCGATTCTAGCTATTAAATCCTAGAAAGGATGTGGAAGACGGGTTTCGCCGCAAGGCAGGTAATTTATGTACAAGGGACACTGTTAAACTGATATATAAGAGGATTATATCCCTATATATTCAAATCTGTGATTTATAAACGGCTTAAAGTACACCTACTTTACTTATTTCGTCGTCTTAAATGAGACGAATGATGTATTGTTGATTCGATGACGTTTTTTGGTTGAGGTTGAGATAATCCCGTTGGAAGGAGAAACAGCAAATATGATTTAGTACTAGTTTATACGAGGACTGATTTTTGAATTTGATAAGGCAGATGTGGAAAAAAAATATTTATAATATAATGTATGCAATAGTTTTCTGCGTTATTGTTTGTTACAATTATGAAATAAAATTGTCATCGTACACTTTAGTGCAGATTACCTGTAGATAACCAAACTATTATATATATATATATATATATATATAAATAATATATATAATATATATATATATATATATCGTTTTAAAACGTTCTCCTACGTCTTCCGATGCCTATCGCCCTTCACTTCGTCCATCCAAAGTCTTCATCTAATTCTCCTTTCTCTTATACTTCGATTTATGCCTTTCTCTCCAACTAAGGCGGATTTGTTTGAGAAAGTTAGGATATTGTTTCGGAAGTCGTTCTTCGGACATTCTTTGTAACGTGTCCATACCATCTAAGCTGTTTGGTACTAATGTCATCCACTATTGCGTGTTCTACATATCATTATTTTACCCTAATTCTGTTTTGGTTACCCTTTCTAATCTTGATTTTCCTGCTGAGTGCCTCCAGAAATCCATTTCTGTTGCTTCAAGTTTTCTCTTGTATCTTTCTTTTATTTGCCATACTTCACTGCTGTAATGATTATACTACTTAACAATTGATTGTAAATTCTATGTTTGTTGTTGTTGATATTGCCTGTCCCACAGTATGCTATTGAGAAGGGTAATTGCTTTTCTTCCCTGGTTGTTTCTTTCTTCTATCGTCCGTCTACGTTTTCCTTCTTGTGTGATGGTCATAACCCAGGTATTTATATGCGCGCAATGTTTAATAATTTCGCGCATTTCCCAGTGTAAGGTCCTGCTGCGTCCCACCGATACACATAAATTCGGTCCTTTTTTATGTTTATTTCCAACCTCCTTTTTTTGTACTCCTCTATTAATTTCCTTGTCATATATTCTATATCATCGTAGTCTTGCGCTAGTACAAGTTGGTCGTTTGCAAATGACAAAGTGTATATATTGTATTGTTTGTTGATCGGTAATCCATGTTTTTGCATTTGCGTTCCAAAGGTTTAGAGTTTGCTCGAGGTAAATCTTAAATAATGTCGGTGAAAGGCAGCACCCTTATTTTAAGCCTTTGCTAATTTGAATCCTCTCGATAGCCGCTTCCAACTTCACCCTTGCTCGCAGTTTTGGTATACAATTGTTTCGTCGCTGTATTAAATTTGCGCTTATATTGGTTTTCTCTAATGCTTCCCATAGTTTGCTTTGTGGATGCTTATCATACGCTTTCTCTCAAGTCCACATATAACAGATGCACCTCCTGGTTGACGGCCAGTTATCTTCTCAATAATCTGTGTAAATACAAAACAGATGTCTACCGTTGATCTCCCTGCCCGGAATCCTGCCTGTTCTTCATGCTTCTATATCTTTATATTCGTTTTCGATTTTATTTTTAATCAGTTTTCCGTATATTCGGCTGATCGAGTTCGTTACAGCGATGCCTCTGTAGTTGTCCACATTGATCCGTATGCCTTTTTTATGTATGGTAGGATATTCATGATGTCTTCCATTTTTCTGGGATTTCCGCTCCGTTGAATGTATCTTTGAAAGAGTTTAGCCAGGTTTTCATATAATTTTGTTGTGCCATATTTTATTAGTTCAGCTGGTATTTTCCCTGGTCCTGGTGCTTTGTTATTTTTTAAAGACTTACATACTTCTTCTACTTCTTTTGTTGTTATTCGTAATGGTGAGCTAAGATATTTACGTTGCTGGTATCACTGTTATTAAAAATTCCGCTCTGTCCTCATTTAGGAGTTTTTAAATTCGTCTCATTGATCCGTGTGATTGATGATATTATATCTCTTTTCTTTTCCTGTCGTAGCGATTTAATACTTTCCAACTTTCTGTACTCTCCGTCCTCCTAAAAGCGTGTTAATCATGTTTACAAACTTTTGCTCCCAAGCCTCATTCTTTTTTTGGCATATCATTTTTTGCACTTAGCTTGGTCCTCTTGTATTCTACCTTATCAGCGTCGGTCCTTGTGTTCAGAAATTTTTAATACTCTCTCTCTTTTATTTTAATCTCTTGTTCTATTTCTCGTCCCACCAATACGAAGTTTTTCTGTGGTTTGGAATACCAAACTATTTACTTATTGTAATTATATTCTTCTTCTTTTCTCAACCTTCTATCGTATATTTTTTGACATAGACCTCTCCCACTGCTTTCATCGATATATATCTTGAGTAACATACTTCCAATTTGTTCGGGCTATTTTTTTGATGTCATATACTTCTCTTCTTTTTTATTTTGCGAAGCTCCATGTTGTGGCCAGTTTTTATTTTGCGAAGCTTTAGTTTGGCTATTTTTGTTGCGATATCCTCGACTTTGGTTTTTGACCTAAACTAGTTATATTTTTTTCTGTCTGATAGTCCTATACCCTTTCCATTGCTTTCTGTTGTGGTCATGTTGTGGCCAGTTTATTTATATTTGCCTTAGTTAGGGTCTAGGTATAACATCCCCATGTCATTACAGGAAGGTTGCTGAACACTGTATTCTTTTAAGTATTGAGGTATTTTGCGGTTCTTAAGTATCCAATTGAGTTTTCCAAATTCTGCCCAAGCTAGTCTTGCTCTTTTATGTGACTTTTCGCACGTTTGGATATTATAATTTATACGTCTGGGGCGTTTGTGTTGGTCATTGTTTTTATTTTTGTCATATTTATTTTTTATTCCTACGTATTGGGAGCTGTCTGGAAGTTACTCCAGTCCAAATTTTTTTCTCCAGTTCCACTCGAAATTCTTCTTTGGTTATTTTTACTTTGAAGACATATATTCGTGTTTTATTAAAGGACCATTTTTTTTTCTCTTATTTTGTGTTAATATTTATTTTCGTCACTGACTATACGATGGTCACTACCAGTAACCAGTTGTTACGTTATTTATTGCTGGTATGCGAGTATATTCAAACAATATTGTTTTGTTATTTTTGAGACAAAATTGGAAGACCGGGAGAACTTGTAACTTCTAGAGAGTGCCTCCCCAAGTGGCGGATAGGAGATTGTCCGACCCGGTTTACCGGTGGGTAGAAGAGAAATAAAATAACTCCCATAGACCAACAGGTAATTCACTGAATGATTGCAATTATAAGGAATCCCCCACTTGCTGACCAACGGCTTCGGGCGGACGAGATTAATAGGTGGTAGGCACACTTTTTGTCCTGGGGCTGAGTAAACCTGCCCCAAAGGCGGAAGAATCAATGGTTTGGTAAATCGCTAAAATTATAGAAGGCAATGAGAAACCACTATAACAAAGATCCCTATGGACATCTCTAGTACAATTTTAATGGCTGTACAACATAACACAAACTTGCTTACTGATCATGGACATCGGAGACCAAGATCCGGCAAAAGAGGTGATTTCCATAACCACGGGGCCTTCCGGGTCGTCAATATGCAAAAACCCTGTAAAATGCTCAATAACACACCTATAAAAAGCATGAAACGCAATGAAAATAGCAATAAGTGTGCACAAGTGAAATGAGGTGGCCACCTTAGTTATTGTGACATAGTTATTGTGATATAGAAGGATACAGGGTATACTATTCTGGATCAGAAAATGTTAAATATGAAAATAGAGTCGGAATTATCACACATAAAAGTATAGTCAAACATGTCAACAATTTCATACCAGTGAACGATGGAATCCTTTTGTTACAAATAAATACGTCAACGATGAACACTAACATTATATAAGTCTATGCACCCACAGCAGACCACAATGATGAGAAAATATCAGAATTTTACAAACAAATAAGCAACCTTATAAGAGATATACCGAGACATGAACTCCTTATAGTCATGGGAGATTTTAATGCTGAAATAGGTACCGGAAAAGAAGAGCAACATATTGTTCCTTATGGAATTTACAGACTACTATTTTAGACGCCTATATAGGTGGAAATCATATATCGGAGAAGACAGAGACAGGAGAATTAATCTATTTAAAGCATCAGTTAATAAGATATTTAAAGCCAGAATGATGGCCAATATTCGAAACAAATAGGCACCAAAAGAAGAAGAATTTGAGACAAAATGGTCTATTTCAATTTTGGTAGTTCCGTTGGATTCGGTCGATGTCCACTTTCTCTTAGGCTCCTTTTTGAAGATGGTATGCAAAATATACATATTTTTTCTTCTCTTGTATTTCTTATGCCGAATCCAAAATTATTAATGTTATTTTAATCTAATTTGGCGTTAAAATTTCCCATTATTATTAGTTTAGGTTCTTTTTGGCATCTATAGCTGTTTTAAGGTCTTCGTAAAAAGTGTTTATTAGTTGCTTTTTCAATTCGAGTATACACATAAACTTGCACAACCTTTGTTTTGGTTTGTGAATTTAAAATCATGTATGAAATCCTACAAGAGATTCTCTTAATTACTTTAATTTGTGATTTCCTCTTCATATAGATTAAAAAACCTGCTCCACCCTATATATAATCTTCTTTGTGGTAGAGCCTGTTGTCTGAATGTAATACTACCCTTCACTACTTATTTTAACTTTTAATAATCCCAATATGTCCCAATTCATGTTCCCAAATTCATTTTCTAGTTCGTAGAGATGTTATATGTTTTTCATCTTTTATGTCGACTTAACCCCTCCCTTAATGCTTGGGACATACCATGTCTTGGTTTTGTGGAATAAAATTCCTATCAACCTGGGGTAACTTTCATCTCTCCAGGTTTTGGCCAAAGTTATCGACCCATAAATTACGAACTAAGCTTAAATAAGGTAATGACCCAAGTCCAGTGAACTGACAGAAAGCGCTGATTAAGATAACATCTAACCTGTTACCCTGCACGTTACACTTGTAATTTTTACTATTATAATTTCATTCTATAATCAACAATCATATTGTTAAGTTTAGTCTAGAGTCCTGCCTTTAGTCATATTAATAACGTATGTGTTAACTATTTTGTGTTAAATAAATATTTTTTAAAAATTAATTTTTGAAGAACTCTAATATATATCTAATATAATATATATATTTATATAATATATAAAGATATATACTATACTATATATATCATTACCTATATATACAGTATTTTATATAATTATATATAGTATATAATATAAATATACTATTTATATATATTACGATATATAATATATATATATATATATACATAACATATATAATACTATAATATATATATATATAGTACATACATATATATATATTAAAAATAATATATAAATTAGCTATATATATATATATATATAGATCTATATACATATATACATATATAGGCCCAAACTAATCTTTCAAATACGAAAATAGGATTTATGACATTCCCACTTCTGTTTCGATCCACTTCCGGACTCAACTTTCAGCTCTTAGGTCAACCCCATCTTTATATACAGGTCAAAAAGATTGATTTATGAAAAAACTTCCAGAACCAAAGCCCCCTATACCGCTTGTATAAACCAAGCGTTATCCGAGAAGCCATAGAAAATCCGAAAAAGGCGAAAGGTGGTTTCAATAAAAGAAATGACGGCATACTGCAAGCCCCCCTTACCTTCGACCTTAGAGACCTCCTCATTATAAGAAAATACCGTCAGCTCTACTTGTCAATCAAAATCCTACTATTAAAAATGTTCGAGCCAACCCCCGCGCCTATTTTCCGCGCAAAACCCCTAATGCCTGATCCCCACGCCAACCTTTATCGAAACCACGTCACCAATTGACGGTATAAATGACCCTTCCTCTATTCCCAGTACCAGTAACGCATTGATTAGTGAACAGTGTAGTAGTGTCTGAGAGCTCCGAATACTGAGACCTCGGAAGCTCTGAATAAGACATCGAAGAGAATGTCGAAAGTTCGGCGCAACGATAACCGACGCGGTTTAACCCGGAAGACTGTTACGTTTAAATTTCTATAATAATAATAATCTTTGTCTCTAGGTTTAATTGAACAAACCGCAGAAACCTTTCGCAACCATGTATATATATAATATAATATTATATAAATATATATATATATATATATATATATACTTGTACATTTCCTTATAATTATGGTATTCTATATATACTGGATATATGCTACTATATATTTTATGTGGCTTAATAATAATTCCGTTACATTGTCTGCCTCAAATGTAATAACCATTATTTTTTTACCACGCATCATTTTCCACAACCGTAGACCTAATAAAACACCATATGGCTTTAAACATGCTTTTTTATTAACACGACATATTACTGGATATAGAGCTACTAATAAAAATCAAGTATTATAAAATGTAACATTTTAGTGTAGGGATTCAATTCTAAAATGGAGATATATATGTGAATACGCCTGCATGCGACCTTTTTCTGAAAATAAATACAAAAATTGACGTGCGTGAAATAAGGATCCAGGGATATAGCTATATTTTATAAAAGGGTTTAACTTCACTAAAGATTTAGATAAATAAGTAGATTTATTAAAAGTATATTTTTCCCAAATTTTTAAGTTTTTATTAATTAAAAAGTACGTTTGTGTATTTTCCGCAGAATGGGAAAAAGGTAAAGTGCTTATCAAAATTAAAAAAAATGGAGATTTTTTGGCATGTTTTCTGGTTCCATAACCTAATAAGTTAATTATGACAAACTTAGTCTCGTTTCGAGCAGCTGTAAACAAATCAAAATTGCCAATTTGGTCACCAACGTCCAGAATGGAAACGCATCAAAAGACGAAAAGGGATAAGATCTTTAGGAATGCAGATAAAGGAGAAGGTATAAAGTGAATTCAGGTACGCCTGCAATCTACTTTATTAGACAACATTACAATCATCACACTCTAATTGTACGAATATGTTCAGCGAATGATTTAGGGAAGAATATCTAAACAAATCCTGACAAAAAGTTCTAGGAGATATAAAAATTGTGAAAAACCGAAAGAAAACAGAAACATAAAATATAAAAATAGAAATGGGAAAGAGGGAGATTTACAAGGAGAAAAGATCATAGACAATGTGATACAATCTAACACGAGGGTGTAGAATATTTGGATTTTTTTTTTATTTGGAAATATAATTTAAATTGCATTGAAATAAAATATCGAAGAAGTTTCAAGTATTGTTGTATAGCAGTGAGTTAAAGTTTAACTGTAAGCAACATTTTTGTTTATCGGCAAAACATAGAAAATAAAAAATTGTACACCAGTCGCCTGGTGAAAAAGCTATGAGAGAGCAATAAAGAATAGCAAAACATCATTAAATAAATATAAAAAATACCAAACATCCGAAAATAAAATAGATTTCAAGAGAATTAAATGCTAAAGCCCAACTGATAATAGAAACATATAAAAAAGCTTCGTTGTCAAAATATGTAACAAATATAAACAGCTCCACTTAAGTGATAAAAGTTTGGAAAAAAAATTAGACGTACTTTTAGTGCAAAACTCTTTACCCTCAGTTACAAGCCTAAAGATTAATGGCAACCTTATAACTTCTCCATAAGAACTTTCGGATATTCTAGCTACTGTTTATGAAAATCACTCATTAAGTAAAAACTATGACGTTTCTTTTCCCAAAAACCGCTATAGAAAAAAACTACCTCATCTCTAGTGGAACCTGAAGAGAAGAAAAATCCCATCTCAAGCCCAAATATACCATGAGCTTAACTTCATTCTTGAAAAAATTGCAGTGCTGGCCACGATGGTATTCCTGACATATTTTTTAAAATATCTTTCTTCTAATTCAACACTATCTTCTCAAATTACTACGTTGGCTTCGATTCCTGTCATTTGTGCTACATGAAAAATTGTAAACTCTAGGCTTCTGCGAACTTTAGAAAAATCAAATATTTTCATAACGGAACAAAATGGCTTTCGACAAACGCGTTCTGCCATCGACAATATCCTTGACCTACAGAGAAAAATTCATGAGGCGTTTGTAATTACCCAATTATGAATTGGTATAACTTTAGACTTTAAATGAGCATTTAATACATGTTGGAAATATATTTTAGAAAATACTACACTCCTGGAGTCTTAGAAGGTCATACTTTAGCTAACATCCAAAACTTTCCAACACAAAATTTTCTTTAAACACAAAAGTAAAATCAATTTTTTTTCAATATATACATGTTGAGAAGAGTGATACTTCTTGGGGTTCTGTAATAAAGCCCACACAATTTATAGTTGCTATTACTGACATAATAAAAAGATATACCCAAAGCTCGCTAATATGCCGACGATCTAGTAGTCTTTCTCAGAGGAACAACATCTCATATGTTCTCAATTCTGCCGGTATTCCCTAAACAAGTAGAAATATGGTCCTTAAATGCTGATTAAAAACAATTGAAACTAGATTCTAATAATATTAAAATAATAATGTCCAAAAAACATTCGCAACTACACTCGATCTCATTCCTCTTATTAGATCAAAAATTGATTACGGTTCGATTGCCTACCTATCCACAAACAAAACACTGTTTAAACCACTAGATCACATACATAATAATGACCTTTAAATTGCCCTTGACGCTTTTCGCACTACTCCACTAGAAAGTTTATACATCGAATGTGGACAACCATCCATACATAACCTACATAACATAAACAAACCTACATTCCTTACACTTACTCATACCATATATACTACGCAGCAACTAAAAATCACGTCCTATCTCGAAATATATATACACCGGTATTATAGGCGGTACGCCCTTCCGGTAGGGATCTATGGAGGAGTATTACCGTGCCGCAAGCCCTTATTTCTTGCCAAACTGAATCCCCCATAGACCGATTAGACACCAGCTAGCATATTCTAGTGTAAGCCGCAGATTCACCTAGAATTTTAAACTGCTGCGTTAGCCTTTTGTTTTCTGTACACCGAGCTGAGGATCGAAGCTTCATACTAATGATTTGTGCATTTTTAAATTCAAATAATATTTTCAAAAATTGGACTAAAGTAATTTTTATTATTTATTTATTTTTTATATTTTAAACAAATTTAATTAATCATTTTGTTTGCTCCTAACGCCACCTGTTAACGTATTAACAAAGCATACGTTGTTTACTTCTAACATAACTGTCAAATTCAGACCAAATATTAAATTAATTATAAAATATAAATAAATATCATTTCATAGTAAATTTAATTATTACATAAACTAAATAATATGGTTTAAAAATAATTTTATTTATATGAAATTATTTTAAAACAAGAAATATAAAAATTTAAACAGATATTCAATGTTGTTATTATTCGGATGACATTTATCTCTTTAAATTTTGACAATCGTTACGAATCAAATCTTTTAGTGACAGATATTCTTGTAATTTTTACTGCTCATTCAATGTCTATATTTTGTTAGTTATTTTTCATGCAGTTTTTAATTTTAACCTGCTTAGAGTAATATATAATGACCAGAAATAAATTGATCGAGAGTAGTGAATCGATGTAAAGAACCGCTATTTTGTGAAGCTACCCGTGACGATGCGATCTTTTTACTGTTAGAAAAAAAACTAATACAACGCCAGTATAGAAGCTTCGCTTAAAAAAATTATATCCGTACTTTTAATTGCCCCAGAAAACAAATATGCTTATAAAATTTGTATGGATTCCATCATACATCGACAACGGGGGTAATGAAGCAGTAGATAAACGTATGTGGAGTACACAAATGATTTAAGAATAGTCAAATAGTAAGCAAATACTTATCGTGTGACTTAAAATTCGGGCTTACGTCGAAAGTGCTAGTGCCAACCTCATTTTAAACTTCGTTAATATTAAAAACGACATAATACCTTGGTGCCCAAGAACTGACAACCGCCGCCTGCAAACAGTGCTAATAAGACTACGTCTAGGACACTCTTATCTCTTATGTTTTAACCTTGTTTAGGCTTTTTGAGAGACCCAGCTTTAAAGAGCTGGGGTTCAGAAGGTGGCATTTGTAATAAGGAGCGCACTAGAGGAATTTTTGGGTCAGCCAGACAAGCCAAGGAGAGGTACTTTAAGGTGCTACCAGCCATTCTAGAAAGGCTCTTAATAAGCGTTTTTGTCTTGCAGTTGATAATTCCGATATTTTGGGGGATTGCTTCTAGGACGTCAAAATACTCATCAAAGTTTGTTTTCAATGTTGTGTAGAAGCTTTGTTAGAAGGAATTGAACTTTTCTTTGGGGAATCCTGGTCAGTATTTGCCCTCGGTGGTGGCAAGGGGTTTGGGGTGTTTGTTTGGTTTGATTTTTTGACATATCTCGTGCTGAGGGCTCGAATTCTGTCCTTAATCGTTGTCATATTTGCTACTTGGTAAATTAGTTCTGACGAGTAGTCCTCTGCACTTCCTTGTGCAGAATCTAAGTATTTTGCTTTCACTGGCTATAATGGTGTTAATTTCACGGGCATTAAGCGACGCATAGACGCATGTTGTATTCGGTTATTGGTCTTATAAAAGTTTTGGTCGGTGTGCAATAGTGTTTTATTTGACGTGTTGCCCAGTTTACCAGACAACGCTGCTAGGTGTCTTGCCCTTTTTCCCCTTTCTCTTATCCCTGTTAAGGATGTTTTTTGTATGTCGAGTCTTCCAGTTAAGAGTCCTACTAAAATAAACTCCCAAATAGAAGACTGAATTTCTAAGATCAAGGTTTCCTCCTACGAGGGTTCTCTGGCCCCAAGCTTTAACGGCAGTTGGGAGATTTAAATAAAATAAGTTCAGTTTTGAATGCGTTTCTGTTTAAATAATTTCGAGCTCTATTGAATACACACAGTTGTTCCAGCGTCTCCCAGTGTAGGCCCACAGTAAGGAGCGCAGTGTTATCATCAAATAGCAATAGGGATTCCGATCTAGCTTAAGGGCGGTTGATGTCACTGTTGTAGACCTTGTACAATATTGAAGTTAAAATTGAGCCCTAGGGTACTTCAGCTTGTGAAGTGAGTGGTTTAAATAGTGTGTTGTCAACTTTGATAGGAATTTGTGGCATCGAAGGCTTTCTGGTCGTCTAGAAAAATGCCTATGACGTATATCTTTTCGCTAATGGATTGTGATATGAATGTTACTGCGTGATTCAATATATTATGAGTGGAACGTTCATCCCTGAATCCGAATTGATAGTTTGGAATGGTGACGTCTGCGGCTAGGAATTCTACGAGTCTGTCCTTAAGGATCCTTCCGTAGACTTTATCTAGGATGCTTAGCGAAGTTGGTCTATATAATTTAGGGCTGGTTGAGGGTTTCCCTTATTTTGGGTTGACTGTGCTGGCCACCTTCTATGAGGGTGGAAAGTAACTCAGCGTGAAACATGCATTGATTATGTTGGTGAGCAGCGGGATTATATTCTCTGTAAGATTTTTAAGACATCTTCTGTGGATGCCATCTGGACCATAATATGTGTTTTTACCTAAATTACACATTGGCCTGACGGTGTCCTCTGTCACAGGGGGCCCAACAATATTTACTAATTTCGGTATTTTATTTTTCGTACACTTTTCGTTCAATATCTTCAGATGCCACGAATTCATTCCCGGCTGCATACGTCATCATTTACAACATTTAAATATTATTTCTTTAATTCTCCTTAGATTTTATACTGATCTCCGTTATCATTTATTCATTATCATGCCTTTTTATCCACATAGTTTAATTCAAATTGAACCTACACATTCACTGTACCTTCGCCAGCATTTTCCCACCTAAATCCCATCAATCCCCATTATTAATTCTATATTCTCTCGCAATGAGTCTTTTACTCATGTTTCCCAGCATCTCCTCATACATAAATTTCATCCCCACATCATCTAATAACACTATCTAATTCTTTTTTTATCCCCTTCTTCAGATTCTTTTCCATATAGTTTATCATCCATTCATCCATCATTAATTTCATTAATTATTTACTCTCATCGTATTGCACACCAATATCTCCTTTCTGTCCGTCATCAATTTGCTTGTATGTATCCCACTCATCATATCTCTCCCTTCGTTTCATTTTCCCATCTTTACTATTACATCTCAAATAGTTTTGCTTTGTTATCATGCACTATCTAGTCCATTCTCATTTTTAGATTTTTCATCAATTATCCTAAGCATTACTTTCTCATATCTCAATTTATATTTATATCATTATTTGAACCTCATCTTAAATCATGTTAATCTTATGCATCAATATCCATCGTTATTTTCTCGTCATTATTCTATAATTTCAAAAGTTCTTCTATCAAACTAAATTTTCCTTTTTTCTTTTTTCTTTTTCATCTTTTTGTCGCACATCAAATTATCCATATTCTTCTTCCCTTTACGTATTCATCTAATCTACTTTCTTTAATAATCTATTATTCAATTTTAAATTACATTAAATTTAAACCATTATTAACGGTCACGCCTTAATCCATTTTTAAGTTAATATCTTTGCGTATTATAACTTAGATTCTAGTTTCCATGTTTTTTTTTATATTATCTTTCATCCCATTCATATTATTAATTATATTCATTCTTCCCAGGATATATTCAATCAACACAATTCTCGCCGATTCTTTGTTCTGAAAAAATTTTTCGTTAACTTCTTTCAATTATCCTCATTTTCTCTTCACTATTCATACATCATTGTTATTTCTCTCCTCCCTTATTTTTTTGTTAATCATTTATTCCATCACAATCATACCATCATGTCTGCCATTAATTCTTAATACATCTTTTTTCAGTCTAACATCACGTATTATCTTTATTTCCATCTCCTCATATATCCATATCCATTTACTCTCCCCCATTCTTTACAGTTCAACTCTTTTTTTTCCATCACAGTAATCTATTCTTCATTTACTTTGTCCCGATCCTTTTTATCTAATAATTCTTATAATTGTATTCTCAATTCCTAAATTTTTTAAAAATCCCATGCATAATCTATCTCTCCGTTTTTTTTACAGCAAAGTTCTCTATCCATTCACTTTTTATTTTAATCCATATTCAGCACGACTTCCAGCTTTATTCTTCTATTAATCCTTCATTCTCTCCCATTTTTCATATGCTTCCCGAAATCACACGTTATTATTTCCAATCCTCACTTCTATCGTTTGCTTGATTTTTCTTATCACAAGTAGATCATTGCACACAACGATTCTTATCATTACTATACAAATCTAAATTTCTCAAATATCATCTCTACTATTTCCTCCGTAATATAGAATATTCATCCTTGCATGTATAAACCCATTACCATTGATATAAATCTTTCTCTCAATAACTATAATCCTTCCCTCTACTAAACTCTCTGATTCCCATCATCAAAATCTCTTTGTTTATAAGGTTTTTTTTTCAATACCCTATATCCAAATTACAACATATTCATATTCACCTACTAGCAACCATTCGCTTCATTCTTTTTTTTGATCACATCTCTATTTCTTAACAATAGAATTACAACAATTTCAACAACACCTGTTTATTTCGTCTAGTCTTTTATTGTCTTATGACTCTCTTTATCAAATCGATCAACTTTTCTACTCTTCCTCTTTCATCCATTTCTATTCCATTTTTCATTTTTTACCTCAAATCATCTTTGTTCTATTTAAGTCTTCTTTTGGCATTACCAACCTCACTTTATTAAATCATTATAGTTTCATAATATGATTTTATCTTGAATATTTTCTCGATATAATTAAACGTCATTCTTTTTTCATTTCTTCTATAAATGGATATATAAGCCCTCCCATCCAACTCAGTTCCATGAGTCTACAGTTCATTACCACAAACTCTCCACCATTATTTAATTTCATCCATTTTTATCATTATATTACTTTCATTCGAACCCATTTATAATATCATTTATTTTTTGTTATCCAAGACACTATTCCCATTTATCCTTATATCTCGCGTGATTATATATCTATATTATATAACCATCTTCTATCTATCCTATTTAATCTATTCTTCTACAATTCATATTACCATATTTATAATCATACTTTCTATCACTATTCCTACTTCTCCATTCTTTATCTTAAACCAGTATTATCGTATATTCTCCTATCTTATTATATTCCCATCCTATAACATACTCATGACCCATTTTTCTCCTATCTTATCTTAAAAACTCTATCTAGTCCAGACTCATCTCTTTTAATGATGTATTGTTTTTCACCCGTCATAAATCACTTTTGTTTATCTCTTATCACAATATATTTTTTATTATATTTTTTATCACTAAAACTTTATGATTAAAATTGTCTAATCCCCCTTCATATATAATTCCTTTTCAACAGCTCCAACACTTAATTATTTCATTGACATCCCACAATTTCTTTTCACACTCTTTTCATCAATTCTATTTTTCATTTACAAACGTTATCAAGAGACACTCATTCTCAACTCTTATTATTGCTCATCTAAAACACATCAGTCGTTACAAAATCCATCTCTTTCTTTAATCCTCATAATATCATATTTTTTATTCAACCAATCTCTTTGTCAGATTATCTCTATCTCTCAATTCTGTTCAAATTATTGCAACCTATATTTTTATGCTTTATTAGTATCATCATCAATTTATTCCACAATTATCGACTCATCGTTTCCCATTCATACATTCTTACTCCCGTTCCTGATTCATATCTCGTCATTATTCCATTTCCACATGTTTTAGATGATCTAACATCTAAGCATTCAATATTGGAATTTTTGGTCATACATCAACTCAGTTTTTCTATTTATCATTTCTTTCAAAATTATATCTTTAATATATCTTCTGCCATTCTCATCATAATATTTAAACAATTCTCACTTTATCAATGACCATTTACACTATTTTTTCTTCTATCTCTTCATATATTTCATTTAAATTTTCGCACTTCTAACCATCGATTCACCAACTCATATCTCATCTTTCCAATTAATATCACATGCTCTATTTTTTCTACAACTTCATTGCAGTTAAACTTTCATCTTCCTCTATATCAATTTCCGTATCTTATAATCTTAGCTATTTATGCATTATATTCCACCCATTTCTACCTTTTCAACATTTTTTCACGTCTTATTCTATTCTTAGATACCTCTATTCCATCTCTATATCTTACCTATACCCATTATAATCAATTTAATCTGCTTTTCTTTTTTATTATCTCAACACATCTTGTATAAATCTTTACTCTAACTTCGCCTAGACAATTATTTCACATCCATCTCATCAATTTACTCACACTCTATTCTTACCAATTCGTGATGCTTTTGTCATTATTTCATTTCGTCTCATTTCTTTATGATTTTCATCTTGTTCATTTATTCACATTTAAAATAATAAATTATTTAATACCTCCTCCTAACTTCACAGTAATCAGAATATCTTCATGTTGGACGATTCTATATAATATTGTCCTCATCGCCACTAATTTATTCATCATCTCTTTCTTGTTCCCTATTCTAAATTATCTGTTATTGCACCATAATTTTTTTAATCCACAATTCATCAAACTACCTTCAGCTCATATCTCATATCCATCTTCTTAATATCATTTTTTACCTATATATCCTACATTATCTTTACAGTCACATGTCTATCATCTAATCTCCATCACAAATAACATTTCTTTCATCATTATCACATACTTAATAATAAGTCCCATTATATACATTACCATCAAATCACTCATTTTGATTTGTCCAAATCACCTTTACTATTCCATAAATTTAAACCATATCCATTATACTTATCATATCTTTCTCACAAATTATTAATTCCCAATTCCTAATTATATCCCTTTAGAGACTAGACTAATAAATCCTTTTCCCGAATACTTTAATTTTTATTCTCCTCACCTCCCATCTGTTCCATCAGTTCCAATACCAATCATTCAAATCATACATTCGCTTTCTTAGTCAGCCAATCTATATTTCACTTTAATTATATTTATTCATTATTTACATCTCAAAATTTCATCATGATCATATCTCCCTACTCTAAAATCCCTATAAATCCCTCCACATTCTACTCATATAATTAAAAGAGATATAATTCTTTCATACGCACTTCACATCTCTATCTTCTCATTTGTCCACCTTCTTATTTTCTCATTTTTCAATCTACCTAAAGTTAAAATACTGTTGTCCTTTCCTTTTTCCGCAATAAAATTTTATTCTTCAAAAATGTTCCGCAAATCATCTTAGTCTATCAATTTTCATTTGCTCCATCAACACTAATTAATCTTCTTCTCTTTAAGCCTAATCATATCTAAGGTCAATAACATAAAAAGTTATATAATCTCTCCTTCGTCACCTCAAGTAATCCATTTTTTCTTTTCTCCTTCTTATAACCACCAGATCTATTTAATTTCCAACTCCCAATTCCCATACTCCCTTGATCTACATCTTCTCTCCTGGATTTCTAAATTCACATCCTTTCCATCATCTAATTATTGTATTATATCCATATCACATTTATAATTATCTCCATACAGTTTATCCATATACTTCATACAATTATCTAACGTCGTTTTCTTTAGACTCATTCAGTTTCTGACTACATCAATCTCTCTCAGCAATCTTCTTTTACTTTCTTATTTCTCTGTTCTCTATTCTTTTTTTACTATTAAAAATCTCTCTATTTAAGATATGTTATTTATTCTCTTTTCCATTTTATTCTTAAACCTCAGACAATCATTACATATACCATTTTTTATTTCATCTTGATTCATTTTTCTCATCATCTTATGCTTAGCAACTCACAATTCTTTTTTCTTCACCCACATATCCGTACATTTTCATATAACCATTATCCTCCATATCCTTAATTAACACGAAATTCATTATCTGTAAATTCTATTTCAAATTCCTCCAAGACATTTCCTCTTTTATTTTTCTAATATAATCCCCCTCTATTAACATCTCATCAAAAATATAGTTGTATCTCTTCCAAATTGATTTCATCTTTGTTTTTTCACTAACTCATCTAATCTGCCACATATTTCATTGATTTTCTCCATATCTTTTACTTTCTCTTCTCTATATTTCCTAATATCTACTCTCTTTCACACCGCACTTGCACCTGTCTGTTATAATATTTCAAATTTTTACCCAATGTCCACATCTAATCCCATGTTTCTCCATTTATCTCATCCTATTATCCTTTTTGACCAAATTTATTATTTATCTATATCATATCATTTTAACTCACACTTTATAATTCGTTCCTCTATATAATTTCATTCAACTTCCCAACTCCATAATATGTTCTCTTAACATCTTTTACTACCATCATTATTAACTAGTATCTCTCCAATCTCATTTCTCTATCATTTTCAAGTCATACTTCCATTTCATTTCATCATAATTAGTTTTGCCTCCACATCATCGACTTACATCATTCCTATTCATCTCAGAATCTCTGTCTCTATTCTTTTAATTTTTTATGTATTCTACAAGTTTCCCATATCTAACACTTATCAATGCTAGAATATTCATTTTACAGACTATATGTCCATCATCTCCAATATTTATTTATTCACTTCTAAGCTGATTACATTATAATTCTTTACTTATATTCCATACTCAGTCTATCATACTTTGCATCGTCTAAATCCCTTTTATCTCCTTCAAATTAAATTTCTATAAAACTATCTTCAAATTACTTTAATTTACCCACTATCACTTTTTATTAACAACTCATATATATTTCTGATAACTCACCCACCATACTAAAATATACCCCAAGGATCCTTCCATTTCACATCGACCTTAAGTATACCCCAAATCAGTACCGAATAAAATATTATAAACCAATCAATACAATTAGCAACATAACTTAATATCTACTATCCATCAAAAAACATATAATCACAATGTCACTTTTCCTGTCACATATTCTTGTTCACTATCAAATCATTTCTCATATCCATATCACTTTCATCCAATCTCCACCTATCATTCCATTCATTCCTGATTCCTTTTTCTTTACAATCTAATCCAATCGATAAATTATCATAACCTATCATTCCACCATCTATTCACATTCTCCCATCATCTTCATCGTCCTCAACTATTCTGATTAATAATCACATAATCTATATTCCGATACCTTTTACTATAACTTTATGGTCGATGCCAAAATTCTTCTTGATTACAATCCTTAGTTCATTCATCATATTTAATGTTTCATTTCAACTATATCTACTAAATACCTACCAGTCACATTATAATTTTTATAATAATATCTATGTCAATTTTTACTTTTACCAATTTTATCTTTACTTTCATATATCTCTTATTGACCTTATTTATATCTCATTCGTTCATATCAATTCAATTAATCATTTTCCAGCATTAATCACCTTTACTTCTCAATCAATGCATTTTACACCACATTCACTTTCAATTCATTAAATGTTCTTCATACAAAAATCACTACATGTGTCAACCTCAGACAAAAAAAAAAAAAAAATTTATCAGTTCAACTATTGTTATATTGTACTCCGAATTTATCTACATCTAACAATTCTCTGATTCCTTAGTCATCTTGGCACTTTTATATTCCGCAATTCCAACTTGTCACTATTTGCTTACAAATACTCACTATCATATATTTCTATAACCCATTCCCCTTTTCTATATCTGCTCACATCCTTTTGTCCCATTCTAAATACCTTCTCAATCCAATCATCATTTTCCCCCTCTTATACAATTTCTACAATTTTAATTATATTTTTGTCTCACTTTCAGTTCTTTATCATATGATTTCTTGATCCCTGTATAACTTCCACGAATCCCATTATCTTCGCTCCAACACAGATTTCACCTCAAATCATATACCATTTTTAATCAATTTAAACTATTCCCATTACCAATATTTGTTTCATTTTCGCCCACCTTATCCATCCATTCACCTTTCCTATACTGTAATAAATTATACACCCTTCTTCCTTCCATTATTCAATCATCTCACACTTATTTCTAACTATTCCATTTCCTTCTTTTTTAATCCATTGTTTTACATTTTTTTTTTTTTTCCTAAATAATATCGCAGTTTTTACACTTAATATCTTTATCCCACAATTGCTTTACCAACCACTTTGTATTCATACATAAATACAGATCAGTCACACATCCATTCTGTTTTCATTTCTACATTTAATCCTGTCCTTCCAACCTATCACACATTTTTTCTCTCTACCCTGATAATCAAGCACAAATTTTGTAAATTCTCACATTTTACTTCTCTTCCTCTTTTTACACACATTCACACTCATACTCTTAATATATAATATCATATATAGATTAGCAATGGTACACACTTACCTCTTTCTCTTTTTCAGTTCAATCGTTTTTCATTTCATCATTCAATTTTTTTTTCTTACCCAACGATCTTTTTACTTTTTCATTGTATTCAATCTCATTTCGATTTTATTTTCTAAACCATTTTTAAATGTCTTTTTCATCATTCTTTTTTCCGTTATCTCCTATTCCATTTTCCCAAAATATCAATAAAATAATTTACCATTTCATTTTATCTTTTCCAATTCATTCCTCACTAAATATCAAAGTCCATTTCATTCATTCATTTTTAGTTCTTCCCACTAAATTATTCCATAATTTTAATCTATCCACTCTTCGTTTTTTTCAAGTTATACTTATATTACACGTCTTCTTAATTAGCGCTCTTTCGTTTACAATACAATCTCATATTTTTGATTGCCTTAAAATCCTTTCGTCTTTTAAATATCAATATCTCTTATCTCCATATCTTATACAAATTTTAACGATCTTTTTGATTTCGAAAATTTGCAATCATACTCTTATTCCAATCTCTCATTTTACAAATTCCACATATAATTGGTTACGAATCTTCTCAAAATTGACATACATTCATATTAATCTCCATCATTCTTTGTCACCAAATATTCTAAGAATTTTTCTCATCCATCTAACTCTTCTTTTTTTCTCAGTAATCTCCTGTACCTCAACTCCAACATTCATCTTTACTACCAATAAAACAGATTTTTCTCAAACATATTAAAATAATCACCAACAAATATTTCTCTTGTTACCTAATTAATGGATTATCACACAAATATTTTCTAAATTCCACAATTGTTCAAATTGTTATAATATCTTGCTTTCAAAGACCCACCAAATTTTTCATTATATTTGTTATATATAAAAACCAAATATCTCCATATATTATCAAAATTTCACTTCTCTTAATCTTATTCTTTTCAATCCACATCCACATCGCAAAAATCTCTTTCTATATAATTATATTCATCCATCTATAAATATTTAATCTTACTATCTTCCGTAAACAATTAACTCACATTTTCACCTACTTCCATCTTCTGTTATCACCTATGCCCCACATCTTCTCACAAACTTTTCCACGATCACCATCTTGATTCACACTCCTTGTATCTGATATTACCCGCATTACGAACCATATAGAAAATAGTTGTTAATACTTAAACCACATCGTACAACATATCACATTTCAGTTTATCCTGTATATTTCTATTACTCCTCAATTTATCCATATTCTTATCATTCCATACCGTCTATATCATTTATTAAATTGTTTTTTCCCACAGTCATTTGATTACCATTCTCTACCTTAATATACACCAATTTCAAGTCTATATATTAATTCTTCTTTCCTCATCTATATTTCACTCTACTTACCCAATATACTAAAAATATCAATAACTTCCACTTCCCTCTTATTGTCTACTTAAAATAATACTTTCTTTTGTCCAAATTTTTCTTCTACACCATAATTTAATTATTATTATATCTCTCCCACTCATTGTTCCAATCTAATCCTATTATAAGTCACCAATACATAAAACCCCACCTCCTGTCTTTCCTTATCATATTAATTTTCAACCATCTACATCTCATATCTCAACACATTCCATCTAATTTCCGTATTGCATACATACTCCATTTTATTCATAACTCTTTTTTGATCTTTCAGCTCCACACCAACTATAATATACATGTAATCCTTTTTCTCCTCATAACATATATCTCATCTCATATTTATATTATTCTTTATTTGTCATTCTTATATTTGTATTTCATCATTCCTTCCATTTTAAATTCTTCACATTCTCGTGATCATATTTTCTTTGTACTATTCCCACATCAATATTTTTTATATCATCGCAACCCATCCCCTATTTTTCCTCAAATCCTTAATCTCCTGCCAAAGCTTTTCTATTAAAATACTCATTGTCTTCTACTTACTCCAATGTATCCCTTATGTAACAGCATTTCTAAACATGCCATATCACCTCATTATCCCCGTCTTATTTACCTCAAGTTTTCACCCAATATCTTGTCATCATCATAAATTTCTTTGTCTATATATTTTTTTTCACGACTGTCAATTTCAAAGTAATTTCATCTCTTCATTTCTTTATCAGATTGCTCGTAGTATCTCTACATATCTATATGAAACCACCGTATTCCATTTCCATTTTTGCAGCTTTCTCTTTACGCATATATGAATTAATCCTTCTTCCATCATTAAATAATTTATTTTTCCTCTGCTCTCCCATTACTATACTTCTCAAATATTACTTCTCATTTTATTCCCTTCTTGCCAACATATCTACTTAATATTATTCCTCTCTATTTCATATTAACTTACATCTCCATTTTCTCAATGTATTATTCCACATTCCAATCAAACTCCAAACATCCATCATCTGTTCCTAATGGGGGAAAATATCTTCCTATTATCACCTTAACTATTCATATATTTATATTCAATTCCCACACTTCTATCTTTCATTATTTCACTGTCAACTTATCTATCTTAATTATTAAAATTTAACTTCCTACTATGCATCCAATTTATATACATCTGACTCATGATTTATTTCTTTTCGTTTAGCTATACTATGACTCCTACATTTTATTCAACTTAACTTAACACATGTTCATTTCATTTTAGAACGTATCTAATTTAGCTTGCTGCCCATACAATACCTCTTACTTCTATTTACCAATCTAGGACCAACTCAAGAATTAACTACATTTATACCTCTTCACTAACAGGTGCGAACTGTGTAACACATCTTGCAGCATAAAGCATATATTAATAGACTGCCAACATTATAAGACAACGACGGTCTCATTATATATCCGAGATGCTAAGTGTTATGTGTCCGATAGAGAATATAAAAGACTATCTTAAATCTATACATATATTTCACAATGTATAACATTAATATCGTATGTAGTCGGTAATAACCTATGGTTGATATGGCATTCTTCTCTAAAAAAAACATTTTTGTTAGATTCCAGTTTCCAGATGCCAGTATTTATATACAAATCTAACAAAAATTGGTTAGCTTTTATAACCCACATCTTAAAAAAATCACTGAAATGAATAAAATATTTTCTCATGATTTTATTTTACAATTTATTTTATAAATAGTTAACAATAGTTAATTGGTAATATTATAGTATTAAAATTAATTATATTAAGGTTGATTAAATATAGGAAATAAAGTACCCCTAAATATTCCACATGGTCGACTAATTGAAAAATTCGGTCATTAAGGTCTCCTATAAATTAAAGATGGTAAAGTAACTGGAAACCCAAACGAAACACTAATTGCTACAAATTTTACAAATTTTGTAGAAAAGTCGGAAGGGAATCTATTTTGTCTAAAAAAGGAAACCTTTTGACTGTTAAATGTACAAAAATTATAAAGTTATTTAGAACGCAACGACGCCACTGTATTTACAACTTTAGTTCTTTTATTATCTTGGTTGACGGTCTATAAAATTAATAAATGTTCGAATTGTCACGCATACTGCTTCCGTATTAATACACGAATCTCAGCGTAAACAATGTATTCAAAATATGTCAACAAAAACAAATACTCTTAATAAATCTTTTTTATGAATGCTATTTCAGTGTGGGCATATTTTTAGAGACAAGCCGACAGATGTGAACAATATTAGTTCGAGCACTCTCTAAACTCAAATAGAGCTATAATATAACGTGGCTTTATAAATATTTTTTCTCTAGACCTTTAATATTGCAAAGTTATAAACTGTGTAGTAAACCATGGATTGGGTACTCGAAATGGTAGAGAAGACCGTCTTAATTCTATTATGTCAAGAAAATAATATGGTCATCTCACCTACGTTTTTTCCAAAACAAAAACTTTTTACGTGATTGTCAACTCAAATACCAAAGATAAAATCGTCAGAAAACAAATAGATCATTTGATGATCTAGAGATAATAACAAGTCAATGAACAACACGACTGTATCAAGTCACAACCCCATTTTTGCTAAAATAAAAATAAAATAAAAGGAATTAAAAGGAAGCAGACCTTCGAGAAAATAGACATACGGAATCTAAACAACAACGCGATATAATAGAAACTAATAGCAAAATAAATGAAAATTCAGAAAAATAGACAATTTTCCTGAAAATAACCTCAAAAAATAATAACTAGGATGTAGATAAAAATAGAAAAAGCTGTAGTAACACCATCATTGAAACATCTTTAATAAACAAAACGTAAAGCAAAAAATATATAAAAATAACACCAAAAGTTCAAATGAATATCGCATGATAAGTAGTTTAAACGAGCCATATATAAAAAGTGTTTCCGAAAATAATACTCCACAAACTATATGGAAAACTTCAAGACACCGAAGACACCCAATTTGGATAGAGAAAAGGTCACAATACAAGGGAAGCACTGTTTTCATACAATACAACGATGCCTATGTTATGATTTATTGATTACAAATAAGCATTCGACAACGTGAGACATGAGAGTCTCACATAACAAAGCTACACTACAAATTTAAAAAAAATCATCAAAAGAAATAAACATAAACAGAGAAATCAGGCAAGGTTGTATTACATCACCAATTCTATTTAACTTACACTCAAAATACGTTATTAAGAAGGTGTTTTGAAACGAAAATATTTATATAGAAGTAAATGGAATTTTGATTAATATATATTAGATATGTATAAAGAATCCACCCTAGGTATATTCATAAACATTGTGGGAGCGTTTGATAAAGGTCCTCTGGCCGTAAACGAAAGGATATTCAGTATGCGCTCTAATGAAGCAATAAGCATAAATGTAGAAGACGTTTCTATTAGAGACATGGTTACGAGGGGGCGTACATAGGGAGGGGTGTAATCATCACTCCTCTGGAACATAGTTTCTAGATACCCTGGTTAACCAACTCAGCAGCAACGAGTTCTACGCAATAGCCTACGTAGAAGATATTGCTGTCCTGCAAAGTAGTAAGTTTAAACACCACACTATGTGAGAGGTTACAAGTTGTTCCCCGACTAATAGAAACATGGTTCAAGGAAAACTTACTATCTATAAATCCTAAGAAAGCAAAGATGGTCCTCTTTAAGGAAGAAGGATTTTAAACTACAGACTAAACTTTTCTGACGAGATGAAATACCTTGGTACTACCGTTGACATAAAGTTAACATGGCACATTTAGATGGTAGAGCAAAAAGAGCATATTTTGCCAATGAGGAATGTCGACGAACGGTCGGACGCACCTGGAGCCTTTTGCTCAGGGTGATTGCCTAGATCTACACTACTGTTTGGGTAGAAGCTATTGTTTAGGTACCAAAAGTGCTACAGGCAACAGCGATTAACAAACTAAACCATATTCAAGGGATGGCTTGCATAAATATAGCAGGTGCCGTGAAAACAACACTAACTTCTGCAATGAAGTTGCTCATTGGCATCACACCTCTAGACATATATTTCAAAGAGATAGCGTTGGTAAAAATGATTCGACAGCGCTTATTGTGTGCAAAAATTGATGTAGGAAATGGGACAATTGAGAATTCGTTCTGGCGGGGAGAGCTTGATACAATGCCCGTGCTACAGGCAGGTTGTGACTCATTTAAACTAAAGATTGTCTTTGACAAACCCTACAAAATGGAAACAAAACAGTATAGAGAGACAAATGTGACAAATGCGTAATTGTATATACACCGATGACTCCAAAATAGAATAAGGCATTCGGTTGCGGAATATCCTTCAGATCACTAAACCTAAGAAGCAATTGGGGTATAGGCAATATAAAATGCCAGCTTAGGCAGAACTGGCTGGTATCGTCATAGCCTCAAAAGAGATATCCCAAAATGTATAGCTAGGTAAACTATAATAATTTGCACAGATAGCAGACAAGCGCTACTAACCTTGAATAGACCACGTGTCCACATCAGGGTTAGTAATGTGAGTGTCACGAGTCACTAACTTAAGCATCAGATGGTAATACCATTATCCTGATGTGGGTTAAAAGGATACAATAGAAATATAGGCAACCGCATTGCTGAATAAATTGACTAGGAAGGTGGCAGGCCTCAGACTCTAAGGACCTGAGGATCTTTTGCGTTGGTTAATTACAACAATCGAGGAAATGAAGTTGAAATGTCACTCCCATACGCAAACTGGGGCTAGTAGATACACCTCTATGCAGGAAGTGTGAACGAGAAGACGAAACTGTAGAGCATGTTCGTTTGGCGAGTTCTGGCCCCACCTGTACATATAAGAGAGTTGTCCCTAGTGACTTGTCTATCTTCCTAAAAATGGCAGAATTAATAATGAGCTTAGGACGACAGCTCCCTGGGAGGATACACAAAGGGCCAATTGTGGCCTAAGTGCTGTGAAAATTAATTCGTTTCCCTCTACTCTACAGGTACAAATATACGAAACTTAATCCAGAGCAGAATTCTCAGAAGAAAAAGTAGAGGGAAACGAAAGATATCTGGGCTGCGAAATTTAAGGTAGTGTTTTTTTTTGTAATTCCAATCAACTGTTCCTTGCAGCTGTAAGGAGATTCAAATAAATAAGATTCAAATAGCAATTATGGTAGCCATAGCTTCAAAACGCAGATGGCTCGTGAAGAAGTATTACAGCTTATTGGCATATTACATGTCTTACATTAATTATTATACAAGACCTTGGGACTTTGGCAGATCTGCTATATAAGAGCTATTTTCCAACATCCTATAGACCTTTTATTTGACCTTGGTCTACTCAGGGCTCTTAGGTTAAGACGACATTAAACCTTTCCAACGACTGGGTTGCATCTCTCACCGTTGTTGTTATATTATTTGGACTTTGGAGAGCAAAAAAAAAAATAAAATCAAAAAGTGTACCTTTTAATTGTATTCAGTTTTGCCTATCGTTCTAGTAAAGTTAAACGACTTTTACTACTGTTATTTGTAATTTTTTAACAAAATAAGTAGTAATCCAATAGCTTGGCGTACTTATGTTGTTCTATTTTGCCTTTATTATGTTTTTTTTTTATTTTTATACGCAATTTGAATCGTATAAACCAACTTAATCTGAAGTAAGAATCTTTGACTTATCGATAGAAAATAACACCTTTTTGAAAATTAAGACCAATTTTACAAAACAGTGATTTTCAATTGTAATATCGTGAACCTAATATACGCGTTACTACAACACGGATAACAATCTAAACACGGTTCAAAAGCCATAACTATATAGAGGAACAATTTGTACTTCGACCGATTTAAATTAAGTCCTGGTGAAGAAAAACACACGCTAAATCTACATAAACAAAATTATTACGCCATTAATCATTCTTCCACAATGGAAAAGCCGTCAGTGGTATGTGAAAAATGAATTCAACAAATAATTATTAGAGAAGCTAATCAAGCAATAGTGATTGAAAACGAGAATTCTGACAGAATGGAGAATAAATCATCGAACGTTCACATAGACCGATATGGTTATGGACATGTTTGTTCTTAATAGGTTAAAATAAACGGGGTAAGTAGTCGACAAATACAATACTTTTTAGGGTCTTTCTGTTTCAGTTAGCAATCAAATTTGAAAAATAAATGATTGTTTTTTGGATTCATTATACACAATTCATCACTTCCCATTATTATCTTATTAGCTTTATTTGTTCAGTATGATTAATTAAGTAACTCAGATAGTAGTAATTTAAGAAAATATGGTTATATAATATTTTTTGTATTTGATAAAAAAGAAGATATTTAGTTTTACATGTTTTGCTAATAGACAAGGCGAAAAGCTCTTATTCGTTCGGAAAAATATTCCATGAAAATTTTTGCATAATTACTTTCATGAGATACCTCAAAATAAGGTTCAAAAGGTCACCCAGGCGAAAACTTTTTCAAATTTTTTTGAACAACTTTATTTAAACAAATTATAATAATGATGTCTTTATTAATAGATTACTGGGAAAGATTCACAAAAGGACTAGAGTTGGATTTCTATGGACAACAGAAACAAGTATGGCGCTTCATAAGAAAACAAAGAAGCGAAATGAAAAAACTAGTTGAAATAGAACACATACAAGAGGATACATGGGTGGCCATGTATCCTCTTGTATGTGTTCCTATCCTGTTGTAAAGAACCTTTACCAGAAACGCCAAATATAATAACTGAGGAAAAGACCGAAATCTCTCAAAACGATGTGAAAGAAGGAGTAAACAAATTAAAAAAACAGAAAGTCACCAGGAGAAGATCAAATACCAAATGAACTCTTAAAATATGGATGTGATTACCTTGTACAACAACTGCCACTTCTTATTAATAAAATAATCACCACGAAGAGAATACCTGATGAATGGAGGAGAGCGATCATGCTGATGTTCTTAAAAAAAGCAGATAAGAAAGACCCCAATAATTATCGAGCAATAAATCTTTTAAATAGAACTTAAATTGACAACAAAGAATAATAACGACATAAAATAAACGAATGAATATCTCTGCAGAAGGAACAGCAAGGATTTCGGACAGGAAGATCATGCACGGATGCAGTTTTTGTAATAAGACAAATAAAAGAAAAGTCGCTGGAATACAACAAAACCAGCATATGTGTCTGAATAGATTTGAAGAATGCGTTTGAGAGTGAGAATTCGGGACGCGATAAATTTATTGTATGAACAGGGAATATCACTGGATTTAGTAAAAACCATATGACAATATATATAAAAGATTAACATAGCTATGGTAAGATGTAATGGAAAACTATCGCAACCTATCAAATATGAAACTGGAATTAGAACAAGGAGATTCGCTGAGCCCATTAATATTTAATCTGATAATGGATGAAATTATAAAAGAAAGTTATAAAAAGAAGAGGATATAGAATGGGATGAAAATAAAACACGGATAATATGCTACCGCCGACGACGCCATACATAACAGCCGAAAATGAAGATGACCTGCAAAGATGTTTTAAAGAATTCAAAGATACGGGCGTTCATATCATGGTGATCTCAACAGAGAAGACTAAAGCGATAGTGATATAAGCGGAACCGAGACGATGTAAACTAGTCGTAAATAACAAAATAATAGAACAAGTGATGGAAACTGAATACTTGGGAATAAAACTTTCAAGCTTACGGAAAAGTAGAAGAAGAAGTACAGAAACAAGTGAACATGGTAAACAGAGCAGTAGGATGTCTCAACAACACAATCTAGAGAAACAAATACCTCACAACGGAAACGAAAACCAGGATATATAAATCAACAATAAGACCGATAATGACGTACACAGCCGGAAACAAGAGCAGATACGGCAAAAAACACAAAGACTGCTGGAAACAACAGAAATGTAAGTATTACGAAAGATAACAAGTGGAATGGAATCAACACATCGAAAGAATGACAGAAAATAGAATAGTACGAATAGCAAGAGACAAATCGCCAAATGGAAGAAGATCATTGGGACGACCGAGAAAAAAGATGGTCGGACAACGTCAATTGAGGATAAAAACCGAAGATAAAACAGGCATTAAGCCTATTTATAGAGTAGGAAGAAGAATTAGAAGAAGAAGATCTTTTTATAATATTGTTATAAATAAATTTTAAACTGAAAACAATCGCAAAATTACAATTTTCAAGGCTCAAAAATATAATTTTCATATAATTTTTAGGGGTCAACTCTCTGACGACTATACTACTATTTAATTTTAAAATTTTGTTTTTTAATCCTTACTAATTAACCTCAAACCTTAATACAGCGCTTATGACAGGGCAAGTTCTTGAGCTGCGGCGTGTATAAGAGAGATAAACAATATCTAGGGCACACATTTTTGCTGGTTTAATTTCTGGTTGTACAAATGAACGCCCGCCCTACCATACCCTCTTCATTATCAGTTACAAACAATGTTTCAGTAATTATTTATGCACCCATTTTCTTATTAGGATGGTTATTTCCGGAGAGCAACATAATACAACCAGAGGCTCTCTGTCCCAAGGGATGGATGTTGCTCGATGAACATAATCTTCAGGTAACACCATTGGTACATACAAAACATGCAGATATATTTTGTAGGTGTAGTTAAATAAAAATTAAAAGCGTCTCAATTTTAGTTTTTATATCATGTGAAGTAAAAAATAATATTTTGTATGTACAGCTGCTGTTACCGGATTATTATGTATCGGAGACCCTCTGGCTGGATTATGTTGCTCTCCAGGCGTAATTATCTTATTATTATCCTGCATTATTTACTGCATAAATAAATATTAAATAATTATTTCTTTATTGATAATGAAGCGCGTATGGTAGATGCGTCTACACACGTAGAGAACAAAATCCGAATAAATAAAGCATGTGTAAGGACAGTACTAACATATTTAGCTAAAAGAAGAGCTTAAACGTCGCTTACAAAAATATTGATAAGAACTACAGAAATAGAGGTGTTACGAACCATAAAAGGAATTTCTCTCAGATATAAAATAAAAAATAAGGATACATTAAGAGAAACTAGAGTCAGGGATGTTGTGTGATAGACACTAAATGAAAACATCATGTTAACAAGAGGAAACTAAAAATCTAGAAATGAGCAAAAACGTAAACCAGTACAAAAAGACCACTCGGAAAAATCCCGAAAAGATAGTATAACAGTTGGACATCAACATCACAAGAGCTGGAATGATATAATTAAGAAGACTGGCTAAATCCTAACAATACTTTAGAATCTATAAGACAGACGGAACAAGATACGGATCAAGGTTCAAATCCAAGACCCAAATTCAACTGAGATTAAGATGAAAATAGAGAGGCTCTCTTCAAACATCAGTAAAATATTATAACTGAATATGTAATGTTACCAATTATCTACTACGCAAACGAAAAAAGATGTATTAGAAGAATTAGCAGAGAAACAGCCAAAAATTACAGAAGATAATGCCATTGTGTAGTTATTACCAACTTAAACCCCAATTTACATCCCTACACAAGTTGTTTAGTTTATTCTGAGTCAAGTATGAGTTTGAAGAACATCAAAAGTCCCGTTAGCTTGGAAAATATAGTTACTGTTTTAAGTAACAACAGAAATGAAGTGGAAAATACAAAAATAGTCACAGACAAGCAGACCATCGAATTTTGCAAATATAAGAATGCTTTCCATTCTCATATTAACTTCATTAAAAAGGATACTTTGGAACTATCGATAAATCTGGATCCTTTGACCCCACCAAAAGTTAAAATAACGCATAACTTGAACAGTCGATACCTTCTAGCAAAATTAAGGGAACCGGATGTCTTAAAACCATTAAGCTACATATTGCTTTTGTAGACGACCAGCCTGCTTCAGTATGTTAAAACCGATTCATCAACACAAGCGTTAAACTCTTTTTGGCTTCAGAAGGACTTTCCACTAAGACTGAAAATCTATGAAAATGCTTCTCAATTTTAAACGATGGCCTGTGGAATTGGTCCAACTGAGATGGATGCGGATCTTGCTATTCTTTCTCACTTCGGAAAGAATTATTCACCTGCAAAAATCAAGGAAAAGTCACCGAAACTGCTATTCCGTTGCCTCTCAAAAACGAAATTTTTAGATATTACGACGTATTATGTCGAGATCTAGAAATCTTAAATTATTTTAGTGATGAAAATTAGCATGTTTCTGATTAATATTCGTTTTATACGATATGAAACAGATGAATTATTTTTGTTTCTAGTGGAATTAGGTTACCTTTCAGATTAGCAACCCCGGTAGTTGCGGTTACCGAGCCCTGGCTTGAAGTCAACGAGCCTTTTTCTCCTATAAAAATATACCACAATTGCTAGGTATGATCATCCAAGTTTAGCTTATGGTGACACCCTTATTCTTTCTACAAATAATGATGTCTCTCCTATAACAAAATATGACTTTCTGTTTAACGAAGCCTTTTTTGAGTTCTCATTGGTTAATAACAAGAATCTTAATCTACACATTGTTTGCATTTATAGATCACCTGATTCTTCCACAGGACTATTTTTTTAAAAATTACAAAAATTTTATGCGGTGACTTGAATATTAATTAAGCGGTTGCTTGTGGTACCCACTTATCCTTGGTCCATAATAAACGATCTTCAAAATAAAACTAACACAGCTGAAAATCTAAATGAATACTTTGTTAATGTTAGTAAAAATATAACATCAACTATTTGCCCATAACAGGGTCCTCTTTCTTATCTCCCCAATTCAAAACAGGTCTCGAATTCATTCTTTATAAGACATGTTAATAAATCTTAACTGATCCAAACAATCAGTAGTATCAAAAGCAAATCTTCCTGTAGTACTGAGGGACTATCCATAAAAATTTTCTTAAATCTCCTAAAAAATTTGTTGGAAGTCCTGATCTTACTAATTAATGATTCCTTTGAAAAAGGCATATTTTCAGGGTGCTAAAGACACCCATTATTATTCCATAAGGGTGGTGAAAATCGAATGTCTGCATCCATAGACCTATTGCCTTACTACCGGTCATTACCAAAATTATTGAGAGACTTAAAAACTCGACTTCTGTCCTTCCTCGTTAAAAACAACAAAACACAAAGTCAGTTCGGCTTCTTATCTAATAAATGTACCAGTGATTCTACGTTTTCTGTACCACTAAGATTTATCAAGCACTTAACAATAATCTTTACACTGTCACTGTTTTTTGTGTCTATATCAAAGCTTTTGATTGTGTAAATCACATTTTGATAAAAACATTAGATTTCTACGGAATTCAAGATATTTCTTTGAATTGGCTCCAATCCGACTTGAGGAATAGGAAATAACTAGTTAGAGCAAATAATACTGGCCTCTAGTTATCTTCTTCTTGTTGTAGTGCCTATTCGTTTCGGATGTTGGCGACCATCATGGCAATCTGCACTTTGCACACTGCTGCCCTAAAAAGATTTGTGGTTGTTGTGTTGAACCACGTTCGTAGATCTTTCAGCCAGGAAATCCTTCGCCTTCCTGTTCCCCGTTTTCCTTCTACTTTTTCCTACAAGATTAGCTGCAGCAGTCCATATCTTTCGCTGTTCCTCATAATGTGACCGAGGTATTCGATTTTGGCTGTTTTTATTTTGGTTAACAGCTCTTTTCCTTTTTTCATTCTCAACAGAACACCCTCATTAGTTACGTGGTCGGTATATGATATCTTTAGGATGCGACGATAAAGCCACATTTCAAAAGTTTCAATTTTCTTGCAGGTGGTGTCTGTGAGAGTCCATGACTCAACTACGTACAACAGTATAGGAAAGATGTAACATCGTAGT
Source organism: Diabrotica balteata (assembly GCA_918026665.1). Classification (NCBI taxonomy): domain Eukaryota; kingdom Metazoa; phylum Arthropoda; class Insecta; order Coleoptera; family Chrysomelidae; genus Diabrotica; species Diabrotica balteata. The sequence continues at coordinate 113,542,192 of OU898278.1, read as the reverse complement.
AACCTGATTTTTATGGGCATTGATAAATCATGACATTTGAATAACTTAGCCATTTTTTGAAATGCAGATCTTGCTTTCTCTATTCTACATTTTATTTCTATGGAATTGTCCCAATTTTCATTGACGTTCGTACCAAGGTAGGTGTATGCTTTTACTCTTTCTATTCTATTTCACCCACTCCTTCTTGAAATATTTTCTCAGAGTATATGTTAAACAGCAGTGGTGATAGTATACATCCCTGACGGACGCCACGATTGATTTTGATATCGTCGGATTCTCCTGCCTCTGTCCGGATAGATGATGTTTGATTCCAGTACAGATTGCTGACAATTCTTAAATCACAGGTGTTTATTCCAATATTGGTTAATATCTCCATCAGCTTGTTAGGCTCTAGTTATAAAAGCATTGTATGTGGAGTACAACAAGGTTCAGTATTTTAGGTCTTCTACTTTTCCTTATCTTTGTATATGACATTACTAATTTTACAATTAATTAATACATGCAAACTGTAATTCTCATTACAATCAGTTGTGGTTTAATCCCGTATAAAATAATATTTTACTTTCAGTTTTTGTCTCACACAATTTGTTTATATTTTATATCACATATTAAAATAAACATATACGGAACTTAACATATAACCTTCTTTGCCTAAAGTTTCATTTATTGTTAACTTTCATTTTTTACGTAATTTTATGAAATTATAACCTCGTTTTTAAGAACCTACGAAGTTTTTTCTGTAGATTATTAAGATGTAATAATAAATTAATCCCGTATATGTGATCCATTTATAATGTTGTTACCTCGTTAGAGTTTGTTGTAACCGACATTACCACGTATTTATCGGTATTATATAGCCTAGAAAGTCCCCGAAGCTGTTGAAACTTGATAATCTGAGGATAATACCGAAGCGCATTTGAACCAACTCGCGAGCCTGTGAGAATGTAACGCGGCCAGTCACGTCTTGTTAACGTTTGAAAATCTAATCAAATTTGCCTTTGTATTATTATATTTTGTACAATGTATATTCTTCTAAGATAATAAACTTAAATCCACTTGTACACTCATAGATTTTTCTTAACAAAAATCAAATATTTTCCTGTTCGTTCTTATTAAAATATATTAGTTATTTATGTGTTATTATGACTTATATTTACTAAATTACAGTAGATTTTAAATTTTTTAATATTAATTTAAATTATTAATGAATTAACAAGATAATATTTTATTTCCATTTTTTTCTTGTTTTACAAATTCACAACCGATATAATTTATGTTTGCCGGACGTGGTAGTTACAAATTATCTGGTAGGATATTGTAGCGATCCAAAAAACTTCTATTTTTTTTTAATTCGATTAAATTCAGAACTCAATACCTTTTATGCGATTCTGTATAATTTATTACAACGAAAATATGTTTTGATCATTAAAGTTGTTTTTGTTTGAACTGCAGTCGAAGGATTACAAAAGCGTCTTTTAGCATCAACGATTTCATTTTCAAAGGCAGGCGATACTTTCAACAAGAGCTATACATTTAATCTCTATAATGCAATGACAATTTTCAAACGATTATCTAATGACAATCACATACGGTATGCTATTTGTAAAAATGTCCATCGGGTGAGTTGTAATAATTTTTCCATATGCTATATTCTATCGGCCTTAGCATGACTGAGGTACTAACAGTTCCCTATTTCGTTTCTATGCAGAAGGAAAAATAGACATACCTAGGTACTTAAATATTTAACTGCTCTTTTTGTCACTTCGTTACCTTCGTTTGTGGTGGACGTGGGATATACGTTGATAAACACGAGATATCTATGTTGATATACTTTTTTGAAACACGTATCTATATGTAATCTTGTCACATATATCTCTTTATATCCAACGAAAAATGATTTCAAAATTAAAAACACTTCTAAAATTGGTTTTAACATGTTTACTTTTCTAGTTTAAAAATAATAATAAGTACTTTATATAATTTTGAATGTTTTAATGCAAAAGTCATGTTTTTTATTTAGAAAAAATTTATTGTATATTTTGCTTGATGTAAAAGTGTTTTTTGGTTGTTAACAAACAGAATCATTTGAAATTCAGTTTATTCATGACATTTTTAAATGCATGCCATAAGTATCTTTCAATATATTTGTCAGTGTCTTCAGTGTTGTTTATTTTATACTCCTTGGCTGGCAATATAATCATTCACGTGTTTTGGAACCTGTTAAACAGGGTGTGTACTAACTTATACATTCTTCTCTTCTTCTTCAAGTGCCATCTTCGTTCCGAAAGTTGGCGATCACCAGGGCTATACGTATTTTTGAAACTGCTGACCGAAACAATTCGTTGTTGCTACAGCTATTACCATTCCCGTAGATTCTTTAGCCAGAAGTTTCGTCTTCTTCCTATGGACCTTTTTCCTGCTATTTTCCCTTACATATTTATTTGAAGCAGTTCATATCTTTCGCCTCTTGTAATGTGTCCCAAGTATTGCAGTTTTCGTTTTTTTTTTTATCGTAAATATGACGTCCTTTTATATTTTTATCGTAAATATGACGTCCATGATATTCTCAGGATTCTGCGATACATCCACAGTTCAAATGCCTCTAATTTTTTGTTATCACTCTTTTTCAACGTCCATGACTCCATTCCGTAGAACAGCACAGAAAGTACGTAACATCTCATCAGTCGAAGTTTCATTTCAAGGCTGAAATCTCTTCCTTATACTGAAACTTATACATGAAATTTGGTAAATAAAATTTTTTTGTGCGTCTATATTTAATAATTTATATATCTAGATCTAGGTTTAGATCAAATAGCTATTATCTTGGATTCCTTTGATGTTTCCAATTTGTTTACTTCTGTACCAAGAGATGAAACATTACCTTTAGTACACAACCTTTTAAACAATTGCAACATACCGGCTAAAGACAAAGATGCTATCTCAACTATGCTCAAATTCTGTCTTGATCAAGACTTCTTCCAATTTAACCAAAAAATATACAAACAACCTACAGGTTTAGCAATGGGTTCTCCATTATCACCTTTTTTAGCTGATATTTTTTGGACAGCTTAGAACAGAAATTTGTTAACAACAACAACAAAATAATTTTTTGGTCAAGGTACGTTGATGATTGTATAGCTCTGATACAAGGATCCCAAGATGATGCTTTACAGATTCTGGAAGATCTTAATAACCTTCATCCTAACATCTCTTTTACTTTGGAACCAGAATCTGACAATAAGTTGAACTTCTTGGACATGACTATATCTCGCAATAAAGATTCTCTTGAGTACAATATTTACAGAAAGCCCACCCAAACAGATCATGTTATACATGAGACATCTAACCATCCTACCCAACATAAAATGGCTGCTTTCAATAGTTATATTCACAGATTACTTAAATTTCCACTTTCAAATGATAACTTTAATGTATTTACAAATTAAAGTGTGATGATTGTGATGCCTCTTATGTAGGCAGAACCATTAGAAAGCTATCTACTAGCATATCAGAACATTTAAAAAGACCAAACTCTTCAAGTTTTGGTCAACATTTAGAGTCTACCAAACACAATTTCAACATCAATACTGGGTCGTCTATTTTGCATGACATCAGTAGAAAGAAAAACTATTTGGAGTTGGATCTATTGGAAGATTTGGAGATCACAAAGGAAACGAATGGAAACTCTCATTGTCTTAATACTCAAATTAATTTAAACTGTACTAAATTTAAACCTATTTTTAAAAACTTTATTACAGCTTCACCTCGTAGTGGACCCAGCTCGGCTGTCTAGACTTCCTGCACTGAGTCTATACATTAAGAATCTACCAATTTCAAGCTCTGTTCAGCATTACTATTGTATTTAACAATTTACACAACTAGCTTGCTCAGATTCAATTGATCCACAGTTGGAGTTGATTTCACTTTTCATATCTCTGCATAATCTACATATACTAATTCCACAGTTTTATATTTCAACACCTGTTGGTCAGTTGGTCTTTAGTAATGCTATTACATATTAGTTTTATAGTTCCCCCATTGGCTTGAGGTTTAACTGAACTACTTGAACTATACCCATTTACACACTGCTTTCAATTCTGATCTAATTTTAATATTTCAATTTCATAGTCAATTTTCTTCTCGTTTTGCAGTATTGACAGTGCCTGGTAGACCATTTTATTGTAGTCAACTACCCACTGTCCAATAGATCGTTTGGTCTATTTCTTTCATTCACACTTTATGTACACTTCATTTAGCCTCAAACCTACAACCTTATTATTACAGACGGGTGTGAGTGTGAGATCTGGATTATGCAATCTAGTTTAAATCAAAATATTCTATATGTCATACGTCATCAGCTGATTTTTTCAGTAGTAGTTCTAGTTGGACCTTTGGCCAATGACAACTTATACAGAATTTTAATATTTGCTGATCACAGATCCATAACTTTGACTGCCTATCAAAGTTGTCATATGTCACATGTCACTGTATCATTTCCGCTTAGATCATTATCCCTCCAGATACTGACAGAGAATGTAGCGTAGAAGTAATTTTAAACTGTTTGTCCTCGTTTTAGTGTAGTGTTTTGTACAATTTTATGTTATTTTTAATGTTTCCACATTCTACGCTTGCCGGATAGTTCACATTTTGACGAAGTAAGTCTAAAACGTTAATCTCAAAAACTTTTTTTCATCCATTAACTTCGAGTTTTTTATCGAAGTTAACTAATTTACTTCATCTAAAAAACGTTTTCTTGGCTTATTTCAGATGCCCCTGAAGATGCTATTTTAAGCGAAAGTACTTGGGCTAGATTTAATTAACTTGTGCTCGATAATAGCCTTATTTTCAAAGTTCATTATCTTATATGTTTTTTCTTTTCTTCAGTTTTATTTTAGTTTATGTACTAGTAAGAATGTCTAAGAACCATCCCCAAATCTCTTCCAACTCTGGGCAATGTGGCCTCGTTCATTTTGGTTTATTTTGTGTGCCCAAAACACTGTCCCTCGTTTGTTATGTTACAAATTAAAGGCTAGATAGTATTTCGCAAAAAAAATGTAATGATTGTATCTAACCAGGTTAAGTTTAAGTTTTACCTTCGTATAATCCAAAATAGATCCATAAAAACCTGGTCGTTGGTGTTTCTGGGACCCAGTCTATTCAGGGCTTCTGTATCTCCTAAAAACAGTAAAGGCTCCAAGTTTGAGCTCTTCCTGCTTTTCCAAACATCTAATCCTTTAGTAAACTCGTGGTCTTACCGAAAGCCACAAGTCTATTTTGGAGTAACTATTTCATTTGGCTCGGTTGCATAAAAATCGAACCCAGGATCTGCCATCTTTGAAAAAAGCCAATTCTAGGCCATTTCAAGAGGTTATCTGCTCCTCGTTACATAGATGGCACAACTAGCTTAAGAGTCCTGATATCCCCGCAAAAGATGCTCATTGAGACTCTCTCGATCAGTACTGAAGAGCATTCCAATCATAAGTTCGAGCCCCTCACGCAGACTGGATTAGCTTCGTCTTGCCAGGGCGTCGGCCCATCCGTTCCCTTTCGTTTCTGAGTGTTGCGATAACAAGTTGACCTTAATAGTCAGCGCAACATTAACCAGTGCTCTCTTGTACTCAAAAAATTGTTATATAGCTGACTTTATGCACTTCCGGAGCCTTAAGAAATTTTTTACTATCAGGCTAGATAGATATGGTCCTAACTGGACCAACCCTAAAGGTCCGAAGACATTGGCATGAAAGACTTATGCATTGGAGTCTGACGACTCAAGTCCAATTCCAAGACTATATATTCCAGCGCCTGCTCACTCGCCCATTCTGGACCTATTTCTAAATGTCACAATAGCCTATCCGATTTGCCATTCCCTACCAGTATCCAGAACATTGAGGTGCAGAGAGGGCTCTACAATAAGGTGTAGAGGGCGCAAATTTTACAGAGCCTCGGAAGTGGTCATCATGACTCCTGAAATGCAAACGCACGCCTAATCAGCCTAAAGGTACAATATATTGATATATTCAATGTAGCGTTTTCAGCTGCAGATTCCATTTGGCTCCGAAAGCTCTTCTGCTCGCCTATAAGATTGCATCGGCTTTCTTTACCTTAGAGTCACCTAGATGGCTTCACCTAGAGAGCCATAAAAGATAGCATTTCTCCAAGTAAAGGGAACTACAGCAGTCTTCTTAACGACTCACTGCCCCAGCACTATTCTACAACGAGCCAGAGACCCACTTTAGGGACCTCATACACCATTTCCGGGAAGGTTCCTTTGACAAGTATAACTACGTTATCGGCGAAGGGTTTTGCATACATAACCTATTCGGATAGTTCTTAAAGAAGTACGTAGACCACAAGGCACCGCAGCAAGTGGTACAAAACTCCTCCCTGAAAGTAATTTTTTACCAGCCTTTGACCATTTAAATTATCTCAAAAAATTAAGATTTAATAAATAAAAAAGGAGAAAAAAATCTGATTTAAAAACCGAAAAATTAAATTTTTTATTTTGCCCTTAGGTCTAGCGTTAAATTCGGAAATCGAATTAGATTACTTGTAAATAGTTTTCCTAAGCAATACATTTTTCTGAGTGTATAAAACAAGTTGTAGCAGACTGCTCTTCCCCAACCTCGACTTATTATCGAAACTAAGGCACCGGGATCTTCCCGACTCGTTTAAGAAATTAATGAAGTTACTCTGTTGGAGCTGATAACGCGTTTTGTATACTTCAGTGTATATTAGAATTTATTTAGAGAGGCGACGCGACTTGCTGTCATTAGGTTCCCTGCTTATGTCGTTTGAGAGTCTGGCGTAAATAGGGAGAAGGTAACTGTAGAATCTTGAACATGGCAACTGCTTCGTTAAGCCGTTACAGCTCGTATCTGAAATACGATAACTTTATATTTTTATAATTGAATTTACAAACATTTTTGAATTTGTAAACAAGTGTGGACAAGTATGTAAATATTCGAACTGTAAGATTACAGATCTAATAGAGCTACTAAAGCAATACAACTAATAGATGTTTACTGATAATTAAGTTCTTACAGAAATCACGAACCTTCGTTGAAAAAATTACAAGCAAATATGTATAATAATACATGGTTAAAAGCTGGAATATATAAACTTTTATAAAAGGCAGATATCAAGCACAGTTTTTTATTAAATCTTGCTCAAGTACTTTCGCTCTGAGGGCATCTTCAGGAACATCTGAAATTAGCCAAGAAACGTTTTTAAGTGAAAGAAAATTAGTTAACTTCGCAAAATCTCGAAGTTGATGGTTGATAAAAAAATTTTATATAACGTTTTGGACTTCTTCGTCAAAAATATTATCTATTAGCACATCAATGAATGTTATAAGCAACTACGTGTATATAACCAAAATGTTTAGGACTTAAGATAAAATTGGATCTATTGTGCAATATTGCTTCTTCTAATAAATATGATGTTAGCATCTTATTACAGACGTGCCTCTGCCAGAAAATAGTTACTCTTACTCTTAGACTTTAGCAATACCGAGAAAGATATACAAATACGTACATTCATCGTTTCATGGACATAGTTATTAAATAAAGCTGTGTGCAAGTTACAATTTTTCTTTATTTTATGCTGTCTTTATAGCTTTATGTATATATAATATGTTATATATAATTTTTTGCTTTTTATATATGTAGTACACAGTGATAAATGTACTGGTGAGTCTCTTGAATTTTAACCACGAACATTTTCTTGTTCCTGGAGCTGTTTTTCTTATATTTTCCTCCAATATAAAACGTAGTAAGTTTTGTTCCTTTCCTCTATTAATGTGTCCATTTTCCTTATTTAATATTACTTTTTAAATTCTCAACTCTATATTGTTCATTTGTAATTTTGATTCGCTTCGATTGGTTAGATATTTTCAGTGAATCAAAATCGTTTCTGTATACCGGTATATTTCCTATTTGACTAAGTTGCACCCAAGGGTGAGCGTTTTCGGGGTTAAACCTCCAGGGCATATAACGTAAAAAATATATAAAGAATAGTAGGAAAATGTAACTTGTCTTTCACACACAATACAAAAATCCAAAACGCTAATTGCATAATTAAATTGCCACTTTAAATATACAGAACAGAATAATTATTACATAAATACACAATAATTAATAATATTTTTTATTATATTTACATATAGATACCTAATATTTGGCTTATGACAAAAAATGCCTACACTGCCACATGGCTATGGCAGTGTAGGCATTTTCATACTAAAGGGCATTGATTATCAAATAATTAACATTAACTATAATTTTAATACCGGAGTAGAGGTGTGTGCAGTCTTACTTAACAAAATTAATATCTCTTTTGTGTCTATATATAAACCATCTGACATTAGAGTAGAAAAAGCGGATTGGATATATTTATTTGAACAATTCGATTATATTTAAAACAGTTTTTTATGGTGATTTTAATGCCCACCATTACATGTGGGGTCCGATCCCGGATGACCGTAATGGTAGAATATTAGTCGAAAGCATGGATTTGTTCGAATTAGTTTCTCTAAATGACGGAACAGCTACTAGAATCGCCGGGAGTGGTAATCATTCTGCCGTTGATTTGACTATCACCTCAGCCTCATTAATAAATCGTATTAACTGGTCAGTATATACCGATACATTGGGATCTGATCATGTTGCTATTAAAATAGAGCTTAAAATTAATCCTTCTTCATTCCTAATTAATCCATCAACAAAATGGAACAATTGCCGCGCTGACTGGAAGCTATTTCAGACAGATTTAGAAAAACAATTATCCATATTTTTATCATCTAATAATCTTTCTAGCGATGAGAAGACAGCCCTACTCTTTCAGACTATCCTTTTACTCCTTCAATGTCAAGGCCTTATTGGTGGGATGAGGAATGTATACTTATAATAAAAAAACAATCAGAAGCCCTGAAAGCGTTTCAAACCCAAAGTAACCGTAATAATTACATAAATTATAAAAATATAGCAGCCCAAACTAGACCATTGTTTAAAACAAAGAAAAAAAGTAGTTGGATAAATTTTTTAAATAGTCTAAACAAAAGCACACCCTCTCTCAAAAATATGGTCAACCGTCAGATCAATTTCCAATAATTATCAGTCTAACAAAAAACCTCAACTTTCTGAAAACCTCATTAAACAGATGTTAGACCAACTTGCACCTTCATCTGCCTCTGGTAATATTGGTAGGATTAAAGAAATCTTTCGTTTTAATACTAGTATAGATTCCATGTCAAAACCTTTTACTCTTTCAAAACTAGATTTCACACTAAAAAAAGCAGAAATACAGCCCCAGGTTTTGACGGTTTGGTCAAATGCCAAAGATGTTCTCTTACAAATCTTTTATAGTTGGTGGTTGAAACACGAATATAGCGATAGTTTAAAAAATATTATATGCCCTTTACTCATATTTTTCTAGATTTAAAGACTTTTCTAGATTTAAAGATAGTTTCTAGATATATTATATTCAAAAATAGTGGCATGCGGTATTGATAAAAGATTATCTGTAAATATAATAAGTTTGTATGTACATAGAAAAATATACTTACGGGACCATAAAAATGTATTAAACGGTCCAAGAATATTATATAACGGTCTCCTACAATGCTCAATTCTAAGTCCTTTATTATTTAATGTATTATACTGCAGATGGTTTGATGGATGAAAAATGCAAAATAATTCAATATGCAGACGATGTACGTTTATATACCAGCCATAAATCCTATGAAGATTGTAAAACTTAGCTTAAGTAATATAGATATAGTGGGGTGAAACAAATGGGTTTTAGTATATCACAAGAAAAAATCTTCGACTGTATGTTTCACTAGACGTAGACAAAAGTCACAGGCAAATGCCAGATAGGTGATTATAATTTCCCCTTAGCAGAAGAGTATAAGTATCTAGTGATCCTAGATAAAAAACTCATGTGGTCCAGTCATATAAAGTACGTAAAACAAAAGTACGAGCCCGGAATTAACCTTCTGCGTTTCGTTTCTAAAAAAAGATGGGGTGCAGATCAAAATATCTCTTTAATGTTTTATAGATCCTACATACGATCCATTCTGAATTACGGTTGTATTCTTTATGGTTCAACATGCAAAACAAATCTATTAACTCTTGACAGAATACAATTGAAATCAATAAAAATTTGTCTAGGAGCTATGATGTCTTCACCAAACCAAGTAGTTCTAGCAGAAGCCCAGGAACCACCTTTACACATAGGTAGGCAAATGTTAGCCAACAAACGTCTAATAACATACAGATCGTTTAATACAACTATGGTTCACAAAGTAGGTTTACTTTTGACAGAAAATTTAACAAATCCTTATTGGAGAATAAAAAATTCTCCTCCTCTTGCAGAATCTTTTATCGATACAAATTCATTTCAATTTTATATATTACAGCTACTAAAATTTCCTTTTTACGTATAAGACTTCTTCGAAGTTCTGATAGACAAACCAACCATTATAATGCTCTCTTATTCAGACTTGCCAATTCTAACTAATTTTATATTCAAATCCATACTAAGCAAATTAGGGGAAAATTTAACAATAATTTATACAGATAGATCAAAAACTGTTGAAAGTACTGGTTTCGCTTTTTTTTTGTTTCAAACAGCAATTATGTTGAGAAATATCGAATTCCTGAATGTTGTTCTATTTTTACAGCCGAGGCTGCTGCTATACAGAAAGCACTATCTTGATGTGTCACTAATTATTGTGAGAATATCGTAATACGAGGGTGTATTGATATAAAACTAACCTTTTATAGAAAAACAAGTTTTTTGGAATTAAATCGATTTATTTCTCAACATAGTCCCTTTTTAGCTCGATACACTTAGTAAGACGATGTTCCAATTATTTTATCCCATCCGAATAGTACTTTTGCTCGACTTTTAAAAAATAGACCGAAGTTTCAGCGACGACTTTATGATTTGTTGCGAAACGGCCTCCTTCGAGCCATTTTTTAGGTTTGGAAACAGGAAAACAGGAAACAGCCCAGGATGGCCGATCAGTGAGCTGGGTGCATTGTCTAGGTGAACTTTTTGCACTTTTTGCGTTCCAAACCGGGGTGTTTTGACGCAATTCGGCATGGAATCGATCCAATAATGCTGCGTAGTACTCACCATTGATTGTTTTTCCTTTTTACAAGTAGTCGATGTGGATAATGCCCTTCGCATCCCAGAAAAAAGTCGCCATCACTTTGCCGGCGGAATGTGCACTATTTGCCTTCTTCGGCGGTCCTTCGCCGCGTTTGCGCCACTGTTTCGACTGTTCTTTGGTTTTCAGTGTATAATAATGCATCCAGGTTTCATCAACGGTGACAAATCGGTGAAAAAAATCTTTCGGATCGCGCTGTATCATCGCCAAAAACGTCTCCGAAGTGGTCACACGTTTTTGGATTTGATCGATTGTCACCGACCGCGGCGGATAGCTTTTTCATGTCCAAATAGTAGTGAATGATGTTGTGCACGCGTTCGTAGGAAATGTTTAGGATATCTAATAACTCGTGGAGCTTAATTCGACGATATTTCATAATCATGTCATGGATTTTGTTGATCGTTTCCGGCGTGGTGACTTCATTTGGCCTCCCAGGACGCTCATCATCAAAAACACTAGTACGACCACAAAAAAATTTAGCTTTCCAAAATTTTACTATTGCTGACGAAGGTGCAAACCTCACCATAAACTTCATCCAGGTCGACTTTAATTTGCACATTCGTATTACCCTTTTTGTGGAGAAACTTATTCACCGAACGATACTCGACTTTTTCCAATTTTTCGAAAAAACAAAATTTGCTTGCTTTTGACGGCTGTTAAAAAACCAAAATAATTGTTTTTAAAAATTTGATATTTTTGATAAGCGTCATGTCATGAATGGAAAATGTTAAACACCGAAACCAATTCGGTGTCAAGTAGCGCCATCTATCAAAGGTTAGTTTAATATCAATCTATCTTCGTAGTATCAGATTCTCAGGCAGTATTACAAGCTATTCGTAGCCATCCATTAGGTAGTTTTCAATACTCCATTATACTGGATATCAAAAAATTATTACATGATGTGAAATTCGCAAACAAAACAGTTACTTTACTCTGGGTTAAAGGATACAATGGAGTAATTGGAAACGAATTAGTGGACAGTATGGCAAAAAATACATCTGATGATATCCGAAATTACAAATTTTTACTACTTTAAACATCTTTTTAAGATGTTTAAAGCATATGTATTTAAGTTTTGGTATACATTGGTCTTTATAAACTATTGTTTCATATACTTATTTTTTAAACTGCTTACGTATTGATATAGCAACTTATAAACTTCTAAATTTTTAAAAACTATTAACCCATAAAGGTTGATGGGTTTTACTAAAAATTTTTATTTTCATAACAAGCTTCCATAAAAATTTTGGTCTTTATTCTATTTTTACTACAATTTAATATCATATGTTTTGTTGTTCCACATTCTCCACACTCGCAGTTTGAGGTATTTTGGGTACAATTTTTAATTTAAATAAGTGAGATGGTTGCTAGGGAATTATTAAATCGAATTCTACAGATAATTCTAATTGCATCTTTTTTTTGTTATAAAATTACACAACCATGCTTTGATAGGAATTTTCGACTGAATGCTTTTATAAAAATTCCCTTAATGGAATGATCATATTTATCTATCTATTCTTGCCTAATTATATATTTTTTAAATAATATAAAGATCTTCCGGAATTAATGAATAATTTACAAAATTATCGGAATCTAATGCTTCCTTTGCTTAGTATGTCTACTTTTTCATTATGGATGATCCCATAATGTGCTTTAACCCAAACAAACTTTTTCTTCCTCATAATTTCTTTTCTGAAGCAAATTATATATGAAAGATACATGTTATTCTACGAACGTATAGGGCCTCATTGATTTTAGTCTTTTCACATGTGTCATGTGAAAGACTAAAGTCAACGAGATTTATCGAACCAGGTATTAAATATTTTTATTTTTTCAGAATTTTAAAATATTACAATACATCCACTAGGAAACTAAGTTCCTGTAGCTGGCTGTATACCATATATCACACAAATTTTTTATTTCAAATCCTTTATAAAAGTATATAATAAAATGCCCAAACGGGCTATCACAATTACATTACAGAACGTTTTCGGAATGTTAATTCCATCATCAGTGTAAACGGGGTATAAATGCTATGAACCACCAAAATGTAGGGGTCAAAAACCCGTTAAAATGTTATTAAATTTATAGTTGTTTTTATAATTACAAATTAAGATGTTTAAGTTACCGTTGGAATTGGTAACATTGGAGACCTATTACCCTACATAGGTTATATGGTCCTGGCACGAAGTGTCTTTGAGGACCTGTTGATAACAACGAGTTGTTGAATTTTTTATTACAATACATATGTCGAATCTTTTGGTCTTGTTTTAATTTATTTGCCCATTTTTAAATATTACTTTATTTACTTTCTTTAATAATTTTATTTTAATTTCAGACTTAGCTGAATCAAGGTTGCATACTTTAGTTAGAGACTTGTTTAATGGTACGTAAGCATGCAATCTTGGGTACAAATTACTGATTTTCATCTAAGAGAAAATTGTTTTTAGTCAAATGTCTACTTAGGTTCGTAAAAAAACTGCCGCAAGTTTTATTCTTGAATGACTTAGATATTTATTGACTCAATTTTGATATTCTTTTGAAAAGTAGAAGAAAAATCATCTCAAATTAATTCAAATCACCTAAATTAACAAATAAGGCCAAGTTTATGCACATTTTACTAAGAAAAACTAAATTATGTTTCTAGCATTTAGGTTAACGAGGCCCTATGGTATAATAAACTTTTTGAATAACTAGTCACTATAAATGATCCTGGTTTATTCCCAACACATTATTTTTCATTAATTTTAATATATATAAAAATATATATTAAAATTAATATATATAAAAACTCAAATGAGTCTGGGATGACTTTTGTTCGACTTAACTAGGAATTTATCAAAATTACGACATAAAAAAGTTATTCGAGATCAAAATTTGTTAGAAGTTTAAAGCGTCTGTTTTTTATGTACCTATTTATATTTATTCTTTATTTACGTTAATATCAAATTTCACAAAATATTGTCCATATGGTCTTCGATATGTATATATATATATATATATATATATATATATATATATATATATATATATATATATATATATATATATATATATATATATATATATATAACGGATATATTGGGTTTAGTAGTCAATATATTGGCCTTTAAGTAAAACTCTTTTAGGTTTGCTAAGCTTTCGAGTTTATTTTACTCTTTTTCAAAACATACTAAAAATTAACATAAAAAATTTACATTAGAAAAATGAAGTTCTTATGTCTTAAATAGGCTTACCCTTGTGAGAATTGTCTTTTAAAATTAGCAAAATTTTTACATTTTGTCATTATGTCATTAACATAATGACATTAAATTTGATTTACTTTTTATTTCTGTCAAAACTTATTACTAAGGTTTCCATATCTCTTCTATTTTTTATATTTATTTTAGGTGAGTTTGACAGAAGAAGTGTCTATGTTTATGCAAACCTTCATTGCAAATTTTGATATAATATTAGTTATTAAACAAGCAACAGAGTTTATGTTACTAAGTATTTAAGAAAGAAAAAATACAAATAAAAATAAATTTTATCTCATTTGAACTTGGAATAATCCCTTTCATATGCGTAACTTTTAAGAACTTTTATATTGTTATTCTTTTATTTAAAAGAAGATTACTGTATATAGCACTAAGATTTTCAATGTCTTCTCTTTTGTTTAAGGTGTTTTGTGTAGTTTTAATTAAACACATTTCTAGAAACAGTCTTTTGATTAATGTCTCATATTCGTATTACAATGGCCATAGTCTAACTATGATCAAACAGAAATATTGAGAAGGGAAAGAAATTACAACAAAAGACTGTTTCTAGAAATGTGTTTAATTAAAACTACACAAAACACCTTAAACAAAAGAGAAGACATTGAAAATCTTAGTGCTATATACAGTAATCTTCTTTTAAATAAAAGAATAACAATATAAAAGTTCTTAAAAGTTACGCATATGAAAGGGATTATTCCAAGTTCAAATGAGATAAAATTTATTTTTATTTGTATTTTTTCTTTCTTAAATACTTAGTAACATAAACTCTGTTGCTTGTTTAATAACTAATATTATATCAAAATTTGCAATGAAGGTTTGCATAAACATAGACACTTCTTCTGTCAAACTCACCTAAAATAAATATAAAAAATAGAAGAGATATGGAAACCTTAGTAATAAGTTTTGACAGAAATAAAAAGTAAATCAAATTTAATGTCATTATGTTAATGACATAATGACAAAATGTAAAATTTTGCTAATTTTAAAAGACAATTCTCACAAGGGTAAGCCTATTTAAGACATAAGAACTTCATTTTTCTAATGTAAATTTTTTATGTTAATTTTTAGTATGTTTTGAAAAAGAGTAAAATAAACTCGAAAGCTTAGCAAACCTAAAAGAGTTTTACTTAAAGGCCAATATATTGACTACTAAACCCAATATATCCGTATATATTATTTACATAGTCACTAAAGCCCTTTCTAAGAATATATATATATATATATATATATATATAATATATTATATATATATATAATATATATATATATTTATGAAAGTTATAAGTAAAAATTTCATTTGCATTCCACCATTATTCTACACGTGTTTTGCGGGTTTCATCTCCTCTAGATGGTTTCCCATTGTGGGAGTTGATATTTATTGTGGTTGGGATTTTTTGCTTTTATTTGAGGCGGGGATGGGGGTGGGGAGTCGATTTGTGTGTGTGTGTGTGTGTGTGTGTGTTAGTGTGTGTGTGTTAGTGTGTTTGTTTTAGTTTTAATGTGAGTGTGTTGTGGGGGTGGTATACAGCTTAGTTCTTTTTGTGTTTTGGGGGGTGGGGTGTTGGGTGTTGTTGGGTCTCCGGTCTGGGATGTTTACGGTAGTGCTTTTCTTTTTAGGAGTATTGGTTTCTGGCGGGGTTGTATCGATGGTGTCATGTGGTTGTGGGTGTAGCAAGGGTGGCAGGGGGGTATTGGGTTATGAATGTGATAGGGGTGTGGGGGTTTGAGAAGGTATATGGAGGGTTTTGTTGGTTGGGTTGGGTGGTTGGGTCTTGGGTTGTTATGGTTTGGTCAGGGATGGGTTTGGGATGGAGTGGTTTTTTTTTTGTAATTTTTGAGGGCATTTCCGGATTTTTGATTGTTATAAAACTATTTTAGTTTAAAGTAAATATCCCTAATTTTTTATTTGTATTGGGGAATCAAACAAAATTTAAAATATTTAATATTTTATTTTAAATCTTTTATCATTTTATTACTTTTACATTGATTTGGAAATCCTAGTGGGAAATCAAAACGTCAAATTAAACTTATTTTACACTAAAATTTGTGAGTATATTCCAATTAAAATAGTAAACAATATTAGAATGCCACAAGAAAATAGCTTTAGATCAATATTAAAATATTCCTGTATTCAGGATTTTCCTTTTTGCTAGTTGGTTGTATTGCATGTAGTTTACTTTTCCTTTATTTCTGAGATAACTTCATGGACAACTACGGCGTAAAATCTGGTGACCTTGTTGGCCACTCTTACAATTCCAGCATAATAAGTTGGTGTGCCATCCTATTAAAACCCAACATTTTCATTTGATAAGCCATGATCTGCTGCATTCGAAGTGTTTATTAAAATGTTCTAAAATTAGGCCAAAAATGATTATATATCGCTTATGCTTGTGGGATTATCAACAATTCATTCTACAGGACATAAAACATTTGTACCTCATTTATCTCATACAATATAATTTCCATATATTTAAAATAAGCATGATACTTCCATAGGGTTTTACTCACCTCCCGTCATTAACCACGTTAACTAATATCGTAATAATATAATACTAATACTAATACCATAATTTAAAAAATGTACCATAATAATATATAATAGTACTTTGGTTTGAGATACAAATATTCGATAAATATATGAAAAAAAACTCATAATAACTAGGTGTTTATAAGATGCATAACTGAAGAAAATTTAAGATACAAAAAAGGTGGATAATGGGGAGCTGAAATAAGCACATTTGCTATAAAATCGATCATATTAGAGATTATCATCATCATTCAGCCCATATCGTCCACTGCTGAACATAGGCCTCCCGTAGTTTACCCCACAAATTTCTGTCCTGAGCCGCCTGCATCCAATTTTGATGTGTCCGTTTCAGGTCATCCGTCCATCTTGTTGGTGGTCGTCCTCTATTCCTAAAGGCATCTTGTCTGGGTCTCCACTCAGAATGCGTTTTGTCCATCTGCCGTCCTTCGTTCTCGCGACGTGCCCTGCCAGTTCCATTTTAAGGTTGATATTCTTTTGATTGCGTCGGTTACTCCCGATCTACGGCGCAATTCTGTGTTGGGTTATTTGGTCTCTCAGGGTTAATCCCAACATGGACCGTTCCATTGCCCTCTGTGTTGTTCGAATTTTGTTTGCGGACGTCTTAGTAAGTGTTAGCGTCTCCGCACCAAGGTTAGAACCGGCAGCACACATTGATCGAAGACTTTTCTCTTCAAGCAGATGGGAAGAGCTGATTGGAAAACATCTCTTAGCTTTCCATAAGCTGCCCATGTCAACCCTATTCTACGTATTAGTTCATTGGTCTGGTTATCTCTACTTAAGCGAATTTCGTTCGTGTCCCAGCTATTTGTATATATATTGATATTTGTATATTGTAGATGGTCGTTTGTGCCGAAGCCTGACCTGAATCCTGCCTGTTCGCATGATTGGTTACGAGATTTGTTAAATCTCCTTTCTTAAACATTAGAATGAATCACTGCATTTTGCCATTGTGATGGTGTTGTTCCTCTTTCAAAACATTCTGTGAAAAGTATGGAAAGCATTTGTATCAGTTTCTCGCCTCCTAATTTTATGGCTTCGGCAACGACCCCGTCGTCGCCAGGTGACTTATTATTTTTCATTTGCAGGAGAGCTTTTTTGATTTCATCAACAGTAACATCTGGTATGTCTTCCGAGCCCTGGTTTAGAACCTTTGGTATATTGTCAGTTGGAACATTTTCTTCTGTTTTGCTGTAGAGTTCGCTGTAAAATTGTCCGACAGTTTGTAGAAATTTCCTGTTTATCTGTTATTATTTCGCCCTTTGTGTTTTCAGTTTGTAAATATTTTTCTTTCCTATTTGCTGTTTCCTTCTGAAGACTTTTAAACTTTTGTTCTCTTCTATGACTTTTGATATCTCTCTGGTGTTGTAGTCTCTTATATCTTTTTTGATGTTCTTAGTGATTTGTTTATTTAGTTGTCTCATTTTTGTTAGATTGGTTCTGTATTTATCTGTTAGTTGTCTTCTTTCTCTAATAGACTTTTCGTGCTTAGACTTAGTTTTTCTTCGTCTTTTTTGTTTTTTGGGCAACATTTTTCTTGTTGCTTGTTTTAGAGCTTTGACTATTTTCTAGTTTAGTTGTTCGATGTTTATGTTTTCTGTTTCTTCGTTTCGTATTTTTTCTTCGACCGTACGTTCAAACAGTTTTGCATTTTCAGGTGGTACCCATCTTCTAACATTTGGTTTAGGAACAAGCTTCATTCTTTCTTTTTTAACGTTAAGCATTACTTTTGTTCTTATCATCCTATGGTCGCTGCCAGCAGAGAACTTGTTGAGTACTTCTACGTCTTGTATTATATATATTTTTAATCTGTAATTATAAAGTCGATTTCGTTTTTGACGGCGCCATCAGGGCCTATTCAAGTCCATTTATTTTGGGGTTTCTTTTTAAAGAAAGAGTTCATTTGAAACATTCGTTGATGATGTAGAAAGTTTAAAAGCGTTTAAAAAGTTTAATTAGAGATTATAATGAAATTAAAATAAAATAAGAATAATATGTTGTTTAAAAATTAAGCAAGTAATTAGAATAAAATCAGAAAACTCATACTTTGTAACGAATATTTTACCTACCACGTAGGGTATCACTATAAGAGGTTGAAAATTGGGGACAGAAATTATTGGGTGGACATAGAGCAAGCAAACAAATCGAAACTTATGCGAACGGCTCTCGGGGTTTTATTTGGAGTTCTGGATCGTGGATAAGTGAATGGCAAGCGGGTTGGATTGGGGGCAGATACAAAAAATGAAAACAAAAAGAGGGTATTACATGAATCTCCTGGAAAAATTGATAAAAAAAACACAAGAAGGTTCTCCAGTTATTTGAAAATATGGATGCCGCTTTAGAAAACTTCCTGCTAGAAGAAAGAAGGTGGCTGTTTCTTCATGGAAACACAAAAGGGGTTATAAACTTTTTTAACAAAGAAATAAACAAATTGGTTTAGGGAAAAAAATTAAACATTTATTGTTATCTCAACTCAATTAGTTACAAAGTAAATAATACAAAAATGCTACATTAATAGTTACAAGAGACGGCTTTACAAATAAAAAAACAGTAATTACTCGTTTAAAATGGACACATTATATTGAGTAAATTCACTTTTTTCAACAAATATGTTGGTTTTTTTTTTTTTAAAAAAACTTTACAAACTTGACAAAACATTTGAGTTAACCTAAAATTTAACTACCCCCGAGAATGCCTTCAGCGAGAGTCCTGTAATTATCTTTTAAAATTCTTTTGCCCAACTTGATATAAACAAACGTATAAACAGAAATATTTTGTTCATTTGACGACGAAAAATATCTTAAAGCGGCTTCGATCAAAGAATACCAAGGAAATATGCATCTTTGATATATAAACAAATTCTAAAATGGTTTATTATTGACCTCGGCAACGCAAATAGGATTAAAATAAAATTTCGGTGTTTTAACATATACGAGGGGATTTTAATATATACCAAAGAATTTTAAAATGCTACAACCTGAGTATTTAAAAAGCTACATATCGTTTTATGCGCCACATAGAAATTTATTTAATATATATATATATATATATATATATATATATATATATATATATATATATTTATTGGTTATTATATTATATATTTTTTAATAAATCGATATACGTATCATTACATCATTCATGGAGGTAGTGTCCACATATACAACAGGGAAAATGTATTTTTTTAACGAATAGTGCACTAAATCCTAATAAATCCCGACTCACTTATAAGTGATCGCATATATACTAGCCAAAAAAAATTCAAGGTATCATAAATCTAACAATATATTGACTTTAAATTTAAGGGGTATGGCCGAATAGAATGTCAAAATTGCCCCAGCGGAAACTTAACACCAAATTTTGGGGTATTGTTCGACAACACAAAAGATATATATATATATATATATTTTATATATATATATATATATATATATATATATATATATATATAATTCACCAAATTTTTCCAAAAAATATGATTATGACCTCAAAATTCATTAAAACTTATTATTTTTTGGCTTATTCATCGCTTATTCTTACTAAATAGACTTCTCTTTTTTATGAAGGTATTTTTGTGCTTTACTAAAATATTTAAACAAAAATGCGAGTTGGCGGGAAATTCATAATTATTTCAGCGTTTGAATATTTTAAGTTTTAGTTAGGAAAACATATGAATTAGCTCAAAAAGTAACATATTAGTGTCACATCACCACACACTACATTTTTTCAGACATTTTTTATAGTAGAACAAGCAGATAAAAATCAAAAAAAACGGTTTGTTACTACTCAGAGATACGCTACTCTTTTAAAAAGCTATTTTAGTAAATAGCAGACATCAATATCTTTCATTTAAACCCTATATATACCATTTTGGACCCTTAGAATCAGAGTTATGGTGATTTAAAAGAACCAAAACTCGAGATAAAAGACAAAAACTCGACTTTTTTGAAAAAATATTGATATAACCTCAAAATTCCATTAAAAACTTAATTGTTTTTTGGATATTACTCAATTAATTCTTTACTAAAATAGACTTCTCTTTTTTTAATGAAGGTATTTTTGTGCTCTACTAAAATATTTAAACAAAAATGAGAGTTGGCGGGAAATTCAAATTGATTTGAGCGTTTGAAAATTTTAAACGTCTAGAGAAAAATATGAATTGCTCAAAAAATATATATTATGTACCATCACCACAACTATATTCAGAATTTTTTAAGTAGTACAAGGCAGATAAAATCAAAAAAACGGTTTGTTATACTCAGAGATACGTACTCTTTTTAAAGCTATTTTAGTAAATAGCTGACATCAATATCTTTTATTTAAACCTATGATATACCATTTTGGACCTTAGGAATCAGAGCTATGGTGATTTAAAAGACAAAACTCGAGATAAAAGACAAAACTCGACTTTTTGAAAAAATATTGATATAACCTCAAAATTTCATTAAAACTTAATTGTTTTTTGGATATTACTCAATTAATTCTTTACTAAAATAGACTTCTCTTTTTTTAATGAATAGGTATTTTTGTGCTCTACTAAAATATTTAAACAAAAATGAGGAGTTGGCGGGGAAATTCAAATTGATTTGAGCGTTTGAAAATTTTAAACGTCTAGAGAAAAAATATGAATTGCTCAAAAAATATATATTTTGTACCATCACCACCAACTATTTCAGAATTTTTAAGTAGTACAAGGCAGATAAAAATCAAAAAAAACCGGTTTGTTACTACTCAGAGATACGCTACTCTTTAAAAGCTATTTTAGTAAATAGCTGACATCAATATCTTTAATTTAAACCCCTAGATATACCATTTTGGACCCTTAGAATCAGAGCTATGGTGATTTAAAAGACAAACCTCGAAGATATAAAAGACCAAAACTCGACTTTTTGAAAAAAATATATTGATTATAACCTCAAAATTCATTAAAACTTAATTGTTTTTTGGATATTACTCAATTAATTCTTTACTAAAATAGAACTCTTTTTTTAATGAAGGTATTTTTGTGCTCTACTAAAATATTTAAACAAAAATGAGAGTTGGCGGGAAATTCAAATTGATTTGAGCGTTTGAAAATTTTAAAACGTCTAGAGAAAATTTGAATTGCTCAAAAAATATTAGTATGTACCATCACACACAACTATATTCAGAATTTTTTAAGTAGTACAAGGCAGATAAAAATCAAAAAAACCGGTTTGTTACTACTCAGAGATACGCTACTCTTTTAAAAGCTATTTTAGTAAATAGCTGACATCAATATCTTTAATTTAAACCCTAGATATACCATTTTGGACCCTTAGAATCAGAGCTATGGTGATTTAACGACAAAACTCGAGATAAAAGACAAAACTCGCTTTTTGCAAAAAATATAGATATCACCTCAAAAATTTCATTAAAACTTAATTGTTTTTTGGATATTACTCGATTATTTCTTTTACTAAAATAAACTTCTTATTTTTTAATGAAGGTTCTTTTTGTGCTCTACTAAAATATTTAAAACAAAAATGAGAGTTGGTGGGAAATTCAGATTGATTTTGAGCGTTTGAAACTTTTAAACGTCTAGAGAAAAAAATATGAATTGTCAAAAAATATATATTATGTACCATCACCACCAAACTATATTTCAGAATTTTTTACAGTAGTACAAGGCAGATAAAAAATCAAAAAAACATGGTTTGTAACTACTCAGAGATACGCTACTCTTTTAAAAAGGTATTTTAGTAAATAGTGACATCAATATCTTTAATTTAAACCTAGATATACCATTTTGGACCCTTAGAATCAGAGACTATGGTGATTTAAAAGACAAAACTCGAGATAAAAGACCAAAACCTCGACTTATTTGCAAAAAAATATTAATATAACCTCAAAATTCCATTAAAATTAATTGTTTTTTGGATATTACTCGATTAATTCTTTACTAAATAGACTTCTCTTTTTTTAATGAAGGTATTTTTGTGCTCTACTAAAATATTTAAACAAAAATGAGAGTTGGCGGGACATTTCAAATGATTTGAGCGTTTGAAAAATTTTAAACGTCTATAGAAAAATATGAATTGCTCAAAAAATATATATTATGTACCATCACCACAACTATATTTCAGAATTTTTTAAGTAGTACAAGGCAGATAAAAATAAAAAAAAACCGGTTTGTTACTACTCAGAGATACGCTACTCTTTTAAAAGCTATTTTAGTAAATAGCTGACATTAATATCTTTAATTTGAACCCTAGATATACCATTTTGGACCCTTAGAATCAGAGTTATGGTGATTTAAAAGACAAAACTCTGATTAGAACCCTCACGTGGGTTCTCCGGCGTTTTCACCATTTTTCGCCGTTTTTAGATACTAAACCTTTAGTTGAGAGATGTTTGGCTGACTTATTTGGACTCCGAATAAACCACTTTGGACCCCTTCGACCAGGAGTTATGATGATTTAAAAGACAAAAATCTGGTTAGAATCTTTCGGATTTCTTCGGACTATAAAGTTCTTGCCATTTCAATGGACATTTCAACTTAATATTAAACATATGAAACATTTTTTTAGTGTAGGTATGGCTCTTTTAAACGATAATGCAACATACCTAATTTATTTTTCTTTTTTAACATTATATTTAAATACTGAGCCAGAGGACTAAAAGCGGATACAGTGTCGGAAGATGCTTGGCTGCTTTTTACTTCTTGGCTACTTTTTACCTCTTGACTTTCACATTTCACCTCTGAAGTCAACATTAAATCAAATGAATACCTCGTGTAGCATTTTCTACATAAATAGCTACCTAGAGTACATGGAAAATCAAAAAAATCAGATAATTTTTCAGCTTCAAATTCTATTTCAACAATCATATTACTTCCTAGCTGTTTATTGGAAAAAATCTCACAACTTACACTTTTTTATCTGTACTGCCTGGAAGACGTTCTGAGTCTGCAATAAAACATGTTTACATATCAATTGCACCGGAAATCTAAAATTAACAATAAGAAAATTGGTAAGTAAATCTTTATAAAATAAGCAAGACTAAAACATACTACACATTAATAAATAATAAATATATTTTTCGTACTCCAAAATTTGTAGTTTTAATGATAGAGTTAGAGAAAAATAAATTAAAAAGAAGCATTTTGTAAGTTCATTCTAGGTATTTATTAGATTTAATTATTTAGGCGGTCTCAGCTATCGCCCCGGTCTCAGTTTTTGTAGAGGAGGGACGCTGAACTAAGTCGGGGTCCTTCAGTACTTTGTTCAAAGTAGACTGGGCAAGGAAGTCTTCAACCCCGACAGAACGCGTCCCGATGGCTGATAGGGAACGTTACTGTAGATATGCAGGACAAATATGAATAAGGCTTCGCCAAATAAGTACCCGCGGATCAACGGAGAACATGACGCAGGTCAGCAGCTGTGTCATTAGTGGCGCGTGGCTAAGGGAAGACAATTCCTGACAGGTGCGGTACAACAAAGTCGCAGGCGAAAATCAAATACTGATTTAACCGGCTATGATACAGCGAACACTCACCAACCCGTTCGGCAAGCGTGGTGTTTTAATGCCAATATACCTTTCAAAACACAACATGTTGAACTTGTTGAAACAAAATGAGACGGTACAGCTAGCAGCTCAGAATTCCACACTGAAAAACCGGTCAGCCTCATGGATTCTGGAGGGACACAAGCTCAACAAAACGCTCCAAAATAGATACGAACAAACAAAAACAGTTACTGTTAGCCACATACAACATCCAAGCTATGGCTAAAGATGAAAAGGTCTACGAATTAGAAAGAACTTTGCAACATAAAGTGGGATATTGTAGGACTGTCAGAAGTGAAAAGAAGAGACGAACAATGCGTGCATCCAAACTCTGGTAATCGCTATACTATTTAGGGAAAATAGACGAAACATATGGTGGGGTTAGGATTTCTTGTCAAAAAGTATCTCACACCATACATTTTTACATATAAAAACGTTTCTGACAGAGTAGCTTATATTACAAAAGACCTACATAATAAAACCAAGATCAAGGTTATACAAGTGTATGCTCCCACAACAACACATCAGGAAGAGGTAGTTAAAATGTTCTACGAACAAGAAAGTGATACAAAGTATACCATCATTATGGGATATTTCAACGCAAAATTAGGTAAACAAATACTGAATACTTAAAAAATACTGAAACCAAAATAGGAATGCTTGGTTATGGCATACGAAATGAAAGAGGAGAAAAATTATATAACTTCTTAGAACAACAAAATTTATATGCCATGAACACACACTTCAAGAAACCAGCAAACCGGAAATGGACGTGGATGTTTCCCGATAAAAAGACGAAAAACAAGATCGATTACTTCTTGTGTGGAAACAAAGACATTTTTGTAGATATAACTGCTCTCAATCGATTCACAGCTATCAGCGATCATCGCCTTTTAAGAGCAAGGATTCTTGTTAAACAGACGAAAACAGTAGAAACAAGCACATAATTATTGTAGTCAGATAGATCAAACTAAAATACGACAGAAGGGAGATGAAGTACAGAAAAGTCTTATGAAAAGAATTTGTAAAACATTATCAACAAGAATATTCTGGCATGAACACAATTAATAATGAAATGCAACGAAAGTTCTTGAAAGCAGGACTGACTGTGGCAAAGAAAACCAAAAATAAAGAAGACATGATTAGTGATAGAACAAAATGGTTAATGGAAAAGAGACGCACATTTCTCAGCGAAAGGAAAACGAAAGACTAAATGGTTTCAAAGAATTTAATAAACAAATAAAGAAGGGACTAAAGGAAGATGTAAGGATCCACAATAAAAACAAGGTAAAAAAAAATAATAGAAAAGAACCGAGGCTTGAAATGCTTAAGATCAAACTTAGGAAAGCCTATAATAATTTCATTAAAGGATAAAGATGGAAAAGAGTAGAGAAAATAATGAAATCCTAAAAGTTACTTAAACATTTTACAGTGATTTATATTCCTCAAACAAAAAACCAGATAACACTGCAAAGGAAGACTTTAAGAGAAACATAACGAATGTCGACTCGGAAATACTCCCTAACATAGAATACTTCAAAATAAAACAAGCTATGGCACAACTAAACAACAATAAGGCTCCGGGCCCAGATGGAATACTTGTAGAAATGTTAAAGAAGGGCAATGAAATTATTCTCGAAGAATTGAAAATTTTTTTCAACGAATGTCTTCGCAGAAAAGAAGTCCCAGATGATTGAAAAGAAAGTTTGTCAATACTCTTCAAAAAGGGGATAGTGGAGATCTGAAGAACTATAGGCCAATCTCCCTGCTGTCTCAAATGTACAAAGTGTTTATAAGAATAATAACTAACAGGTTAGCGTCGAAGCTCGATAGCTATCAACCGGATTCCGAAAGGGTTACAGTACAGCGGATAATCTTCCTTACAGTCAGAACGCTAATAGAGAGATCCAATGAATATCACTAGAACTTACACATTGGCTTCGCTGATTATGAAAAGGCATTCGACTCCATAGAACTTTGGGCAATAGAGAGAGCTATGAACTGCTCTTCTGAGATAAATGAACACAGGTCATTCTCTCTCCTGTTGCCGACCAGAATGTAGCGTCGACTATTTTTTAAATAATTTTAAAACTGTTTGTGCTTGTTTAGTATAGTGTTATGTACAATTTTATGTTTAAATTTATGTTTATGACATTCTACGATTGTTGGATAGCCTAAAATTGACGAAATGCCCTTGAAGATGCTCTAGGAACCGGAAGTACTTGGGAAGGTTTAATTAATAAAACTGTGCTGGATATCTGCCTTTGATTTTATCAAAGTTTATTTAATCGAGCATGCAACCTTATATCAATTTTTTTAAATATATTTGATTGTATTAAATTTAATTTAATTTTATTTAATTTTATTTAATTTTATTTAATTTTATTAATTTTATTTAATTTTATTTAATTTTATTTAATTTTATTTAATTTTATTTAATTTTATTTAATTTTATTTAATTTTATTTAATTATATTTAATTTTATTTAATTTTATTTAATTTTATTTAAATTTTATTTAATTTAATTTAATTTTATTTAATTTTATTTAATTTTATTTAATTTTATTTAATTTTATTTAATTTTATTTAATTTTATTTAATTTTATTTAATTTTATTTAATTTTATTTAATTTTATTTAATTGTATTTATTTTATTTAATTTTATTTAATTTTATTTAATTTTATTTAATTTTATTTAATTTTATTTAATTTTATTTAATTTTATTTAATTTTATTTAATTTTATTGGATTTTATTAATTTTTATTTAATCTTATATAATTCTATTTAATTTTATTCACTTTTATTTAGTTTTATTCAATTTGATTTATTGTTATTAAATTTTATTTAATTTTAGTTAACTTTAGTTAATTATTGTGTTTAATTTTACTTAATTTTAAATTTTTTATTATTTTTCCATAATTTTATAATTTTGATACCTTATAGTCACACTAAATAGGATTTCGGGCCCGAGCAAAACATAATACCGAGCGATAAGAAGTATTCACTTCAAAAACCTTTTTTCTTACACAGATTGAACGAATTTAAAACGGATCATACAATTTTAATATATCTCTGTTTGAACTGCATTTGAAATAGTGGACCAATATAAAACTTGGACAAAAATAAATCCATACCTAGGGATAGACATTGTATAAAATATCGTTCAACTATCTGTCTCGCAACAATGTTGTTTGCGTAAAGGAAGCGATAATAGTTCAGGAAATGAAGCTCGAAAAAAGTTAAAACTTCGCAATTTTTTCGTCCTGCATGAATTCAGTTGAAATTTTAACAAAGGTAGGTGATAGCCCAAGGATCAAAATCTATATCGAACCGAAGTGCGCTGAAGGGTTTTAAGGTGTGAGAACTACCCCTAATTGTCAAAAATGTATAAAATAACATATTTAACCTGAACATGGGTAAGATTTGGTTTGAATTAGTTAAATAATGATTATTTTATACTTTTGAATAGAGTTTATCATATTTCAACCCTAAAAAGCAACCTTGTTAGAGATTAATGTAAAAAATTACTAATTCTAAAAAATGTATTTCGCCTTGGATCGATTTGGATAAAAATTTGGATTGAAGCTCAATTCACCCACTGCTTTATAGTTATGTTATGTCGACGAACCTGATTGTTCTTAGGGGTGAAAACTAGCCTAATTTTTAAAAATTGTAAAATAACATTACAAATCTTAAGATGAGTGAAATTTGGTTTGGATTAGTTAAATATGACTTATTTTTACTTTAAAATACAATTTCATCATTTTCAACCCTTAAAAATCAATTGTTTTGAGTGCTATAGTGAAAACAATTTTTATACACAAAATTTTTGCAACAAAAAAGTAGAATTAAATACAAAAAAAAATATTACATAAAAAAGGCACCATATATTCTTATACATTTGCATAAATAGTTGAAAATATTTACATTTTAGGTAAAACAATTTAATATTAATTTTATTCGTCATCAATTACATCTTCATCGTGATCTATGTCATCCTCATCTTCTTCAATTATTGGTGGATTATTATTGCACCTTCACCTGAGCAACCAGAACAAGTAGAGTTACAGTATAAACCAACTTTTCTGTACCCACATGAAACGCGCATCCTTTTTTGCATTGGCAAAAATAATTTTTAAAAGTTCATCGGGTCAGGTTGTTTGTTCATGCGTACGGGTAATAACAAACCATCTTGGAATACCATCCCCAATCAGTTGCTCTGATATTTTCATTGCCAAGCCATAGACATATGAGCAGATGTTTTATTCTGTTGTATGGGATTTCAAAATAAGAACGCTTAAAATTTCGAATGTATAACGGTTCCCCACTACCTAACATACCGGTTTTGTTGATTATTATGCTCGAAATGTACTGTACTATACTAATGGAATTTTCCGGAAAAAAATTAATTGGTTTTTTTTAAGTATTTCTTTCATTTTTAACGATAGAGTGTTTCTTCAAAAACGATTTTGTAAAGGTTTTTAAGAGCTATAAGGATCTGTGAATTAAATCTTTTTGGAACCCTTGGTTTTTAAATGGGGTAAGTTTAAAGGGCTCGAAAAAGATGGGCTTGATCGTAAATCGATGCTTAAACGGCTATAATTCGCCCAAATATTTATTGTACAACAAATCTAAATAAAGAAAATTTTAGTAATTAAAAAAGCTACAATTTAGTACATTTTTAATATTTTCTATATATTCAGTATTTTCGGGGATATTTAAAAAAGAAGGGTACAAAAATATGAATTGTAAATCGTTTCTCGCTTTATGCTGTACTTTTTCTAAAACTAAGCATTTTAAATGGGTCAAACTTCTTGGACGTATTATAATACATGTACAAAGAATTGCAGAAGGTGAAGATCGATTTAATTATGGGGTGGTTAGGGGTTGTTTTCCATCGATTTTTTTTCGTCAAAAAATGAGGTTATAATCTTATTTTCATCATAACTCATCTTAATTTTTGAGCTAGACGTCTTTTATGATAGGTACTATTTATGCTCTTTAACGCTGACATGGATAGGCCGTATTCGGTTCCTGTTATATCGCAAAAACATTTTAAAAAATGAATTGTATTTGTCTTTTTAAAAGCTACAAATTTGTTCTCTACAATTTTTTTCGATAAAATGCACCATTTTCAGTTATTCGAGAAAAATCGATTAAAAACGTCGATTTTTTTCGTCTTAAAGTTGTTACTTTCAATCGCGAATAACTTGAAAATATACAAAAAAGTTTTACTAAAAAAAATGTATAGAACATTTTTTGTTTAGAATCACTTTTTTAATCGAAACCTGTAGTTAAAAGGTAAAAAAAAAATTTCAGCCCCGAGATGGGTGGCAACCACCCCCAATGCACATTGGTTCTATATAGATTTTGATCCTTGGCTGTTGCCTACTTTCTGTTAAAATTTCAAATCCAATCCACGCAGGACGAAAAAAAATGCGAGGTAAAATGCTTCGTTTTTTGTACTATAAGTGGTTTAACAGCATAATAAAATCGTAGATTTATGTGTAGCTTTTCAATTTTTATGATTTCAGAATCCAGCAGCTCGCTGAAGTATTGGATTTTTATAATATAATTATTAACAACCTTTTGTTGGTCAACGACCTACAGCAGAATTGAGCCGAAATAACATAATATTTTCTATGTTCCGAATTTATTTCGTTCAATCGTATAAAAGAACCTACATATACGTCATGGCAGCGTATTTTATTTAAAAAAGAAATGAAAGAAATAAAATTTTTGTTCAAAAATTAATAACTATTAATAGAATGAAAAATATTTGCGGTCACTTTTAAAATGGCACCCTATATCAACGTATTCTTCTAATTTTAAATGTATGTGCAAATGTGAGTTTGATTAACTACGTTATGAACGTAATGATCTTGCAGTAGGCAGTGGGGTCTTAGACTTAAAAAGTTTTTGGTATCTTTAACATTTCATTTCATTAGGGATATTTTTGTTCTTTAATATTGTATTATTGAGTCATTTAGTTTGACATTTATTTGTTTGTTATATCTCCCTTGATAGTTTTATTGCTCTGGTATGATTAAATTGTAAATGGTTTCCTCTATTTCTAACGAATTATTTTTTTCTTATATTTGTTATCAGTTTATAGTATATACTTTTTAAATATGGTGAAATTGGTACTAATAATTCTTTTTTATATTTTTATTACAAAATACACTTAAATTACATTTTATTACATAAAAGCAACTTTTTAACTTACATATATTTACTTTTTAATTTTTGTTACAGTACAGAAAACCGGTGGGACGCAGCTGAAACTCATAATTGATTTTGCCAATAATATGGAAGCTCTCTTCAAACCAATGAGGTAAGTTATTAAATATCGAACTAAATAAGAAAATTATTAGTTGTAGTTAAAATGTACATATTTTCCCATTTTGGACTTATAAATCTGAATTCTGGAAGAGAAAGTCAGGTACTTGTAAATATTGTCATTTATGGTTTTCTTTACATAGCAAATTATTTTTTTAAGCGAAGTTTCTATTCTACAGTTGTATTGCTTTGTCTCTATAGTAAAATGCTGAGGTAAGCATCACAAAAATAGCACCACGATATGGCGTTACGGAAGTAGCGCCGTAAACAGTTGGAGGAGTCCATTTGTGTGATTAAGATTTCATCCTTTGCATTTAGACTTTTTCAATTTTATTAAGATATTATAATAACGATATTAACTAACAGTGGTTTTATGTATTTCTTAAATATTATTATTTTTTCTTTATAAATTCACCAAGAGTTTACTAAAATTACATAGTTAATTAAAATAAATATTAAAATCTCTTTATTATTTTTAAAAATATTATTTAAAACTTAAAAATACAGAAAATATAGTATGAACCTTTGCGCTAGTCTACAGTACTGCCTACTGTACTACTTTTTGTTTATTAAATGTCAAAAATTTGTCACGACTTTCAAATAATGTAGTTACTTTTGAATTGTATAGATGTTTCTTCGCAAAGAAGGTATCAGGACTACTTTTCGACCGCCCAAGAAAATCTCACAATATCTACCCTCTCCTAAGGACC
Organism: Diabrotica balteata; assembly: GCA_918026665.1. Lineage (NCBI taxonomy): Eukaryota > Metazoa > Arthropoda > Insecta > Coleoptera > Chrysomelidae > Diabrotica > Diabrotica balteata. The sequence continues at coordinate 113,510,643 of OU898278.1, read as the reverse complement.
CATTACCGCCCCTATCTTCCTGTGGTGTCTATTCTATTCCTTGTTCATGTGGACATGTGTATATTGGCGAAACTGGTCGTTCCGTCAAAACTCGGATTCACGAGCATCAAAGATGCATTCGATTAGGTCTTTTCTCCCATTCTGCAGTTGCAGAACACTGCCATGAAACCGGTCATTCCATATTGTTCGAAAAAACCCATATTATTTCTAGAGCCCCTTCTTTTATTTCAGGAAAATCCGCGAATCTCTAGAGATCCGAAAAATCACATAATATCAATCAAGAGGAAGATACTACTTGTCTCCCATCTGGAATCTCAGTCTAGAGCCGCCGTCCGATCCCGCTACCACGATGCAGCCACATGAGTAGCCAGCGCGCGCTTCTTGACGTCGCGCCACGGAGTGTGCCGATACGTCCCGACACGACAGGTCACCGCGACTATAAATAGAGCGGCAGCGGAGTAATCGTCGGATTTACTCCCCTTCTCTCGATCGCGTTAGTGTTCTGAGCTGTTGGACGTGAATCCCTGTCCTGGCATTTGGTTTTCACCTCTGGCTGCGTTGAGTAGTTGAGTTACTGTGACCAAATGCCCATCTTGGTAGTTAGGTATTCGCCTCTGATTGCGTTTGAGTAACTGAGTTACCGTTGCTAACTACCCATCTCCTGTCTTTTGATTTCTTTTTCTTTGTTCTCCTGAAGAAGCTATATACAATTGTAGCGAAACGTCGAGATGAACTCACTTTTGGGTCACTCAAAAATGACACGGTCCAAACCGCGAAGACGAATAAACTATAATTCTGACTCTGCCGTGGAAGCCTACGATTTCATTTGTATAGATGTTCTTCTTCATCTTATGGTTCCATTTTCTGTTGCAAGGTATCTGCCATTCTGGTCAATATTTTCATCAATAGAGAAACAAATTATGTGTCGTTATTAAGCCAATTGTAGTTATGCTATCTCTAAGTTCCCTACTACATGGTGTTTGTTCGTAATGATTATAAAATTAAGTTTTTATTGCATTTATTTTTAAAACATTTCTAATGAAGTAAGCAGTCACTCTTAGTCTAATGGATGTGCGTTCTTATCTACGTACTACTACTACTACTACTAATTTAAAAGTCTTCAAAGAGCCTCGTACACTAGAAAGGTATTAAAATACCTTGAAAATTAAAACACAGTAAATGAGAATTTAACAACTAGCGAGCAATGGGATATATAAAGAAAAACAATTAAGAGCGGCAGATGGCGTCCTGGGGCCAGACCTGCGTGCAACGGCTGGTTCGATGATGAATGTGAAGATATCCCCTAAAGAAAAAATTATGCACATAAACTTATGCAACAAAGGAGAATAAGGGATAAGGAGTCAACGTACAGAGAACTCAGGAAGGAGGAAAAACGCGTGCATCGAAAAAGAGTTGACCTTAGAAAACCAGATAATGCAAAAGCTTCAATTAGTAAGAAAAAACATAAAACTAGAAAGTTCTATAACATCCTAAATAAGACAAGCAAATAATTTAAACCACGGCTGATGATATGTAGAGATAAAAAAACATAAAGTTAATACCAGTGACGCAGTACAGAGCAGATGGATTGAGCACTTCAAAGAACGACTTGGCACTGAAGTAAAAAATGATAGAAAACGCCACCCCAAAGGCCAAAATAGGCCCTCAATATCTTAGAGTGGACTTTATTCCTGCCGATTTCATTCAATACGGAGGTAACGTATTATACATCAAATTCACAACATAATAATTAAAGAAGAGGGAAGGAAAGAAGAACAAATATCAGAGGAATGGTGCACTGTAATCATATGGCCATTTCACAAAAAAAGAAATTTGTTGGAATGTAAAAATTATACGGATATATAACACAATATTTATAAAATGCTGCTACATATTGTCCACATTGCTGTATGGTATGGAGAGTTGGACCCTTACAGAGACATTAATGAAAAAATTAGAGGCCTTTGAGATGTGGATTTATCACGAGTATTGCGGATAAGTTGGGTTGATCGAATAAGAAATGAAATAGTTTTACATCGAATGAAAAAGAGCACAGAAATAACAAAAACGATAAAAAGTCGGAAGTTACAATATTTCGGTCATGTAATCAGACATCCAGAGAGGTATAACCTTCTACACCTCATAATACAGGGTAAGATCGACGGAAGGAAAGGCCCAGATCGACGAAGAACATCCTGGCTACGAAATCTCCGAAATGGTATCAAGAAACCACCGCTAATTTATTTAGAGCCGCCGTGAATAAGGTTATTATTGTCAATATGATCGCCAACGTTCGATAATCGGACAGGGCACTGAAAGAAGAAAAAAGATTTATAAAATATTTCCCTACAGCCGTTTAAGTACGTACTTAGAAGAAATTATTATTGAATATTAAAGCGGTTTTAGGCCAGGTAGGTCAATAATTGTTGCCAGATTGTTGCGCTACGTTAAATCTTGTAAAAAACCAATGAATTTACCATTGATAGATTTCATCTCTTTGTGGACTTTAAGTCAGCGTACAATAGCGTTTTAAGATGTAAATTATATGAAACCATAAAAAACTTAACATTCCCCATCAATTAATAAAGCTTGTATTTGCACTCTGTAACTCTCACTTTACTCATAATAGGCGATCTGTCACAAGCCTTTGAAACATATGCAGATTGCGGCAGGGAGATACGCTGACGTGTCTTCTTTTTAATATAGCATTAGAAAAGACTATAAAAGATCTAATAATATGGGAACAATATTTAATAAGCCAACGCAGATCATGGCTTACGCTGAAGATTTGGATTTGATAGCACCCACCACACGTGAAAAAAAAAACAAAATATTGGCATGAATTCCAAATAACAAAGGCAGAGCTAGAAACTCCAAACAAAACTTTAGCATACGCCACTATAATTTTAAGGTAGTAAATAAGTTAACTTATCTGGGTTCTCTCATGACAAGCGATAATGACACATCCGAAGAAGTAAACGAAGGATACTGATAGCGAACAAATGTTATTTTGAACTAAATAAGCAGCTAAAAATAGAAATCTAAGCCAAAAGACCCAATTATTAATATACAAAACACTCATCCTACCAGTACTGATATATGAGTCAGAAACATCTCCAAAACAAACGCAAATGCTCGTCTTCGAAAGAAAGATACTACGCAGAATAATAAGCGCAATCTGTGAAAATGGTATTTGGAGAAAGCGATATAATTTCGAATTGTACGAGAAGAATAAAGAAGTAGTTAATGATAGGGATGTAAATCTTTCATAAAAATATATCAAATAAAAATTACCCACCAAGACGCACCCTATTAGCGGGACCAAAAGAAAACATGAGTAGAGGTATACTAAGACTGAGATAGAGGGATGGTATGAACGAGGACGCGAGAAAGATGGGCGCAGCAAACTGGCAACGATTGGCGATGAACAGAAACCACTGGCAAAATAGACTGGAGAAGGTCTAGGCTCAACTAGGACTGTAGCATCACCGATGATGATAATGATGATCTAATGCAGTAATATTTTTTTTCTTTACGTATTAGCTGATCCACTATTGTTTGCAAATAAAACAGTGTTGGCTGCAAATTTATGTTATGTTATTCAGTGATAATTCCATTTTGCATATTAGTCGCACTTCACATATACCATTTTCTTCTTCAACTGATAAAGTCTCGAAACTCACAATTTAGCTCACTGTACAGATTACACAGTAATTATTGATAAACGGCAAATATGGATTTATCTGTATATTATTTCCTGTAGTAATATTTTCTACCTCGACAGTCGTGGTTTGATTTCTGTAGACTGTTATTGTAATTCGTATATCTCAGCTACAAAACATTGTTTTCTGTTAGTAGTAATACCAATTTTTTTAGACACATCCTGTCAAATATTTGCACAAAATCTAAGAGTGCTTCTTTCGTTACATATTCTTTTTTTAATATTAGTTACTTTCTATATCTTCTTCTAATTTCTGATATAACCTAGATGTATACTTCTGGAAATATATTAACGAGCGAACTTATCACAGATATCGTTCTGCACTAACTACAGTTTCTATTATGTAAGGTTTTTGGAATAAATTCATAAGACTCTTAATTTTATATGTACTGTATATAATTTTAGTTTTGACTACCAAAAAGCAATAGTACAAAAAAAACATCTATTACTAAATACATTTATTTTGATACTTTATAAATAAATAATTTCATGTTCTTATTACATTATAAATAAATAAATCAAATTAATTAATAAGTCAGTAAATATAAAGTGAAAATATCCTAAATATATAATGCCAGTAGTGGCACTTTAACACTTTCAACTACGGCACTGATTTAAGCATATTTTTGGCTTATGTTCTTAAATAAATTGGCGCAGGATTTTATGCTCGTGTTCTTGTTAGGGGCGTTTTCGTAGCACCAAGCACCTTGTTTTGCAAACTTTTCACTTAGTTTTCATTACACTTTGTGCTCTAATTAATGTGTTCGACTTTATGACGCACACTTTGTTATTTTTTAAGCGGATAGTAAATATGATTTAAGATAAAACACTTATGCGTCGATATAACTTCTTAAAATTGAAGTTAAGTTTCAAGTTTAGAATATAATAAGTTAATAACAGTCAAAATGAGTATAAACTTAATTGTTGACCTTAATATGTAATATCATTTACATTGTATCACTAAAATTATATTTCTAAAAATAGCATGAAGCATGTACGGGAAGCGAGCTAGGTTAGTAAGTAGAAAACACGGGTAATTTTCATTGTAACCGAGTACTAGATTGTATTTTCTCCATGACCAATAATAGGAACCAAAATCAAATAAAGCTCAACAAAACAAATAATCTATTTAACAATCGTCTTCTTTAATAATAGCTTTTGAACGTTCATGCCCATCCAAGCTCTGACATTGCAAACCCATGACACGGCTTTTCTGCCTATTCCCCTACGGCCCTTTATTTTCCATTCAATTATTATATTACGTTAAAAAGAAACAATAATTATATTACGTTGGATTAATATTTATAGTTGTAGTGTTTTTTTTTAAACATGGAAAATATATAGATTTGTAGAGGCAGACTTATGTGGTGTAGCAAGAAGAATTTGAGGGAAAGTATTGACAAATTGAAACCAGTAATTAAAAAAATACGTTTTCTATATTAAATAGTCACGTTTATTTAAATTTGGAAAGATATCTCTACGTACTCGCCAACCTTGTCTTTTTATTGTAATTTACACATCTGTATTTAACAAAATAGTCGCTGAGATACACCGAAGACACTAATAACAAATATCAAGACTGTTTTTTTTTATTCGAAATTGCAATTAATATTTTTTTATAGATTTTCTCACTGTCTTCTGTTCAGGGCCGTCGATAACAAGTTTCTTATTTTTATTTTTTGTAAACATTTACATGCTTTCAGGAGGAGTATACGAGGAGGGAGCATTAAGTAACCTGATAAAAGAACTTAAGAAATATAAAATACACATCATAGCAGTATAAAAACGCATTTTGACTGGAAACAACATTAAAAAGATTAGTCCATGCACGTTTTATACAAGTGGAGGCGATAATAGGAATTTTGACGTGGGTTTTCTGGTACACGAAAAAGTGGAGCGAGTAAAACGATTTGTTAACAAATCTGAAAGAATGTATGCAATTAAAATTAAAGGAAAAGAGAACATGAAATTGCTAATAAATACACGCTCCAATAGAAGAAAAAGGAGAAGTGAAAGATAAATTTTTATTAAGATGTAGACTTTTTGTCTGAAGAAATGCCCAGACATGATATTAAAATTATTATATGCGACGCCAATGCAAAGGTTGAAAGATGTAATATATATATATATATATATTAATATATATATATATATATATATATATAATATATATTAATGTGATATTCAAAGTCTTAAGTGCGCCAAGCAAATAATTAGATAATTAATTAATTAATTTAACTTATTTAAATGATGTAATTATGATTCTATCACACTATTTAATTCTCTTATCTCAGGGTTATACTCGTGCTTCAATATCTATTCTTTACATGTGAGAGGTAAGGTCCAAAGAATACCGGAATAATAAAAAACATATATGATTCAACATTATATATTGAAATAAAAATATATTGAAATTAAATTCACACTCAAATATCTTCAATAAAGAATATCTCATATAATGATTATCAAACTTTTGTTCTACGTATGTAACCTTTAAAATTAATGGTACATACAATATAAATTAAAATTTTAAATCACAATAATTGTTGTTCTAAATATCCTAATCAAAATATTCCTATCTTTTCTAAAGCAATTGTAAAAATTGTATTGTTAATAAAGAAAACTGATGAATAGCAGAACTATCTCTCTGATGATGAGTTGTCCAAATCCTTGTTCCTTGTAGCCTACTCTATCTATTCTTAGCAGTCCCCTAGGTAATCAACAATCTTACAACAAATTGTTGCGAGCCTATCGTCTTTAATGATCTCCTTCAAGTACACGTATCGTTCAAAAGATGCTAGCCACTTCTCCTTTCGATAAACTGAATCTCTCGTTCTGGCCTGAACAGTGACTCTTGGAATATAAGTAGAAAATATAACTTACAATATTTTACTGGATCAGCTTCTGTCAGATCCACTAACTCCACGAAAAACTCACAAACATTTACTTTTACTGCTTCCTACCTCTGGGGAACCACCCGAGAACAACGGCCGTTCGCCTTCTACACTTGGAAACCCACTGACTATCTTTTTTGTTTCTAAAACTAACTAAAGTCTCATTCTCAAACCAATCATCCCACCTTTTTCAATTTCATCCAATCAAAACGCGTTTTCGCATCTCCCATTTGATAACACACAAATTTTTAATTACAATTATAAATTTTCCGTACATTGTCGTAACGTCCGTACTTAAAAACTAACAAAAACCTATCTTTCTAAAATCTATTCTATTGTCCTAATCACTGCACTAATTCTATTTGCCTTGCACCCTTGGAAACCAACTGCCCAACTTTTTTCTCTCAAAAAAACTAGCTAAAGTCTCATTCTTACAAACCATCCCACCTTTTTCAATCTCCTCCAATCAAAACTCGTCATACATATCCCCATCTCTTCATTTAGATAACAAAAAACAATTTTACCTACAATTATAAATTTCCTAAAAACTATTAATAAACTAATCGGTTTCTACAAATTCTTAAGAACAAAAGAGAAATATATTTCTAAACATCTATTCCATTATCCTTATTACTGTACAAATCCATTTGGAAAACCCGCTCGCATTGTCTTGTTTCACTAATTTCACTCGAATATATTTTACAAAAAAAAAATAATTTATGCATATTTTAAATTTTGTTTGCTACAGGTAATCCAAAGATAATGGACTTTCACTTCTTCGAAATATCTTTATAGCTTATTAGACGAATTATTTTAATTATTTAATTACCACATCTTAATACAAGAGATGTTCGCCAAATGTGAAAACGTGCACAGGGGCTGACGTGTTCTCGGACGCGACTAGTTCACGTTCGAGACGCATCGCCCCGCCCCTTATTTTTTCCCGTTGGCCCCTCCCTGACCTGGAAATCCCTAATCGCTACTTCAGAAAGTATAAAATTAGGCGATTTTCAGGTCAATCAGTTCAGTCCTTCACGGCTCTCCGAGAGCTTAGTGCTCTCGGGCTGTGCTTCCCTTTAGCTTTCCATACTCTGTGGCTGAGTATTATTTCTACTGTATTTTTGGTGTTTTATTTCGACCTATATATATTTGGTCATGTAAGAAATAACTTGCCTTTTTCAAGGCAAGACATCGAAGACAACAAACTGATGTTTATTTCGACAACTATCATGTAAGATATTTGTCATGTAAGAAATCTCTCGTCTTTATTAAGACGAGCCATCATAAACACAACATTTTGAAGTCCATACCCTGAAAATGGACAAAAGTAGAGGAGCTCACGATGTTTTCGAAGCCCCTCTACAGAGCACACGGTGTACAGAAGGTGGCAAGACCCTTTCCATTTACCCCGAGGTGACAGACGTAGACTCTGATTTTTTATTAGAATTAATATTAGAGATGCAATAATTAAAAAGCATAAACGGAAAAAGAAAGTGCAACCTAAATTTAATTTTGAAAAACTACACAAAAATTTGAGGTAGTGCAAGATTATCAATCTGAGATTCAAAAAACTTATGTCAAAGAAGATACAGCCATACCTGCCGAATATTCTTATCAGCACACTCCGGTTCCAAATATTATCAAACTGATATTCAAAAAAACTTATGTCAAAAAATATACAGCCTTACCTTCCGAATATTTTTATCAGCACACTTCGGTCCCAAATATTTTACCTATTGTCTTGTATTTTGTTTCATAACCCAGGTTTTGCTACTATAAAGGACCGTGTGTTAGATCACTGTTCGATATATTTTCAATGTTGTTGCCGTATACATGTTTTTTGGCAATTGGTAATGTATGTAAAGCTACAACAGTTCTTCTTGTTTTCTCGATCTTCTACTTAATTCCTTGACTTTCTTTCTCTTACTTTGTTGAAGGAACCTCCTGATACTCTTGCGTCTTGCTAAAATCTGTATAACATATTCTTTTGGATATACTTGCATCTTGCTAAAACAATCTTCTTCATTGTTTATGATAATCACATGTATGTTTATGAATTTCTTATTAGATTCGTAATATGGTCTTGTAATTCATTATGGACTAGAAATTAAAAAACCACTGTTGATAACAGGTGATTACATTCTCATCCTTTCTTAACCTCATATTTTTCTTATATACTTTATTCTTCAATTTAAAAAAATATTACAAGCTACCAACGTAGTTGTTAAAGACTGACCCGGCTCACTAACAATCTCTGCAGTTTATTGTCCGCCCCTACACAATGTAAATTAGGAGAAATTTAAAGACTTTTTAAAACATTTGGTAATAGATTCCTAGCTCTAGCAGATTTTAACTCTAAACATAGGTACTGGTATCAATATTAATTATCCTAAAACGACAACTTCTCGCTACGATGAACAGAAAGAATTACATGTATATTTCCAGTAATTATTACTTGTAAGGCCTGCCTACTGGCCAACCTGTAACGGAAATATTTTGCCTATCACAGGGGACTTTAACACAAGGGGTAGAAAATTGGGGGAAGAAACTAAGGGGGTGGAGATAGGGCAAGCAAAATAATCGCTACTTGTGCTAACGGCACTCAGGGCTTGGTAGGAGAGCTGGGGTCGTGGAGTAACTAAAAGATAAGGGGGGTGGAAAGGGGCAACTACAAAAAAAAATAAAATAAAGGGGTACTTAATCTCTTAAGATAAACAAAATAAAAATAAACAAGAAACACCTCAAGGAATTTAATATAGGGCGCCACTTGAGGTGCCTAATTATATCTATTACAACCACTAGTTGCAACTAGGAAAATAATTAGAAAACATCAATAACATATCTTTTTCAAATAAGACTCAAAAAAGGGTTAGTTCAAAAAAGAAATAAAATGTTAAGAAAACAAAATTCAACATTTATTATTGTGTCACCACAAACAGTTACAAAAAGGAGGAATACAAAATACAAAAACTTACGTGTCATTCGCTTACAAACTCCAGGAGTTGGAGATACTACATAATCTTACAAATTTACATGGAGGTTAACCTTGTTTAAAAATAAAACAAACTATAACAGTCAAAAAAAAATAATAAAAAACGAGCTGTCATAAGTTAACATTAAATTTCAAAAAAACTAAACACACAAATTGACAGCTCAACTCTAAACCTAAAATTTACAATTTTAAATGTAACAATTTTTAAATTTCAACGAAAGCAATTATTATTTTATAAAAAAATTGTCTGTCTTTACTTTAAATCTTGAACACAAAAAAAAACAGTTACCTTTATTTTCACTTAACAAAAAAACTTGTCACATCTCTGGAGTATTGACATCATCAGCGAAAACATCCATTGGGGGCTGGAACAGGATCAGGAACTAGACTTTTTAAACATCTTAAAATCTTCAAAAAAAAAAAACGAAACAGTGGTCACTCTTTCTAAGATGACATATTACATCGAGCGAAAACTCCACCAATTTCGGCAAATTAATGCCGGTCACTTCATAATGGATAAAATTTACTACTACTGCTACTCATTTCCATAAAATTAATAAAAAAAACAGAAGAACACAAATTCGATGGAGAATCTGTGGATCCATACCTCCTAACACTACAAAGGCCCGAGTATGAATGAATATCCACACCTCACTCTGCGAAGGCCCGAGTATGAATGACGAATTTAAAAATTCGTTCCTAACTTGAAAATAAACAAACGCTAAAATAACAAAACGCAACGAAAATTAAAACGTAAAAGGTTCCATTATTACGTCGTACAAAAATTATCAGGCGAACTTCGAATAAACATGAAAAGGATTTGCCGAAGTAAATATCTTTAGAACAATAAACAACTCTCAAATGGTTTTATTACTTGGCAACGCTAAAATGTAAATGATTGGAAACACCTTTCGTTGATACGAACTAACACGGAAAAAATCTTCGTTTTATTCTTTAAACATATATAAGGCGATTTCCATATATTTCATTACACGAGGAGGTTTCAATATACTTCAAAGAATCAATGAAATTGAAAATGCTACAAACCGATAGGAACGAAATATCTTATATAATTTACTGTTTCATAAAAAAACAAATACGCAAAAAAAAGAAGTACCTGACTACTCGTCGTTATTATCCAAAATAAGTACTGAGGCAATAGAGAGACAACAACCACTACTGTACCATTCATAGTAAACTAAATTACTGAGAAGTAAACTTAGAACACTGATACACTATGTGACTTAAAGGCACCAATTGCTCAGTACTGGTGAGAATCACAAGAAAGACTAAAGAGGCTGATATGGATATCAAAATGTAATGAAAATAACGAAATACACATATCATAAAAATAAAAAACATGGTACGATTCACTAGGTAAAATACATATTAAAAATATCAAATATCATAACGTATATACAAATAAAGAAAACTTAAATTATATACGCATAAAAACTATACAAAAACAGTCTTTACTAACTTAAGTTCTCTTTGAATCAGATTAACTGCGTTAAATAAAAAAAACATTCAATCAAATGTAAGAATTTTAGTTAATTACGTACAAAGTACAAAATTTATTATTTAGTTAATCAGTTTCGATTTAAACATGTTTAAAATAGAGACCAAACAAACACAATAAATAACATGAAATAATATAAATAAAGGTTTTAATTATTAAACATTTATTGTAATTAAATCAAGTCTCTTATATGAGTAATTAGATTAATCAATATGAGAGCACCGCACGACTTTTGCAATGCAACAAATTTATAAGTACTTCAACATGTGACGATCGCCTGTGAAATCATTGATATTAAGGAGGGTCTCGCTCCGTATTAGGAGGAAATTGGAAATCTCTGTCTAAACTAAGTTAAGGGCATAATCGCCCTGTATAGACGATCATTTTTTACCAGGACGAAAGTGGCTCCCGTATTAGAGTGAAACTAGGATAAAAGTGGTCTTCGCTCCAGATTAGCTTAGACTCTAATGAGATGAGAAAATACAATATTAAGATTGATTATATGCAATATTAAGATAGAAAAGAATTGTAGCGGTCTATGTATATTTATTTTAACGTCTGTCTGTACTGTACATAAAAAGTGCAAATAATGGTGATTTGCATAGGTAAACTGCTGATGTAGTGTTAAAATAAATATACTACTATCATCTTTGGGTGGCTTTCCAATAAGCTTGGATTTGCAGTTTACTCAAATCGCCATCGATGAGAAGTTTTCTGACTTCATGTATCTTCATATAGAGATCGCTAGCGTACACCCGTATATTATGTTACAACAATTGGCGACAGCATTTCTGTTTTCGGTTAAAGTCTTTACGAATCTCCCTGAGATGCGTCATATATATATATATATATATATATATATATATATATATATATATAACTAACTGTTTTCGATGGGTTGGAGGTAAATAAAAGGGGCTATTTGTTAACTATTTTTTACTCGAGCTTTCAATTGTGTTTACAATCATTACCAAGAGCTGCTAAAAAACTACAAAATATCTTGCAAAGTTGAACTAGAAAGAAAAAAACTTTTGTTTGTAACTCACCTAATAAAATTAGTTTGGTATATATATATATATATATATATATATATATATATATATAATATATATATATATATATATATATATATAATTAGTAGATTCTCTTGGCTTAGGTTCATAAAAAAAATTTAGTTTGATACTAAGACGTTTTTATATATTTTTTTCCGACGTTTCGGCAGGAAATCCATGGCTTTTTCAAGAATATATATTGACTAAAAAAAACATTTCATGACAGACATAATACGCTTTAAAAACTAAAACTTTTGACTTACCAAGCATGTAAATATTAGGTATTAACAATTAGACGTCACAATTAAAATAATATTAAAACATAGGACATACCCACTAAGTCACTACAAGTAAAATGTATTTTAAATCTATTGTGTTATTTATTGATGTTAGTTTATCGTTTAAACAATCAGTTATTTTAACATCATAGGCGTTCTGAGATTGACTTTTTATGTGTTTTTAAATTAAGTTAAAATATATTTTGTTCAAATTTTTGACATCTTTTTTATCATTTATTGCGTTATTATTATTTTTTTTTATTTGTAGAGACTCTAGAAGCTCTCTCTTTTTCCTGTTGGATTCACTTTTTAGAATCTTGGTTTTCTCAAAATCAAACTTATGTTTTTTTTTTTCGTTCTCATGTTTTGTGAGGGCGGTTGAGTTTTTTTGTCATATTTGTGGAAATGTATTCTTGAATTAAGTAGCTGACTGGTTTGTCCAATATAAACTCCATCACAATTCGAGCAGGGAATTTCATATACAACATGCGATCTTTTTAATAGAGGGGTTTTTGTTTTCAATCTTGTAAAATTCCTTTTCAAAAGATTGTGACCTTTATGAGCAACCGTAATATTATGTTTAGACAGAAGATTTGCAATTTGTTTTAATAATCCTTTTATATAGGGGAGAGACATATAGTTTTTCTTTACCGTGCTGGTTTAATTGTTATTATTGTTATTGTAAAATTTATGCAGTCGCGATTTGAAAGTGTTGTCGATAAGGTGGTGTGGGTATGAATTAAGTGTTAGTGCTGTTTTTGCTTTTTTAATGGCCTGAGGTCTATTGATAGGATCGGATAATCTAATAGCTCTATCAGCGAGTCCGATAACTACTGATTTCTTTAGAGACAGGGGATGATGAGAGTTGAAATTCAGATATCTCGACGACCAGGTTTTTTTGGTGTACCATGAAGTAGTTATAGTGCTGTTTTCTCTATGCAAGGTCAGGTCCAGAAAATTAATTTGATAATTTTTTTCAATTTCTAATGTGAATTTTAGTTTTTGGTGAAAGTTATTGAATTCATTTAGTAAATTATCCATTTTATCCTCTGGTGCTGCACTCAAGCAGTCATCCATATAGCGATAGAAAAAAGTTATATCAAAATCTATTTTATTTAAAACAATTTCCTCTAGATGCTCTAAAACTAATTTAGCGATGGCACTGGATATGCTAGCACCCATAGCACATCCATCTGTTTGTTGAAAGATTTTGTTTTTATATTGGAAATAGGTTGACTTTAATGTTATTTCGACTGCTAGCAGAAATTCTTCTAGAGGGATGTCTGTGAACGCTTTGATTTCGTTCCACTTTTTTTTAATTATGTCTTTCGCTAAAGCTATTGGAATATTAGTGTATAAAGATACCACATCGAGAGAAACTAATTTATAGTTTGGAGGTAAATGTATATTTTTGAGTTTTAATTTTAGATGATCAGCGTCTTTTAAATATATATATATATATATATATATAATATATATATATATACATATATATATATATATATATATATATATATATATATATATATATATATATATATCAACCATTCTACAAATGAAATTATACCAGAAATTACTAGCAAAACAAGCCAACCAAAAAAACTACAATATATATATACATATATATATATACACATATATATATATATACATATTAGTATAATGGTAAGGTTAATTGGGTTAGCAGCTGAATAATGAAAGCCAAAGTGTGCTCTTTTCAACGACTTCGTTATATTTCGTTAAATTTCTTTAACATCTTCAGACGAATGCTACAATATGTTACAAAATGGTGAAATTGTGTATTTTATATTGTTAAAGAAATATAACGTTAAAGAAATTTAACGAAATATAACGAAGTCGTTGAAAAGAGCACACTTTGGCTTTCATTATTCAGCTGCTAACCCAATTAACCTTACCATTATACTAATTAATAATTAGACAGCTGTGATCATTCTTCCTTCATTGGACAGAGATGGGTTTCTATGACACCATACGTCATCAATATGGTGAAGACGCAGTCTCATGTTTGAAAAATTGGGCTAAAACCAAAAAACACCTAGCGAAAGAAATCAACAGGAAACAATTCCTACTAAAATGCCGCAGATTAGGACTACAACCAAAACATTTAAAAGAAGCAACAAAACCTATAGAAAACCTTGTGTTCAGACAGGAATCCCAAGCACAGGATTTAACTTTTAGAGTTACAAATCAGCTAAGTACAAAATTGTTAAATTGTGAGATAAATTTCAACCATAAAAAAAATTTTCAAACTTAACAACCAACTAGAAAAGTTTAAAAAACTTATAATTGAAAAGTGCACTTTATCAATCTTTAATGAATTTTCTAGTAGACAATTAAAAGTATATAACAAAATATTTCACAACACTAAAGCAATCCAACTAAAAAAGCTTGAATTTCTTAAAAAAGATTTCCATAACAATTTTTTAAAAACCAAACCAAATTGGATAAAAAATCTTAGTAATGTTGACATCCCTAAAGATATAGAACAACTGTTAGCACTAGGTCCTAAGTTTAGTATAGAACCCAGAGTAGGATATGACATTTCAATCAGAAGTATTTTAACTGATATAGAATTAGTGGCATCATCAATATCAAATTTGTCAGATAAAAACATAGCTCGAGCTAGGGTAACTAATGTTTTGACTAACTACATCTCACATAATAAAAAATCTTCCAACTATTTTCATCATTTATTAGATAAAACTAAAAAATTCTTAAAAAATCACTCTGAACTTATAGTCACTAAATCAGACAAAGGTAATGTTACAGTAGTTATGAACAAAACTGATTATCTAGAACTGTCTAAACAACTTATTAATAACAATGATTCATATCACACATTGAGGTCTGATCCTACTCAGTCTATACAAAGACAAAGTAACAAGTTAGTCAAGATGTTATTTGACAACAAACAAATTGATGACACTGCAAAGAAAAAACTTAATTCATATAATAGCATTTCACCCAAATATTATTCTCTACCTAAAATACACAAACCAACATTATCTGTTAGACCTATAGTATCATCAATAGGAGCTCCTACTGAGAATATTGCTGGTTTTATTACTGAAATCCTAACCTCTGCTTATGATTGTAATAATGATTACTACATAAAAGATTCTTTTGAAGTTAACAATAAATTTAATAGAGTACAACTACCTCAAGGTTATGTGTTGGTTAGCTTGGATGTGGTTTCCCTATTTAGTAACGTTTATCTTGAAGCTTGCATCAGATCATTAAATAAACATTGGTCAGAAATTAGTAGACATTGTACAATAGATAAAGATATGTTCATAAACTTAATCACCTTCTTATTCAATAATACCTATTTTTCTTTTGACAACACATACTACAAACAAACTTTTGGAACACCAATGGGAGCAAAAATTAGCCCCATTCTTGCTGCATATGTAATGGATGACCTGTTAGACACAATCATTCCAGTACTACCTTTCAACCTTTTCTTTTTAAAGAAATATGTAGATGACATGATCTTAGCTGTACCCAACAATATGATAGATGAACTACTATTTATATTCAATAGCTACGATCCTTACATACAATTCACCATGGAAGTCGAAGATGAAAATCAATCTATTCCTTTCTTAGACACTAAGTTAATCCGCTCAAATGATAACATCATTATAGTCGATTGGTACACAAAATCAATGAGTTCAGGCAGGTACATTAACTACATGTCCTATCATAAACACTCCACCAAACTAAATTTAGTAAAACAAATGAAAAATAGGGTTCTACTAATTTCAGATATATCATTCCATCAAAAGAATCTCAAAATACTTTATGATCTCTTTATAGATAATTCCTATCCACCTCTTCTTTTAAAAACACTTTTATATAATACTACATCAGGAACATCTATCAATCTAACTACCTCCCAACATTCTAACATAGCAAGTACAAATTCACATAATACGGTTACCAGTCAAACCCTTCCAACATATTGTGTGCTGCCCTACATACGGGAACTAACACCAAAACTAACTAGAATCTTTAAATCATATGATAACATCAAAATAGCCAATAAAACAGTTTTAACAGTAAACTCTATTTTCTCAAAAATGAAAGATCGTACTCCGCATGACCAAATATCTAATGTTGTTTACAGTATTCCTTGTATGGACTGCAATGGCAAGTATATCGGCCAAACCTCTAGACGTCTTAAAGACCGTGTTACCACTCACAAAAGTGACTGTAGACTTTACCCAGATAGATGCACCCTAGCCAACCACGTTCACACCCAGAACCACAGAATGAATTTTGCAGATGTCAAAATCCTCGAAAAAGAAACAGCTTATAAGAGAAGACTTTTTTTAGAAATGACCCACATAGCAACAACAGATAATATAATCAACACCAAATCAGATATACAACACCTTAGTGAAATTTATTCCTTTCTACTACAGTTGGAAACAAAAAATAATCAAGTCAACGAACTGGAATATTCTGAGTAGTATAATATTGTCTATTAAAACTCTTCTGACCATCCAATAGAAGTAGTAACCTAATCATTATTATTGCAATTGTTGCATTTTTCCAGGAAATAAAATTCTTAAGAGTAATAACAACAATTAAAATAACTTTAAAAGAAATAATCACAAAGAAATAAATAAATTCTATATATATTTATTAACAACAGAATTTAATTGTCTTAAATTAACATAACATAATTTTCAATTAAATGTAACTTTACACATGAACTGAACACAGCTTTAGTTTTCTGGCTGACATCTACTAATATGATAGCTGACAAGACACTTTAACCTTGAGGTACACACTAAATTTTCACCTCCTTGTGCATAGGTGAATAGACTGGTCCAAAAAATGACAATGTGATATGTAGTTGTGTTTTAACTGTTTTGTTTCTTAAATGTTCAATGTTTTTTAATATTTGTATTGTACTATCACACTGGACAAAAATAACAAAAATGCACTTGTATTGTTTGAGTTTTCAAGCCACCATATAACACATACAACTTATATTTTTTTGCTTTATAAAAAAATCTTCAAAAAAGTTTTTCAACATGGAACTTTCAAATACCACTGTTGCCTGCAACCTCACACAAGTAAGTGTTTCACTACATCTTATGTAAAATACACAATTTCACCATTTTGTAACATATTGTAGCATTCGTCTGAAGATGTTAAAGAAATTTAACGAAATATAACGAAGTCGTTGAAAAGAGCACACTTTGGCTTTCATTATTCAGCTGCTAACCCAATTAACCTTACCATTATACTAATTAATAATTAGACAGCTGTGATCATTCTTCCTTTATATATACATATATATATATATAATATATATATATATATACACATATATATATAATATATATATATATATATATATATAAACATATATATATATATATATATATATATATATATATATATATAATATAATATATAAATTTATACCGATATTAACTAATCATTCAATTCTTTCAAACGCTCTTAGTATCAAATTAAACTAAGTTTTACTGTCAATATCGAAGAAAATTATATAATCCTAAATTATATATAGACAGCTGTGATCATTCTTCCTTTATATATACATATATATATATATACACATATATATATATATATATATATATAATATATATAATATAATATATAAATATATATATATTATATATATATTATATATATAAATTTATACCGATATTTAACTAATCATTCAATTCTTTCAAACGCTCTTAGTATCAAATTAAACTAAGTTTTACTGTCAGATCTCGAAGAAAATTATATAATCCAAAAGTTCCTTTCATGCGAGGCCTATTCTAAACTTTGAATTCCAAACTGTTTTTTTCTCTCTGTTCTTCACGGTTTTTACCCATTTCACTATCGATCACTCTTAAAGAACTTTCGAGGCAGACGTATACCCACATCCTTTAATCGCGTTATTTTAAAGTATTTGTATAAAAGTAAATTTTTTATGCTCGTTAGGGTTGTTGATTTTTTAGACTATTTTTACTGAAATTTTGAACGGAACATGCAAATCTTACTATGTTACTAGAAGTACTATACCTCATTTTTCCCCATTGAGGTTATCATTTGGTTAGATGAGACTATAGATGTAAAGTGCGCAAATTATTTCATTTTAGGGGATAGTGGTTATCCATGTTTGCCCAATCTCCTAAATCCTTTTACAGATAGAAGTAATTTATAAAGAAGACAGCTAAGTTAAAATATAAAACTAAGCAAAAATAGATACTTAGTTGTATCATGTAAAATTTAGAGCTGTACCAGATATAATACATTTTATAAGAGCATGTTGTGTTCTTCATAATATAACAATCGAATAGCAATTTGATTATGAGGCAGAAAATATTGATGCAAATATTTTACCATTTAATTTGGACATCGAAGACAATCATACAGGCAGAAATGGAATAAAAGAAAAAATGAAATCATGAATTTGTTACATATGTAAAGGAATGATGTTTATTACTACAATGTTTTTATAGTTTCTGAAGACATCTTTGAATCTCTTGGCTGTACACTGTAAAACATGTATTACTTAAAGTGTGTTATATTTAAAACATATTTTTAAGTTTTAGAATTAATATATGTATATTTATTTTATTTGTTACACATTCAATTTGTAGGAAATCAAAATATAATTATAATGCTTTTTTATAAAAAAAAACCTATTACAAACATAACCTTAAATTTACTTTACTAAAAATTAAAGTATTTCAGTAGGTGAAGTTTTTTTGATACTAAATATTTGCGCTAACTATTTCGCTCCTCCTCTCTCCCAGTTTATTTTGTTTTCTGATTTTTAAAAGTCTTTCTGCTTTACATAGTTTCTTTGTTTTGTTTTTTTCTTTCATCACTAATTTCTATGTGAAATTTTAGCATTTCTGTATAAAATACCTTCTTGTCTTTACACATTTTTTGGAGAATATTGTTTTTGCTAACTGGTTTCTCTCTCTTTCTTTTAAGTGATTGTGGTGTAAAACTAAGAGCATTGGCTTTAAGTGCTGCTACATCTGCAGGCTTTTCATCTATGTGATGTGCAACTATTTTATTAGATAATAGCAAGTCAGGATTAATATTTTTTTGCCTAAATATCTTATCCAGTTCGTTACTTTATTCAAATGTTTTGCTGCCTCTTCCTGTTTCTTTACTCTCATTTATATATTTCTTATAATTTCTTTCAATTACTCGCCATCTATTTTCGCAGTGACATGCGTTTAAATTAACATTATGTAAGTCATTTACTTATTCTGCTACCTTTGCCCACATTACTTTTAATGGATTTGATTTGGAATCTAGCCTATCCCTGTATTTTTTATAAATATATACATATATCAATGACAGTGTTTGGTTGTGGTTCCAAGATATACTGATTGAAACACTTGTCGATGGACTTTGGTTTACAATTATAAACTACTGTTAAAACAAATGTAACCATTAAATGAGATTCACATAAATTTGTTTCATTATTATTTTGTTAAACTTTCACTATAGACGAAGGTATTGTTTTGAAAGAAAAGTAAGTAGTACTTACCTTTCATATTATAAATATATTTGTTTGATTAAAAAATTATGAATCTCGATATTAACCAAAAATGTTAGGTTAGGTTAGATTAATTTAGATACGGAAGGCTGCGAATAGTGCGGCTGCGTTGGGGAGCCTGACGCCCAACATTGGGGGACCCAAATCCGAAAGAAGGAGGGTCTTACACGGTGTTGTACAGTCGATCGCCCTGATCGAGGCGGTAGAGATAACGGCCTATAGGAGGCTCATGACATGATTTTACAGAACGAGTCTGTTGTGAGTAGCATGTTCCTACAGGACTGTGCCTGCGGAAGCCTTGTAGACCATCACTGAATGTGTTACGTTGCATATTTTGGCGGTGGAAAGAAAAGAGCTATGAGGAAAGCGGTCCAAATCTTACTATGGCCGAGAGAAGACAGAAAAGGGAAAGGTCAATTAAAAGATGGCAAGAAGAATGGAACAACACGAAGGATGTGGCACAGTGAACGAAAATGCTGATCCCGAACATGAGATATTGGGTGGACTGTGGCCACAGGCGACTGGATTATTTCCTGACGCAGGTACTCACAGGACACGGGTGTTTTAGGGCCGACCTCTCTAGGATCAGAAAGGCTGACACGATGTTATATTGCAGCAGATGATGCAAAATAAACCTTTGTTTTTTTGTAAATTTTGTGAAAACAATAATAACACAATAATTTATCATATATATTTACATATAGGAACTCCAGTCAACAATTAAATAAAGAAACGTCGTCAAAACTTTATTTATTGCTAATGACTTATCCTAAACCTTTAATAAAAAGTTAAAAAACAATTTCTTATCCTATTATTTTTAATATATTTCAATAAAGTAATAAGTTGGCTTCTAAACACTCGAAAGTTAGTATATAATTTTTGCTTTACAAACATCCAAATTTTTAAACTTTAACATACAGCTTTCATTACTTTTTACCTAAATATAAGAACTTTATGACTTTTTTTTTCATTTTATGTGCCATCACTTGAGAAGCTCGTCATATTTTCTCCAAATAACTTATTCTTGAAGAGCCATCGAGATATCCAGGTAGCGGCACTTTTTTCAGAATATCGAGATGAGGCGCATATCTAATAAGTCACTTTTTTCATTCTTGTATAAATTTCAGAAGCACAAGATTTGATTTTAAATAAGTTCGGAAAATATCGAAATGTGGAAAAAAATGAGGAAATCCCATAGGCAATTTGAAATGCGATTTTTATGGATGCCAAAAGAAGAAAGCGGTATTATTCGTTTATTGTGTAAGTCTGGAGAGAGCAGCTGTGCGAAAGATTTTTTTAAAGGATAAAAAAAATCCAATTTTTCTATAGAAAATAGATAATACATAGGAGTATTCTATCAAATAAAATAATAGATAAAGGAAGGTAGTTCACCTAATTTATTTCTGCTTCGTGCATCATAATATATTATATTGTTATGTCTTTATTAATTCTAATTTATTGTTTTTATTATTTAACAAAGGTTCTATATTTATAACACTTACAACTTAGTTTATTTAAAGTTTATTTATAGAATTTATCTTACAATAATAACTACATAATTTATTTGAATACGAGCGTTACCGCTCGTATTATCGACCCTTGGCGAAAATACTGGAAGGATACGGCACCTGTCTTAATTACTTCTTCTTTTTGTTGTTTTAAGACACGTACACTCTTCAGTCACATTATTGAACTTGTTAAATTGACATTGTTGAATTTCATTCAAAATTTATATGACCATATCATGTTTAATAAATTATTCGGTTTGTATTTAGTGTTGTGTATAGTAGTCAACACTCCGGTAAGATGTATGTATTACATACCTTCTGTTGAAGAACCTAGTGTATCAATTATGTTGATGGATATAAAAATAAAAGTTGAAACTTGTTCTCAAAAGGGAAGTAATACATCCGTGTATATGTTAGTGTATATCACAAATATTTTGTTGTTGTTTTTTACATTCATTTATGTTAGTGGTATAAACACAATATGTCAAAAGAAGACTTGGACATTTACAGATATGTTAAAATTTAAAACTTGACAATATAGTCTGGTTGAATGATATAAGAATAAAAAAAAAAACATTATTTATATTGTTTTATTTAGAATTATTAACAAATTGACTTGTGAATTAAATTAAATTAAAGTATAAATTTAGTGCAGGCAATCAACTGAGTCATATATCAGGTAGAAATATAATAAACGTACGTTTCACTGAAGTGTGGAACAGCAGTGTTATGTAAATCTAATATACGAAGGTGGTAATTTTTTATTTTTAGTGAATTTCTGTTGTAAAACATAAGTATAGATGGAACTCAAGTTATCAACATCTTTTTTGTGGTTTAATGAATTAGAACAATTATTGAAATCGTAGGCTTCCACGGCCAGAGTCAGAATTACAGTTTATTCGTCTTCCGGGTTTGGACCGTGTCATTTGTGAGTGACCCAAAAGTGGGTTCATCTCGACGTTTCGCTACAATTGTATGTAGCTTCTTCAGGAGAACAAAGAAAAAGAAAAAGCAAACAAAAGACAGGAAGATGGGTAGTTAGCAACGGTAACTCAGTTACTCAACGCAACCAGAGGCGAATACTAACTAATAAGATGGGCATTTGGTCACAGTAACTCAACTACTTAACGCAGCCAGAGGTGAAAACCAAATGCCAGGACAGGGATTCACGTCCAACAGCTCAGAACACTAACGCGTCGAGAGGCGGGGAGTGAATCTGACGATTATAAAAATAAAAATAAAAATAAAAATAAAAACATTTATTGCCCTAATAATATATACATGTCAACTTAAAAATTTTAGCCTTCTTTCTTCCTGATGTTCCGCTTTTGCACCATCTTCTTCTGGTTTGATCTCCTTTCGGCATCTTGGACTTCTCTGGGTGGTTTCCTCGTCTTTTTCTGTAGGTACTTTTTATGGCATCGTACCTACATCTGACGATTACTCCGCTACCGCTCTATTTATAGTCGCGGTGACCTGTCGTGTCGGGACGTATCGGCACACTCCGTGGCGCGAACGTCAAAAAGCGCGCGCTGGCCAATCATGTGGCTGCATCGTGGTAGCGAGACCGGACGGCAGCTCTAGACTAAGATTCCAGATGGGAGACAAGTAGTATCCGTCCTCTCGATTGATATTATGTGGCAGCCATATTTCTTTTAGAGGCAATTTCTACAAACAAATATCTGGAACAAGAATGGGTTCTCCCCTTTCCCTTGTCATTGCTGACATTTTCATGGAAACCTTTGAGTCTTTCGCCCTAGAATCTTACCCCTTAAAACCAAAAGTCTGGTTCCGCTACGTTGATGATACATTTATCATCTGGCCCCATGGTCAACATACCCTTTCTTCCTTCCTAGATCATCTTAACTCACAACATCCGAGTATAAAATTCACAATGGAAGTAGAAAATAATCGGTCCCTTCCCTTTCTCGATGTGTTAGTCACCTCCAAGCCCAACGGCTGATTGGGTCACTCTGTTTATAGAAAAAAGACTCACACGAATCGTTATCTACATGCTTCATCACACCACCATCCTGCCAAAAGAATTCTGTGATCAACTCTCTCATCCATCGGGCCATTTCGATTTCTGAACCTGACAACCTTAAAGAAGAACTTGGCCATCTGCAAAAAAACCCTTGTCGCCAACGGTTACTCCAAGTCCAGAATTCAAAATATTACACACCGACATCTACATCCCCCTTTACACCCTTGGACGACAAATTCAGAATCTTCAGGTAATACTCCTGTGGCTTTTCTTCCGTATATTCGAAGTGTCACTGATAGGATTGGCAAAATTGTTAAGTAGTTGAGTTACTGTGACCAAATGCCCATCTTGGTAGTTAGTATTCGCCTCTGGTTGCGTTGAGTAACTGAGTTACCGTTGCTAACTACCCATCTTCCTGTCTTTTGTTTTCTTTTTCTTTTTCTTTGTTCTCCTGAAGAAGCTACATACAATTATAGCGAAACGTCGAGATGAACCCACTTTTGGGTCACTCACAAATGACACGGTCCAAACCCGGAAGACCAATAAACTATAATTAGAACAATTATTGATGAAACACATTTCTAAGATTTTTCGATGAGCTTCTTTTTCAGCTCTATCTAGAATTATAGCTTCATTATATAAGACCCGATGGTCATTGTCGTTGACATGGATACTCAAACTGGTTGCTAGGGGTTTATGTTTACACTCACTTTTGTGAAGGGCTAGACACTTGCTAAGTCGTTGACTTGTGTGGCCTATGTATATTTTGCCATATATATATATATATATATATATATATTATATATATATAGATATATATATATATATATAATATATAAATATATATATATATATATATATATATATATATATATTATATATATTCAATGGTTGAATAGCAGAGGTTTTATCGGTCAATAATTGGAAATAAAAGTCGTCAACTACTTTATTGATTTATTTGAATTCGTTTCGCTTTTATTTTTAAAAGCATCATCAGTTCACTACAAATAAAAAAGATTTTAAAGTATAAGTAAACAACCAACAGGGTTCATACTTACAAAAACAATTTGTAGGCCTTTTTTAGATGTATAAAAACTCTACGATAATTTAACATTAAAGATTAACAACTAAACGAGAGAAACGAAACAAAAAAATACATGAAAAACTGTAAGAACACTATTTTTCATTTAATTTTAACCGATGGCTTCATTTGAATGTTGGTTTAAGCTCTTTCGAGGATCAAACCGCACTAACCTATTCGATTGTTTCCTATCAGCTCTAGGATTTCATAATTTTACATGTGGCTTATTGTTGTATACATGTGTTTCTTTGAATGCAGGGAGGACGGTACGATTATTAAGGGCATTGGCGAGCGGAACGGGAACAGATCTTTTTTAAAAAAGGATTCATTTTTTCTTTTTCTTTAAAGAACAAAAAGAAACAAAAAAATGGAAAGAACAATGGAAATGAAGTTGATGTCTTGTAAGAGAGTTTTTGTTTTTATTATTATTTGTTTTGTATGATGAGAGAGTGATATATCTGGCTCAAGTTGTCGATGTCGGTTCTCTTATTTAGGGACGATGGATGTTTGACACAGTTCATGGATGGATCGCTTATGATAATTTTTTTGTTTGCACAATATTTTGGTATTTGTGAAGTCGATATTGTGTTTGGTTGAAATGGCATATTGTGGAAGGGCACAAGATGGTTTAGAAATCCTAATGTGGCTTTTGTGTGACGTTAGTCGACCTTGAAGAGAGTGGCTGGTCTGACCAATGTAGCAGAAGTTGCATTCTGCACAGGGTACATGATACATGACATTAGTTTATTCTAGAGGGGCCAATGGAGTTTTTGTCTTCGAAAATAACTTTCCTAAGGTTTTGGTATTTTTTTTTAGGCTATTTTGACAGGTAAGTTCAAAAAAAATTGTTAAGCTTGTTAGTGATTTGTGGGAAGTACGGGAGCGAAGCATATTTCGTGGTTTGTTCAGGAGTGAGAGGAGACTTATTCATCTGTATTTTGTTATATATGGACGCTAACGTTAGCCCGTTGGGTGTTTTAGTAATGTACTGTCCATAGCTTTTGGAATATAGAAATTTATTGATGATGGATGCCGGATAAGAGTTATCTATGAGAATGGACTTCAGTAGATTGACAGATTCTTTTTGTGAAGCGGGTGTGTCAACATGTGTACTCTAAGGCTGAGGGCTTGTACCAGGTTAAGTTTATATGTGATTGGGTATGTCGAATGGTAATTGAAGAAACGGTTGCTAGCCATTTCTTTTCTGTACCAGGTAGTGACTAATCTGTTATCCGGTGTGCGAATAATTCGCATATTTAAAAACGGGATACTGTTATCAACCTCAAATTCACATATAAATTGTAGGTGAGGATCAAAGCAGTTAAAAACTGATAAGGAATCCACCACCTTATCCGCCGGGGTTGCTAAAATCACATCGTCGGCATACCGTTTTACAAAGGGAACCTGGAAATCTAATTTCTTGATACTCTCATTAATAAGATCATCTAGTACAAAGTTGACTAGAATAGGAAAAATTGTGGATCCCATAGGAGTTCCAAAAATTTGGCGATAATATTTGTCATTGAGAATTAAATAATTGGTGTCAAAAATCAATTTTAATAATTCGGAAAAAGTTTCCCGCGATATCGGACTGTAGGGTTGGATTTGATACCAATGGTTACGGAGAGAAGTTAATACACTGGAAAGTGGAAGATTTGTGAACAAGGATACTACGTCAAAACTTACTAAGACAAAGCCTCTGGGTAGTTAATAATTATTAATAAATTCACTGAATTGGAAAGAATCTGTTATGTTGAAGTCATTGTTATAGTTGTATGCTTGTGAAAGAATGTTCGTTAGGAATTGCCATACATAGCCATTGTAATTATGGAGGAATTTGGCTAGTTTCTCGTCAATAATTTTTTTGCTGGCTCAGGTTGATGTATTGCTCTCTCATCATAAGGACTGTGGCATTACCTTTATCACTGGTTAATACCATAACGTCAGGGTGTTTTTTTAGAAAAGTGGTTGCTTGTTCATAAATAAGATCAAAATTGGTTTTGAAGTTAGAAGGCTTATGTGAGAAATTAATGATAATGTTAATGGCAGATGATCTTAATTCGAAAAGGTCGTTGGTTTCAGACTAAGATAGTATGTTTTTTATATCAGCTACGAAATAACATACAGAGTAGTCCTTGAATGAGGGTTGTAATCCGAACTTTGGTCCGAAAGAAAGAAGTTTGAGGATATTGTTTGGTATTTGGTCGTCTGTGAGATTTCTTATTTCTTTTTAAATAGTAAGCAATTGAACGGAGTGGTCTCAAGCTTGTTTAATTTGTTTTGGAGATGAGATAGAGATTTATGTAGCAAGAAAATGTATTTTCTGTTAGGGAAGATTCATACTGATCCAAAATGGCGGAGGGAAGAAGATGCTCAAGTTGGATGAATAAGTTTGACATTTGCGATGAATGAATGCTATATCGGAATGTAATGACGAAATATGGAAGTTCAATAATCGTGCTCTCACCTGCATGTTAATATCTGTTTTATCTTCAATAGGCTTAACCTTGTGAGGATTGTGTTTTAAAATTAGCAAAATTAATTAACATGATGACATTAAATTTGATTTAATTTTTGTTCTGTCAAAACTTATTACTAAGGTTTCCGTGTCTCTTCTATTTTTTATATTTATTTAAGGTGAGTTTGACAGAGGAAGTGTCTATGTTTACGCAAACCTTCATTGCAAATTTTGATATATTATTACAGTTATTAAACAAGCAACAGAGTTTATGTTACTAAGTAATTAAGAAAGAAAAAATACAAATAAAAATAAATTTTATCTCATTTGAACTTGGAATAATCCCTTTAATATGCATAACTTTTAAGAACTTTTATATTGTTATTCTTTTATTTAAAAGAAGATTACTGTATATAGCACTAAGATTTTCAATGTCTTCTCTTTTGTTTAAGGTGTTTTGTGTAGGTTTAATTAAACACATTTTTAGAAACAGTCTTTTGTTGTAATTTCTTTCCCTTCTCAATATTTCTGTTTGATCATAGTTAGGCGTATGGCCCATTGTAATACAATGTTCACTTAATGCACAGGCTTGTACTTTATTCAGATTAATATCACTCTTGTGAGATGTTAATCTTCCGGACAAATTT
Organism: Diabrotica balteata; assembly: GCA_918026665.1. Classification (NCBI taxonomy): domain Eukaryota; kingdom Metazoa; phylum Arthropoda; class Insecta; order Coleoptera; family Chrysomelidae; genus Diabrotica; species Diabrotica balteata. Next base: position 113,482,936 of record OU898278.1, on the reverse strand, counting down.
CTGGACGTTTCTCCAATATATACTCTATTACAATTATTACAGGGTAGAGAGTATACTACATTGGGGCTTTCTCTATTATTTAAGGGTGTTTTAAGTTAGTATATAATTTCGATATTGTTTTTATATTTCTGGTTCCAATTTTGATATTAGGTACTTCTCTAAATGTATTTAGTAGTCTATTTGTTAAACCTGGAATATATGGTAAAGAGTGGTACAATGTATTTTGGTTGTTTTATTGAAAAAGTTTGTTCCAAAGTCATCAGGACAAATCAAACAAAAGTTTTAACAAACAACCAAAATACATTGTACCACTCTTTACCATATATTCCAGGTTTAACAATTGACAATTTGTAATTTAACGATTGACAAAAAATCTTGCTTTAAATGATAAAATATATGGATAATGTTCTTAATACCTTAATCTTAGAAGTATTTATGATTTTATCCCCTTTCGCCAATTCAGAACTCCACTTGTGAAGTAATTGCCTTAAAGAAAGATAACAAATCGTTCGCCGTGTACGTGACTGGGGCAACAAGCAAACTTTTGCATACTTGAAGTTCCATTCGATTGTAGTCGCTGCCTGAAAAATTGTCAGTGAATATTTTAACGTGAAATAAGTTTGTTTACAACTTACTGATTTGTTTCCATCGGCAACGTGACGTCGCTTCGGATGGATTTAGAACGAGTGTGTAACCAGGGGTGCATAAGGAAGAACGAATCATCCAAGTTGTATGATGATATACACTCTTATAAAAGGGGAGTTTTGTTTACTGGAGTTTTTTTTTGCAATATCCTGAGTCGGATTTAGTTAAACCTCTTAACCTGGTTAAAAATTCGAAATGATGTTATTAAACTTAAATTAAATTAAATTAAATTAATTAAAGCGAACATGCATATATTTTTATTTAGATCCACGCGTCTCGACAACGAAGTCAATGAATTAGACGCATTTATGCATTTATTCACCCGAGAACGGCCATTTTTAGACATAGGCCTTACCCTTATTTCTTCTATCTTAGCCTATTTACATCAAACTCGGTCTAGCATACTAATTAATATCATCGAACCACCTAAGTGTAAATTTCCATTTAACTTTGCTTCTTAACTTAAAGTATATTTGACTTTTTTTATTATGAATCCATATATTTCAAATTTTATCTGATAGTTTGATATACAGGATTTGCGTTTACGGAGATGGTTTTGTTTTTGCGTTCTTTTATAATATATCTACGGATGGAGTATCCAGGTTCTCGGTGTAAGTGTAATAATCTGTTAAGCGATGTTACCTAAGCACTAATATTTAATATTATCATGTAATAGTAAATTAATTATTATCAATAATGAACTAATAATAAAAGACCAGACCGGATCTGTGAAAAAAAAACGACTTTGCATTGTAAGGATTTGCATCGCCTCGATCCAAAGACCAGAAGTCCCTCCTTCATCGATGTGCGCTAGAGGATATGGATGGCCTTCGACCGTATAAAAGAGCAGCCACTGCAAAAGAAACCAGAGTTCTGTCGGAGTATTGATCTGACGACAACTCCACTGGCCTTAGAGCATTGACTAAAGACCAACCGCTTCTGCTAGGCTAAGGTATTGATCTAGTGGCAGTTCCGTACCCGGTCTTGGACTGACCCCATCTTACTGATTGGGCCCATCCGTTCCTCTTCGGGCCGAGTGTTAATTGGCCCTTTTCATTTCTATTCCCATTTCCCCCATTTCTCCCAAACATTTCCTGCGATCTGTGACTTGTGTGTATTAATCACAGCTTAATTGCCGTAGATTTTATATCATTAACTGTATGTTATTTTTCGCAGATATTTAATAGTGAGTCATACCGCAGTGGATGTCGTCGTCGCCAGTATTGACATTTTCATTTTTTATTTATTGTATGTACAGTAGTGTCTCTTTATAACGATTCTCTATATAACGATAGTTCCTCTATGACGATATAAATAGTAACCGTTGGTTGGTTCGTCATAACGACAATGTATTAATTCTTTCTCTATACCGATATCAATTTCTCTTTAGAGCGATGACTTTTTAGCGTTCAATAGTCGATGACAAATGTGTTATTGTGTTTAAAGTTCAGACTACCTGAGGCACGAGTGGCAAGTTTGTTGTCCAGCAGTTGTTTTGTTTTGCGCGTAAGGAATGCGGCACCCATTCTACTTATTCTTATCAGAGGGTTAAGTGGCGAGGTGCCTAACTGTTATCACACAGATGTCATCTATTGACGGCTTTTATTTCTAGTTTGAGTTGTGTCAACAGTCAACATGTTTTCAAAAAAGCGTAAAGTGCTTTTGATAGAGAAAAAATTATCGATAACTCGAGCAATAAAGCAAGGTGAAAAGCAATCGGATGTCGTTCGCCGTACGGGGCTGTCTCAGTCAACTGTGGCTACGATATGAAGAATGAAGAAAAGACAGAAAAAAGTGGCTTGAAGCGGAGAGGGAGGGCAGTACCAGGAAGAAGTTGCAGAAACCTCAGGACGAAGATTTAGATCGCGCTCTGCTTCAGTGGTTCCAGCAGCAGCGTATGGATGATTGGCTAGAAAACGTCTGGCCTGGACTAAAAGCACGATATGCGTCGGACGACATTTTAATGCTGATGAAACTGGATTGTTTTTTAAAATGACACCAAACAGAACATTAAAATTTAAATCGGAAAAGTGCGTTATCGAAAAAATAGACGAATGCCTAGAATACGAGATCGATATACAAGATCTTTTAAAAGCATTGCCAAAGTTGCTAGGAGACCATGCGTTACTATGTTACCGAAACAACAACAAAAATTGGAAGTCATGGACAGACTTCGGCGAAGATTTTAAGAAAGCTTTCTATCCCATAGGATATTTGCTACAACTAGAGAAGCAAATCAGAAATAAAAAGCAAAAGGAAAATGAGTCAGAAGATAGATATATAACAGACATTCAAACATTAATAAGACGAGAAAGATATTTTCCAAAGCTTAAGAACTGGTTGGAATATATATAAATATTTTTATTATTATTAGAAACTAAAGTTTTAACTGAATTACAAGACTGGCCCAAGAATATGAAGCCCTAAATGACGAAAAGTCCCGAGTAAATCAAAATCTTTAAAGATACTAGGAACGAACAGCACCAAGAGAATACGATGCCAAAGGGACGTGCTTAAGATGCAAAATGTCAGGTCATATTCGTAAAAATTGTATAAACCCATGAAAAAATTTTGTTCACGTTGCGACAAAGATGGAGCTTACATCAGTGACTGCTGTATAAGGCGACAGGGAAACGAATAACAGACTGGAGAAATAAGGAGTCGTCTCAGTCTGTGGAGCACAATATAACTCCATTTGTTCTCGCCGTTACACAACCAGTCAACAACGACTTTTTGCATTATTAAAAATCGGGCAGAAAATTTACAAAGTGCTACTTGATACAGGAACTATTAAAAATTATGCTGGAGACACAATAGCACAGGCATATAAGGACTCTCTAGAAAACTATAGTGGAAGATAAAAACTAGCGAATGGTTCATCGGTGGAACTAAATAAAAAATTAGTTATCGACTGCGAGATTGATAATTTACAAACCCGAGAAACATTCATTATAATGCCGGATTATAAAAAAAATAGCGATAATTGAATTACCTATACGATGTGACTGCTTAAAATGTTTTAATGCCCTCCTTCCAAGGCAACAAAACCAAATGAAAGCACGCACACACATCGATCTTTGTTGACTGACTAGAGGAGCCGTTGCGTTTTTTGGACACTGCTCAAGGTACGTCGCTCCGTGCTGCTACTTAGTTCTGTCTTGTTTATTGTGATTTTCTCACCTAACAAACCTTTGTGTACCAATAAACGTCATCGAATAAAGGTCGTATAATTTGCGTGCAAAGTATCATTGACAAAAGTTCGATCGAACTTTTATGGATCGTTTAAATTCGATGTACATTTTTCTTTCGCAGCCTTTCTCGATAAACATTTTCATGGAGTCGATCTCGCAGGAACATGCCAGGACGTAGCATACCTCCTCCTATCGAATCGCCTACAAACTTATACCACCCCATTTTCGGTCAAGATACCCACGTAGAGGTTATTACTTACTAAAATTTGAGCATGCATTGCGTAGTCTTGAAGTACAGGTAGACTTAAATAAGCTTATACGACGCCCATATTATTTGTTTAATGGTGAGAAGCACAAAGGAAGGAAAACAGAAAAACCAATACTTTCCTCCTAAGTGGAAAAAGACTTAGTGGAAGTTATGGCTTACCGTATTTTTTTAAATAATCTTGTTATAATTAATTTATTTATTTTTGCTTTTCATTGCCTGAGGTTAAGATTGGTCTCACCCGGTTTGTTCATTTCTTTCTAACATGATTTTTTTTTTCATCATCGTCGTTATGTTGTCTATAATCAATTCGACATTTTACGACAGTTCGTCTTAGATTCGACTTGTATTAGAGTACGTAGAATATTTACCTACTGCGTCTTATGCTGCAAGAAGTCATCCCAATAGAGTATATTCAATGTTTAAATACTATTAAACTGGGAATAAGCCACAATTAAAGATAAAATACGTTTATTGACGTTTCAATTTCCACTTCGGAAATCGTTCTCAAAATACAAACAGTAATTTACTGTTTGTATTTTGAGAACGATTTCCGAAGTGGAAATTGAAACGTCAATAAACGTATTTTTATCTTTAATTGTGGCTTATTCCCAGTTTAATAGTATTTAATTTACAATGCCACAAGAAAATAGCTTCAGAACAATATTCAATGTTTGTTACATGCCTTGTTAATCATGCTACTATGAAAGCCTATCTTCATAGATTTAATTGAGGTGAAACAAAACTCGATTGTAATGGTACCACAAACGATATCAATCATTGGATGTTCGGGTGCATATATAATGATGCTGCTATTAAGTATCTATTGGAAAATCAGATGAAAGAACAAATATCTCTTCCTCAGTGTCAATCTTCTATTTTATATATCATCATCATCATCATCATCAGTTGGCGCTACAGCCCTTCGTGAGCCTCGGCCTGCTTCAAAACATTCTTCCATCCTTCCCTATCGAGTGTCTGTCTTCTCCAGCCCCTCAGTTCAATCTCCCTCAGATCTTCCTGTACATCGTCCAGATATCGGAGTTTAGGTCGCCCCCTTCTTCTTCCGACCGGCCTGTTTAGCATAGTTATTTTAGTGGGATCACTCTCATCCATCCGAATAACGTGGCCCACCCACCTTAGGCGGTTTATTTTAATGGTCTTCACAATATCTGCATCACCAAAAAGTCTATATAGAGTTCAAAGTTATATCGCCTTCTCCACAAACCCTGTTCGTTTACTCCGCCATATATGGTCCTCAATACTTTTCTTTCAAAGACTCGTAGTAACTCTTCATCTCGGGTCGTCATTGCCCATGTTTCCGATCCGTATGTGAGCACTGGACGTATTATTGTTTTATAAAGTTTGCACTTTGTTGCTATTGACATACTTCTCGCTCTTAGTTGAGGGCCCAGGCCGAAATAACAGCGGTTAGCCACGCATATTCTTTTTTTATCTCGTTGGATGTGTTATTTTTGTAGTCTACCAGTGATCCTAAGTAGCAGAATTCTTCTACCATTTCTATCGTTTTGTGTTGCACCTCTAAGTTATTTTGTTGAATTCTTGATATGGCCGGCATATATTTACTTTTCTGGATGTTAATCAGAAGTCCGATGTTTTCTGCGGCATTTTTGATACGTGTGAAAGCCTCCACTGTTTCATTTTGGGTTCTTCCAATTATGACGATATCATCAGCGTATTCCATTATTTGTATACTACGGGTATATATCGTACCTTTTAAGTTTATTCTCGAATCTCTCATAACTTTATTTTATATATCTCTCGTCGTAATTTTAGGCTTACCAAATTTTTGGGGATATTTAAAAAAAACTAAAAGTAAAAATTAGGATGAAATGTATAATGTGAATGTATAAATCTAGCTTTGATCCCTCTGTCTATCCTAGCCGTTGCCTGTCTTGTAACTAATGAAAGTATGGTTTCTTGTTCAATCTACTGATTGTTGTGGTATTGATATTTACAGTATAATTTTAACTTACCTCATTAACAAATTCAAGTATTCAAATACATTATCGTGGCTGAATGGATCAGGTTATCCAAAGCAATTAATTAAATTAAAACAAAGATGTAGTTGGTCCCGTTTTCGTATTACAAGTGGAACTTGTATAATAAATATTCATATATAAACTATATAAATAAGTAAAGTACTATATAAATAAGTGTCATATCAGTAGGTTATGATTACGGTCACGGGGCTCTAGGCACAATGTAGGGAGACTCGTTGTCAGTTGTCACTACTTGTCAAGATTGTTGTTAGATCATAGGTTTTTGGACATTGTTGATTCCTAGAGACTTTGTTAATAAGTATGTTTAAATAAATGTATTAAACACAATGAAATATTATTACTTGGCGCAGTCTAGTGGAAATTAAACGAAAATCATGGAAGCAAGGTTACCAAATCCATTATCATTTGAAGGCGATGTGGCTGAAAATTTTAAAAGATTTAAGCAAAGTTTTGAAATATATCTGATGGCATCAGGAAAAAGTGGTAAAAGTGATGAAGTTAAGGTAGCAATTTTACTCAATTTAATTGGAGAAGAAGGCATTAAGATTTATAACAGTTTGGAATTAACAGAGGTCCAACAAGGAAAGCTAGCAGATGTATTGGAAGCATTTGAGTCTTATGTCACTCGTAGAAAAAACGTGGTTTATGAAAGATATTTGTTTTATAAGCGCAGTCAAGAAGAAGGAGAGCCTTTTGACCACTTTTTAACAGTTTTTAAAAATAAAGTAAGAAATTGTGAGTTTGGTGCTGAAGCATTTTCAATGGTAAGAGATAGAATAGTATTAGGCACCAATAGTAAGGATGCACAACAAAGCATGTTAAAAACAATTAATTTAGATCTGACTAAAGCTATTGAAATATGTAAAATGCATGAAGTGTCCCAAGCTCAAATAAAAGAAGTTCAGAACAGCTTAGAAAAGGTGAAAATTGAATCAATTGGAAGTAAAGTCAAGCAGGGGCATAATTCAGTCCAAACAGTCAGGGGTGCAAGTTCTACTAGAGGCGAAAAGAAACGAATATAAAAATTATTATGATAGAAACACCAAGGTAAGAAGAGAAATAGTGCCAGGAGAGAATGTAGGTGTCAAAGAGGGTAGAGAATGGAGACCAGGTAAAGTTCTGGAAAAAGTGGATGAGGCACCCAGATCTTATTTAGTGCAGAAAGGAAATGGGAAAGTCATAAGGCGAAACAGTTATCACTTAAGGCCTTCCTAGTTAAAGCGGAAATTAAGAAGAATACTGATTTTGCACATAATGATAGATCGTTAAACTCCTCATCTGGGAATCAGAGTTTTGGAGTAGAGGAACCTTCAACCTTCCAAATGAATGCTGAAAATAGAACTAGCGCTAGACTCAAAAGGGCTCCAGTGCGTTTTAAGGATTATTAAATGTAAGGGGAAAGATGTCATATCAGTAGGTTATGATTACGGTCACGGGGCTCTAGGCACAATGAAGGGAGACTCGTTGTCAGTTGTCACTACTTGTCAAGATTATTGTTAGATCATAGGTTTTTGGACATGTTGATTCCTAGAGACTTTGTTAATAAATATGTTTAAATAAATGTATTAAACACAATGAAATATGTGTACTATAAGTAAACAACTTTAAACGTGTAACATTAATTTCATCAATCAGCCAATCGCGTCCACTGCTAGACATAGGCCTCCCTCAGTTCTTTTCAGTGTTCTCTACACTAGGCCGCTTGTAGCCAGTTTCCCGCTACACGTTTTATATCATCGGTCCATCTAGTTGGTGGTCGTCCTCGGCTTCTTTTATAGTTTCTGGGCCTCCATTCCATAATACGTCTTGTCCACCGTCCATCTTGTGTTCTGGCTAAGTGCCCTGCCCAGTTCTACTTAAGCGTCGTGGTTCTTTCGATGACGTCTTAAACTCCTGATCTTTGTCTGATTTGTTGGTTTGTTATGTGGTATCGAAGGCTTACGTTCAGCATTGCACGTTCCATGGCTCGTAGTGTAACTCTGAGTAACATCAATTTACCCCAATTCAAAAATATTATTTATTATTCTAAAGGACTATAAGTCCTTTTGTTGTATCATTCGAGAACTTTCTTCTTCTTCTTCTTCTAGTTCCATGACCGTTATCGATCGTTGGATATCATGTTGGCTACCATATTCGCTATCGTGACTTTATTGACAGCAGCTCTAAATAACGATGTAGTTGATTTTCCATACCATTGCCTTAGATTTTTCAGCCATGATGTTCTTCTTCTACCAGGACCACGATTACCTTGGATCTTTCCCTGAATGATCAGATGTAAAAGATCATATTTTTCAGGGTGTCTCATAATATGACCGAAGTATTCCAGCTTGCGTTTCTTTATTATATTGACCAGTTGTGTTGTTTGGTTCAGCTGTCTAAGGACCTCCTCATTTCTAACTCTGTCGACCCAGCTTATTTTCAGTAGTCGTCTGTATACCCACATCTCAAAGGCTGTCAAGCGTTTAAGCATAGCCTCAGTTAGGGTCTACGCTTCTACTCCATACAGCAGGACAGGAAAGATGTAGCAAGATATCATACGAACTCTAATGTCAATGCTAAGATCATGACTGCAAAGTACGTTTCTCATTTTTACAAAGGCAGCTCGGGCTTGTTCTATTCGGCTTTTAATTTCTGCGGTTGGATCCCAACTCTCATTGATATTACTGCCGAGATACACGAGTTTCTCTACTCTGTCCAGTGTGGCATCTCCGACTTTTATACCGTCATCATGTATATAATTTTGTTTGCTATCATATATTTAGTTTTCTTAACGTTGAGTTTTAATCCATACTGATCACAAGTCTGTTTTATTTTGTTCATTAGATTTTGAAGGTCTTCTCCGCAATTGGCAAGGACTAAGGTATCGTCGGCATATCTAATATTGTTGACGGTTACTCCATTCACAATAATACCTTCGGTTGTCTCCATTAAGGCTTCCTTAAATATTTCCTCCGAATATAAGTTAAAAAGTAAAGGCGACAATATAAAACCTTGTCTCACTCCTCTTTTTATATTTATTTCATCCGACAGTTCTTGTTCAACCTTTATTCTTGCCACTTGATGCCAGTATAGATTTGTAATTATTCGTAGATCTTTATCGTCCAATCCAGCTGTTTCCAATATTTCTAGCATTTTGTTATGTCGAACTTTGTCAAAAGCTTTTTCAAAATCGATTGCACAAATATACACATTTTGATTTATATCTCTGCATCTCTGTACTAGCACCTGTATACTAAACAAGGCTTCTCTTGTACCCAAGCCACCTCGAGAACTTTACCTTATTGTAATAGATCTTGTTTACTTATTCTAATGACTATTTTATCAAATTATCTTAGCAAATGGAAATTATCCGATTTTTTTTACTTTTTTAATTTACTTAAAGTTTTAAATAAAGTTTTTTGGATAAGAAAGAAAAGCTATAAGGTTAAAGTCTTTTCTTTATAAATTATGAGTTTAAAAAGTGTGCTGTAATTTAACTTTAGAGATTGTGTCTGGCCTTGATTAATGCGAATTTTCATTTTAATGGATGAAAGATTGGCTGTTTTAAGCAAAGAAAGGCAATTTATATAACAGATGATTGAAATAAACACACTTTTGTCGATAATTCTAGCAAAATTATATTTTTAGAAAGGTAACAAATTTTTTACAAAAACCATGACATTATAAAAATCTATGTATTCATTATTTTATTTTTTTAATTGCATCTTAAATGTTTTTCTTTATACTGTTGTCATCATGAGAATATCGACTAGAGAATTTTTTCATTTATCTATTAATACATTTATTTTGAGCAATTCTCCTTTTTTCGATTCCGTTAATATATTCTGTCACATTTTTTGGCCGTGCAGAGTAGAATCATTTATATTGTCAAGATTATGGGCTAGTCTAAGACCTTACGTTTTTGTTTCATCCCGAAATTTTTTTATGTCTATCGATGGAGTTTTATTCAGGGTTGGTTTATTTGTGATAAATCGGCCTTTATCATTTTTGTCGATAACTGTCGCTTACTTTCTCTAATTATAATCAAACAAAAAATATAATTTGGAAATATAATATAAATAATGTAGAAAGGAGGACTGAATGAATCATAAATGATAAAAATGGAAAAAATTATAAAAAGATCCGTGAATTATTCATCTGTTTTTCTCTCCCTTCTACTTTCTTGATTAGCTATTGCTTTATTTCTGTTGCAAAACTGCCAATTACTACGTGTCTTGCTCAATAACTAATAATATTACCAATTAAATTGCTTTCTAAGTTCAAAAATAATTGTTCGTATATGTAAAGAATTGTAAACTTATACTATACTATATTAGATTTATTGATAACTGAGATAAGAAAGTATGAAACTTTATCGGAGCTGAAAAGCTTGTCAAGAAATTTGTTAAATATATTGATATTTTTTTCTACAATTTCTTTTATAGAGTAATATACACAATACCTAATTTTTTTAGCTAGATATAGGTAATATACATATTGAGGTAATTGTAGCAACAGCAACTGTGCTTTCTCAAGGCAACTGCTGTTGTCAAGGCCACATGACTGCAGACGTTTAAACATTTAGTATCAATTAAGACATTATTGGGTGTACATCAAGGAAGTTAATTCTGCTACGTAAATCTATGTAAATAATTTAAGATTATTTCAGTGCAGTTAAAATCCATTGAAAATTTTATTTCAGAATTCAGAGAAAAAGAGAAGTGAAGTGAAGAAGAAGATTTTCTGGAGAAGTGTAAATAAACATTTTAGACAATACTCTTTGCTTTATGGTTTCAATTAAAAATAAATGCATACAGCTCTCTGACAAGAAAATAGAGACGGTGATTTATTGTTAAGAACCCATTTTAAAACTGCCAACTGTTGGGAGAGTCATACTATTCCAGCGGCGAGGTTATTTCATTATTTTTTTAGAATTAAATTCTTTTATTAGAAATTAATTTTATCATTAGGTTTCTGTTAGGGCCTTTGTCGTTCTGTGAATTTCGTAATTACCCAATATTACCAAACTGTTATGGGAATATAGGTACGTGACTTCCTACGATTAAAGCTTTTACCAAATAAATTTCTTAAATTCACACCATCATTGAACAATGATTTTTGTAAATTTTTACATTTTAGTTAATAAAAAATTCCGAAACAGCTTTACATCTCTGTCAAGACTTATCCTGAAGCAAACTTGGAGACAGACCACGTTTCACTGGTGGGAGTGTGTGATACAAAGATCAGAGTCCAAGCCACGTTAAACGAGCAAGTGACTGCAATTAGAGACAAATCGAACGAAGAACAAACGATCAAACAAATTACAGAAATAGTGTAAAATGTAAAGGATAAACACTTAAAGACAGATAGATTAATTAAGAAAAAATCATGAATGACAGATGAGATCCTGAAACTAATGGACGAGAAACCAAAAACCCAGGCAAATATAACCATATATTTTAATAAGAACGAAAATCAGAGAAACGAAAGAAAAAGAAGCAAGGGAAGGATGCGAAGAATTGCGAATGCGAAGAATTGCGAATGCGAATTAAGACTCTACAGTCAAAATACGATAGTCACAATGTACATAGGAAAGTTAAAGAACTCACAGGAGGACTAAGACGAAAGCAGAAAGGAAATATAACTGATTCTGACGGAAACATCTTGGACAAACAGAGTAAAATAAGAACGTGGAAAGAATATCTAGAAAAACTATTTGAAGACCAAAGAGATAACACCTTTGAGCTGTTATGTTGGCCAAACTTCTCAATGGCTAAAACAAAGGGTCACCCAACACAAAAGTGACTGCACAAAACGGAAGAACACATGTGCGGCAGTTGACCATCACTTAAAAACTGGCCATCAATTTGATTACTCAAATGTCAGGGTTTTACAGCAAGAATAATTACAAAAAAAGATTGTTTTTGAAAATGTGTCATATAAATAGAGAAAACTATGCAGTAAATTACAAAGCAGACACGGGGCAGTTTAGCAATATCTACTGTAATATTCTTAGTATGTCTAAATAATTTTTCTGTTAACAATTATATTTTAAATCACCCTGTATATTTTTAATGTGTAATTTTATTGTGTTTTAATTGTTTCATTGTTTTTGTTTGCTCTGTTTTTATATTTTTACATTTAATTACTAGTGACCTAGGTACTTTTAACAAAAACTGTCAGTACTGTTTTGAACAAAGCATGTTCAACAACTTGTTTAAATACTTTCCACTATAAATCTGTAAGTGAGTCACCTTTTATTTAAACTGATTTTTATATAACTTTTATTCAAATTTTTAGTTGTCTCCTGATGAAGCTGACAAAAAATCAGCGAAATATAGAGGATTAAAAGAAAAAAGAGTTTTTTTTTAATAATAACAGACCGCATAGCCGATATTTCAACACAATAAATTGTTATATATATATATATATATATATATATATATATATATATATAATATATATATATATATATATATATATATATATATATATATATATATCCATTATATAAATACGAGCTCTTAGCATCTGTCATGCACATTACTTATATGCCGTATTTCGCAGGTTTACTGAGCATGTAAATTCAAAAACCACAGTGACCTCTAAAATTATTAAAAATATTTAAAATAGCCGCTGTTTTATTAGTTTTCTTCCGCTCTTCGCAATCAATGATATTCTCAAATCTAAGACACGACAAAAGTATTTCAAATATTTTTAAAGACATCGTCATTCTGAATATTGGTCTACCCAAAATATCTTTAGAAAACAATTGAAGCATATCTTTATAAGAAGATTTTATAATTGAAGATAGCATAAAAAGCCCAAGCAAAGCCTTCAATTCAATTATATTTGTGCTTCGTATTTGTGCTATGTATTAGTCGAATCAGATAACTTTTCTCTCATTATAATAATTTTTTGGTTTGTCCATATTACAATTTGTTCCAACATTTTATCAGTAATCAACAACTTCCAAATATCTGATTTAGAAGGGCTATTTCCCAGAGTCCTGCTTACCGCTGTTAGGTAAGCGGTATTTCCGTAATTCTCCGATCATGTTATGTGTTCGTGTCCTTGTATTTCTCGGAGGCTGCCTTCCCTGCCACTGAAAACCATTTTTTCCTTTGAATATGTTCACATCCCCTTTTACTTGTAAAAAGTCGGTTATGGATTGTAAATCATTCGACGATTCATCTAAATCCAAATTCGATTCTTCGCTGCCGAGGGTTTACTTTGCCGACTTACATAGTCGAGATCTTCATCCGAATCATCTATAACATCTCTCATGTTCTCGTCACTCCCTTGCTCTGATAAATATAAATCTTGATCGTCGGCAAGTAGTAATCTTTGCATATTCTTTTCACGATCTGGGTCAGCCAGATTTACTTTTTTATTACTGCCAGTTCCGCTAGGTCCTGCTCTATCCATTATTACTACAAAATTAAAAATTTTAGAGTAATTACGTTTATTATAAAAAAAAATATGAAATACCTTATTGCTTATCAGTACACAATCTGTAACAAGTGGCCTCCTAGATATAACCTGTCATAAAAACCCTACAATTTGAAACACCTGGCTTGCTAGACCTACACATTTTGAAAACTACTGTTACTACGACGTAAACACTAAACCGATCGCTACGATACTACAAAACTATGCTTATTCTACACTATTAAGAAGGTATTTAAAAGGACAGTGCATGCGGCATACATTGTTGCCGCCATTAGCAGACTATCCTTTCGCTGTGGTCCGGTAGACCAATGTTTCGGGTTGAGCTAGACTTTATGGTATTACTATTTTGAGACTTCCTTACCATTGCAAATGAAGGGATATGTTATAGAGAGAACATTTTAAATTGACGAAATTCAGCGCGTATTACAAACCAGTACAACTTGCATATATCCTACAAATTAAAAGAACGTCATGGGCCATGTATTAAATATAAAAGAGAAAATGTGGAAGCTGGATGGGATAATGGAAAATGTTATTAAACCTGTAACAGTATCCAATGAGTCAGAAGACTTAATGGATTCTGATGATTTTTAAAGCAAGATGTAAATCAACAGTTTAATGTTTAATATAAATATTTACATACGCTGGTGTATCGGATATACTTAAGGATAAGCAGTACTACAAAAGATAGGGGTAACTCTGCAATAGCAATTAATTTGTTTAAAATATATTTGTAATGATTCTAAGTCAAGAAAAGTAATTGTAAATATAATAAACCAAATTCTAGAAAAACTAACACGTACTCATATAGATTTTTGATTTTGAAATTTTCGTGTAAAATTTAGTGTTAAAAGAATTTATTTTTAATTAAAATACATAAATATTGTGCAGAGAATGCCAGAACATCGTCTGCCCAAACAGATTATAGATTGGTCACCACATGGAAAGAGAAAAAGAGGCCGACCCAGAAAGAGCTGGAGAGAAGGAATAGACAGAGAGATCCGAGAGAGAGGTTTAGACGAAGATCTTTGGGAAGATAGAGATGCATGGAGATTTAAACAGACATGGACGTTTTAAACCGATTATATATATATATATATATATATATATATATATATATATATATATATATATTGTTATGATATATAAAATCGAGAAAAATATTGGTTTGTTTAAAATATTTCAAAGTTCAAAAACATTAAAACAATTGAACCAGGTTTTCCAAATACATTAATGCAGTGATTAAGGACAATAGAATAGATTTTAGAAAGAGGTTTTTGTTAGTTTTTTAAGAATTGTAGAAAAATATTATTTGTAAATAAGTTTTAGGAAATTTTATAATTATAGGTAAAAATTTGTTTGTTATCGAAATGAAAAAATGGAAGAATTGTGACGAGCTTTGATTGGCGGAGATTAAAAAAGGTGGGATAGGTATGTAGGAATGAAAGTTTAGCTAGATTTTTGAGAGAGAAAAGATAATCAGTTGGTTTTCCAAGTCTGTAAGACGAACAGTGATTGTTCTCTGGCGGTTTCCGAGAGGTAGCAAGCAGTAGTGTTGAATGTTAGTGAGTTTTTGTGGAGTTAGTGTATCTGACAGAAGCTAAAGCAGCAAAATATTGTAAGTCATATTTTTCTACTTATATTCCAAGAGTCACTGTTCTGGCCAACGAGAGATTCAGTTTATCATAAAGAGAAGATATTCCAAGAGTCATTTTTCACTCTGGCCAACGAGAGATTCAGTTTATCGAGAGGAGAAAGGCTATCATAATTTGAATAATTCGTGCTTTTGAAGGAGATCATTAAGGACGATATACTTGCAACAATTTGTTGTAAGATAGCTGATTACCTAGGGAGCGCCTGAGAATAGATAATATAGTTTACAAGGAACAAGGATTTGGACCACTCATCATCAGAGAGAGATAATTTTGTTTGCTGCAGTTTTTCTTTTATTGATAACACAATTTTTACACTTAATTTAGAAAGGATATAAATATTTTTGATTAGGAGAGTTAGAATAATTTGGGATTTTGAGATTTCAATTAATATTGTTTGTACCATTAATTTTGAAGGTTCACGTACGTAGAACAAAATTTTGAGAATCATTATATGAGATTTTGTTTACTGAAAACATTTGAGTGTGAATTATTTCATTATTTTTTATTTCAATATATAGTGTTATATCATATGTTTTTTTATTATTCCGGTATTCTTTGGACCTTACCTTTCACATGTAATAGCATAGATATTGAAGCACGAATTTAACCCTGAGATAAGAGAATTAAAAAGTGTGATAGAGTCATAATCATATCATTTAAATAATTTTAATTAATTAATTAATTAATTAGCTAATTAATTGCTTGGCGCACCAAGACTTTAAATATCACAATAATGTATATATATATATATATATATATATATATATATTATATATATATATATATATATATACATAAATATTCAAGTTACCCATTATTTCATAGCCTTTTCTACTAATAAATAGTTATAGAAAAGTAAAATTTTGCAATATAAATATGTTTAATTATTAAATGGTTTAAATAAATAATTCGGTTAAATAAATAACTCACAAATTACCTAATTACATTTTTATAATCTGTGCAACAAAATAGTCCAAATTAAAAAAAAAACATTACTTTTTATTGATTAGCACTGGATAAATTGCAACTTTTATAAATTTGAAGTTAGGAATACAGAATGTCAGATTTTTTTGAAAAAAAATTAGAACTAACACGGATTCTAAGGGTAGTAGGACGTTTTTTATATTCGTGTAAAAATCATACATTTCAAGTAAAAAAAATAACTTGTTTTTTCAGTAAAATTGTGTCAATTTTCCATATAGCTTACCTTTTTTATTTTTTATTTTTTATATTCTTTACCTTTTTTAAGTTTATGTACGTACTTTATGTAAGTAAAAAGTTATTAAAAGCAGCTACAAGATACCTGTATCAAGAAATGTCTTGGAAAAGTCTTACTTTTCTTCAAGATGAGTGGAAATATTTTGGTATATACTATATAGACCCAGTATAGAACTGTATAGAACGAGTTTTTCCATTTGAGAGAATGCAAGCCTAATGACTTAAATATGGACTGAAATTAATAATTGATTAAGTTTTTCATATGGTTTTAACTAACTGATATACACTATCTTTATATACATATTCAATAAAAAGGAATTAGATTTTATATTGAAATATCTCATTAAGCACCTTTTATTTTAAAATATACATTTTTAAAACTTATTTAAAAACTCCCATATTCCAATAAATTAAATGATAAAACTCCACATTTTATATAAAATTGCGGTTCTGTTTTTCTTAGCCTGAGTTCTAGTGTATCAATTTGAAATTCAAATGCATAAAGTTTTAATTACTGACTACTTCATATCATCGTCGCGGCCTGAACGAGATAAAACTCAAATTAACCAGCATTTAGCATGTTTTACTGTTAATTGAATGAGCGGATATTTGAATAATCGTTGCATAAAATGTCGAGACCCCTTTTATCTAAAGATATGACAAAAAGCGAATATGCATAATCATTCCAAAGAATTTGAGTTATGATTTTTAATTTAGAATGCGATATACGCAATTTTAAAACTAATTAAGTTATATTTATCGTGGTGCAGTTTTCTATTCAGGCTAGTTCACAATTAAAAAAATAATAATTTGAGATTTTTTTAATCCCATTATTATTATAGCATTGTATTATTATAATAATATCTAAACTTATGTTCATTACAGCCATTTTTAACTCACTAATTTTTAAAGCGAAGATTTTATACTAATGTATTAATTTTTTTCTATAGCAAACTACAGATTATCGCGACACAAAACACAAAACTAAAGACTTAAAAGACTCAATTACTTCAAAAAGCGAAGTCCGTTATAAAACACGTTAACATTTCATTTAGTTAACTACACAAAATATATAGTTGCAAGAGTCCATTTTTTTATGAGGTGAGTCCCTATACGACATGTCAACATTTCATTTTGTAAATGACATATTTATATGGTATTAATTGCTTCTAAGTTTTAAAAATGTTAAATAAACAATACTTATCACCCGTGACAGATAAATACAGTACCTAGTGATAATAGTGTTGGAAAACAAGTGGTGAATCTATAGATGATTTAAATAAACAGGAGTCTAAAATATAAGCATCTTTAAATATTTTCAATAATTTTAATGAAAAAATTATGAAAACTGATCATAATTTGTTATTTACAGTTTAAGTTTATCTATTAAACCTAAAAATAACAATGGTTATTGAATGCAAATTTATTCTTATAAACTTATATTTTCAAAAACCTATAATAAGAAAATTGTAAAAATTGTCCACAATTTGTTACTTTGGGTTAAAATTTTTTGTATTATACCTAAACAAAAATAATTAGTTTTTATTGTAAAATTATTGTTTATAAACTTATATTTCCAACAATTTTAATAGGAAAGTTATCAAAACTGGCCATAATTTGTTATTTTGAATTAATTTATCAAAAACACACTTATGCCCTGGCACAACACGCGATAAATACCAAACATTAAGTGGATTTCAATGAAGTTAAGATCCTTGCCACTGAACGCAATCTAGCTAAAAGACAGTTTTTGGAAATGTGTTCAATTTTAAAACATCCTAATGTTTTAAATAAGAGAACTGACATAAGTAACTTGAGCCAAATATATCATGCTTTAATTTTGCAGAATTAGGCTTTATGATCTTTTCACTATATTAAATGTCATATAAGGTGTACTACTTGAACTCTTTTTCCAATTTTCATGAAATAATTAAAATACATAAAATAGAAATCAAATACATAAAATAATTAAATAAAATAATTAAATACTCCTTACTTAACTTATTATAACATATGCAACTTACATTGCGTTTTCATACACTGATTACTTAGATTAGTGTGAACATTTCTTTTACTTAAATAACATAATACAAATATTGTAATTGATTCATAGAATCCTTTGCAAACTACAGTTCCAAGTGTGTGAACCTTGGGCTGTTGGAAGTTAATTTATCGTTAACCACCTGTGGCTGATTATCTAGCCATAATGATTAACGTTATCACTTATATATGAGGTTGAATGAAAATCTCCTGTTTGTAAGTCTAGACTGATTAATGAGAGGAATTGCTATTACAATACCAATTTCTTTCACTGGTTTGTCTTTTGCAACCGGGTAGCCATCCAAACTCATTAAAACTTTTAAATTGACCGCCCATTTATTTGGGTTGGTACCTCCACCTTGCTGATCTGTCAAAAGTATTTTTGACCTCAAGGTTGGCTGTCTTTTTGCGGTTTAGTTCGTTCTGGTTCATCTAACGCCATTTTTCCGGCGACAACTGTAGGGCTTTGATCGGTAACTTCATTTACACTACTTTTTTTAATTAATAATTTTTATTAATATCACATATAATGCTACCTAAAGTTAAAATCAAAGCTTAATAATCATTAAATAGTTGGAAGTTGTCTATGATTTTCTTGGTTCTTTTTCACTAATTAATATTAAATAACATTTCATTTACTTTAGACCACATGGTCATTTGCTGTGCTAATTTTTTATAAGTACCTATATGTTGTTAGTTACTTGATTGTTTATACAATATCAGCGTATTATGTCCATTTACTTAAGTTTCATTCACATTATTGTAAGTAACTTTGACTGCTACATGTCTTTTTAAGGTAACAATTAACATCGTTTCCATGATTGTGTGGTTCTCATATTGTACTTTTTAGATGAACTGATGATGCTTTCAAAACTCGAAAGCGAAACGTCTTCAAAATAGATAAAGTAGCCTATCAACTTTGTCTTTTATTTCTCCACCTTGAGACCGATATAAGAACCCACCACTCGTCTGAGTGATCCTTATATATATATATATATATATATATATATATATATATATATATATATATATATTATATATATATATATTATATATATATATATATATATATTATATATATATATATATATATATATATATATATATAATTAATGGGAAAATCCCAGTAGTCTTCCCAAACTTATTTATACTGTGACGCCCTTGGGACTTTGCTATTTTTTTGCGACGCATCCTCAACCGCACCCATAATAATACTTACCAATTTTAGTACTAGCCTAGTAACAGGTTATAGTTATAACAAAAACACTATTTAAACATTTATATTTTTTATTAGAAATTAAGAACGAAATCAAAACATAGGCACAAAAATGAAGAGGGATATTTATTGATTTATGTAACTGGCTGGTTAATGTGAGGGATGTGCTTGCTTTTTTGAGCACATCTTATGAAAACGGGGTCCAGTTTGGAAATTGTCACTCTGATTTCTTTTTCTAAGTTTATGTTTGACCTGTACTTGTTTTTATTACTGCAACTGCAAAAAAAGTAGGAAGTCGCAAATGGTAATAAAACATTTAATGAAACAGTGTCGATGACATGATATTCATGAGATATTTATAAGAAAGTGAAACTTTAGGCTGGAATCACAGGCAAATTCTTTCAATTGTTATTCTTTCTCTGTTGAAAGTGTCGATGAAGTCAATGACAGAAAAAGGTTTCTGAATCAGTCATATTGCTCCATATCTTCGGGAAAATATTTCTCAAAGTGTTAGCTCATTGATAACATGTGTTGTGTAAACATATTTTTTAAAGAGAGATCAAGGATTTCTATCGATTATTCTTGTAGAATACTTTGTAAAGCAAAGAAACGGTCAATTTCTTGATCTTCTAATTTTCTCTTTCATAAGAGCAAAATCCTGAAACACAGTAATTGTATCTGTCAATTGCAGGATATGAGTATTGTTTCCCTGCAAAGACTTATTAAGATCATTTAAGTTGGTAAATATAATATATAAAAACACATATCAACCGTTGCAGGTAAGATCAGTTCCTCAGCGATCGTATGTGGTTTTTTACATTTGGCAACATGGTAAGCTACCATGTAAGAGGCGAGCAATGATTTGGTAGGAATTGATGCTCTGGAAACCAAAGACGTTGTCTGATGTTTTAGCTCTCGCAATTTTCTTACAAAAAGGTCTCTTGGCTCGTGTACATGACTGTGAGTTCACTGCAAATTCCGTTTAGTTTATTAAGAAGCATACTTTCATCCGCCAACACCTTGTGACAAACGACACATTGTGGAAGTTCTACATTTCCTTTAGTAATGCAGGTTAATTCAAAATCCAAATATTGGTCGTCAAATTTCCTATATTTCTTGTTTTTACTTAAATTAATATTATGCTTTCCCTGATTCTTCACTTCGTTTTCTATTCTTTTGAATTTAACTTATATTAGTGTTGCTAACGGATTCCGGTTATAGATTGACCAATTTTTTGGATAATTAAAGGGCCTATACACTTATTATATTTTTTATTTGATTTATTTATTAATACATATATTTTATACTTTTTTAAAATCAAATAAATATATTGTCTGTATTAAAACTCCGCGCTGACAGGCGACGTCCCTCGGAAAACGCAGCGACGCACAGTTTGGGAAGCCCAGCTGTATACCATCGTTTAAAAAAAAACACAGACGTGAAAACATTTCACACTTGTATTGTAGTATAAAAATACATAATGTGTCGTCAAAATTTATGTACTAGCATAACGTTTTCGATCTGAACAGATCATCCTCAGTGCCTTATGTAATTAAAGCTAACAATAAAGTAATCGCTGAGACCTCCATATATGGGTTTACATCATTCCAAATTTTAATTATGTTGTGACTCTAGGTAAACGACACAGACCAAATCAGTGTCTTTGTCTTAAGTACACCACGTGTTGAAAATCGAGCAGGGAGACATGTAGTCCCTAAAGTAATATAAATTTATCCATTGTCATCGACCTAGAGTCGCAACATAATTAAAATTTAAAATTTGGAATGATGTAAACCCATATATAGAGGTCTCATCGAAAACTCTATTGTTAGCTTCAATTACATAAGGCACTGAGGATGATCTGTTCAGGTCGAAAACGTTATGCTAGTATATAAATTTTGACGACACTTTTTTAAAAAGTTTTAACTATGTGTTTTTATACCACAATGCAAGTGTGAAGTGTTTTAACTTCACACTTTGATAGCGTAACCCTAATTTGACCATTTTTCACAGCATCTTATACGGTAAAAAACACCATATAATTGTTTTTAACTAAAGGTAAAACTAGCGTTATACATTTCGTAGGATTTAAAAAAGTCTTTTTTTAACATTTCCGTAGTGAAATCGAACGTCAACATAGACATAAAGGTAATTTCATTTCAATCAGTTGTTGTGTAATCCCACATAAATATAATATTTAACTTAGACACTCCACAAAAAAAATAGTTTCAGAACCTTTTTTTGTTCATTAGTTAACTATTTGTTTTTGTATTAGTTGTCTTTATTTAAATCAGAGACATGGGGTCAGAAAGGCTTTCTTCAAACATCAGTAAAATATCTAATCAAACGATTAATCTTATCAGCAAATTATCTACTATACCGACGAAACAAGAAGTATTACAGAAAAATACAATTATGCAACCTGAATTACCCAAAATGAAAATACTCAACATTTCAAATCAAGTTCCAGAGCAAAAGTAAAAAATTACAGAAGGTAAAGTCATTATGTAGTTATTAGCAACTCGACCTCAATAAAAACCCTATACAAGTGGTTCATTATATTAAATGGATGTTATCTCCTCCTTAAAGATGCCGACACAACATCATCAGAACATCAGAAGCCCGTTAGCTTGGAAAATCCAATTATTATTTCAAGCAACAACAAAAATAAAGTAGAAAACAATAAGCACAGACTGCCATTAAAATTTGTAACTCTAAAAAACCTTTTCATTATAACCTAAAACTTAAAAAACATTAAGCTACATCTTGTTTTCTACACAACCAATCTGCTTTAGTAAATTACCATGGATTTACCAACACATTAAATTTTTTTGCTTCCGAAGGACTCCCACTAAGACTGAAGATCTACGAAAAATTGTTCTAGAATTCAACGATGCCTATGAAATTGGTACAACTCAGATAAAAGCCGATATTGATGCTTTTAGGTACTTTATAACTTTGAATAGAATTTAGAGTTTATTTGTTTAACTATAATAAACACAAATATCATTTTAACAATAAAACACTGAAAACTTTATTTTCAAACTTCCACAAAATTTATTTTAAACTGTTTTAAACAGCTGTTTCGGCTGATTGCCTTTCTCAAGTCATCTATTTTTGGCATGCGTTTACACTTTATAGTCTTTAATGAAATAGGTTGAGGAGGGGAGAACTGTTTGTCTCAAGTTGGTCATTCAGAATTATATCTGTGTTTTTTAATTTGTTGATTTCCATAGATTCTAACAAAGATAGCTTAAGGCCTTTATTTTGAATGTGAAGAATTTTAAATTCGTCATTAAAAGAATGATTATGATCTAGAAGGTGAAGTGCGTATGTAGAAACTGTTTTTCTATTATTGAAAGCCCTTTTATGTTCTGCTATTCGTTTATTAAAATTTCTACCCGATTGACCGATGTAAGTTTTTGGGCAGTCGCCATATTTAAGTTTGTACACACCACTGTGATGTATTTGCTTGTTGTTTTAATATATTTGCTTAAGTTGTTACTTGTTCTGAAAGCTTGTGTTATTCCTTTCTTTTTTATGTGTTTGGCTATTTTTGTTGATATTTTGCCTGTATATGTAATCGAGCAGAAGGTACTGGGTTTTTTCTCTGGTGGTGAGAATACTAATTTCAGGGCTTGCAGTTTTTGATTTAACGTTTTATTAATTGTTTGTTCGTTGTATCCATTGTTTACTGCTATTTGCTTAATGATATTTAATTCTGTCTCAAAGTTGTATTTTGACATCGGAATTTCTGTTAATCTATGTAACATAATATGATAGGCTGCCAGTTTATGTTGTGTGGGATGGGATGATGAATTGTGTATAGTCGTGTTAGTATGGGTAAGTTTATTAAATATGGAGAAGTCTGGTTTTTATACAGCACCCTCATATTAACTTTCAAAAAAACTTCAGCGTTTGTTTGGAAAAGACTACAACTCCAAAAACTGGATTATTTTTTACAGTGTACCTATGTCTTTTTTATGTTGGATTTGCTAATGAAACTTCGTCATGTATCACATTTTAAGACTTTACTCCAAAAGAGAAAGATATCTTCATTAATACCAAAATGAATCGTTTTTTTTTCGTTTCCTGTAAAATTAACATTTCTGAAGTTGTGGCCTTTTCGAAATAACCGATTCAATTAAGATCAGTAAGCACTAAAAATTGAAGACAACTAAGACAACAATTTGTTACAGTGGCGGCCTAGCTCATTGGCTATGTACAGGTTGCTGGAATTAGACTAAAAATTTTTTAATTTCTAATTTAATTGAGTTACTACCGTGCTTTTAATGAACACGTTAAAGCCGTCGATCCCAGGTACGTAAGTAGTCATAAACACTCAAAGCTGATCCAGAAGGTTATAAAAGATTATAAAACCAACGGCTTCCGAAAAAAAGGAACTTTTAAATAATATTTAATATTTAATATTTTATAAAATACTTTTAATATTTAATAAAAAACGAGAAAACAGTACAAAAATATGTTTTCTAACAGGTTTTTTATAATACAGCATTGGAAAATTTAAACCATGTAAGCATAGTTTTTACTTGGGCCACCACATCATCTACAATGTTACTATAAATATTCATCGACTACCCAAGATATTTCGCTTAATTCTAATCTTTATTCAACACTATCGACTCTTTGAAACTTAACAAAAGAAATTAAAAATTAACAGCTAGTCTTTCAGTGTTTTGCGTGCCTTAAGGAACGAACAATTGAAGTAGAAAAAGTAGCTTCTTTTAGAGGCGAATAATATCTACCTTTATAAAATATTTTTAATAATCTCTTTGGGAGAAAGTTAAAAATGAATTTCTTGAGTTGAAATTAAAATCATGGATACTTTAATAGTTAGCTGAATGGAAATAATAAAACTCTGATACAAGAATTTCAACTGGGAATATAATAATATCGGAGATATTGAAGTGAGTTTTCAGAAAGTTTAATTTATTTTATATTTAATTTACTCTAGTTCTGGTCTTTTTGTATTCTATTTAGGAATAGGAATATTGAAAAAGTATTGTAATAGTATTATTAGCTGAAAACCAATTGGGATTCAGAAAAGGCTTTAGCACCAGAGAAGCAATATTTACTGTACAAACACTAATCGAACGATGTCGAGATGTCAATTGCGACGTATTCATATGTTTAGTTGACTTCGAAAACGCTTTTCAACACAAAATACTACAAAACTTGGAATTAGATGACGAAGGCGTGAGAATAATTGCCAATCTATACCGATATCTAAAAGCCATAATACGAATAGACCAACAAAAATCGAAAGAAATACCAATAAATCGTGAAGTAAGACAAGGATGTGTGCTTTCCCCTTTACTTAATCATATGTATTTAGAAGAATTGTTTAAAGAGGCATTAGAAGACGTAAATGAAGGCATATTTATTAATGGAGCACTTCTGAATAATCTTAGATCCGCAGATGACACAATACTTCTGGCAGGCACCAGAGAAAGACCACAGATCTTAATTGATGGATTCGACCGTTACTTGATGGAAATTCATTTTATGTAACAATAAAACACTGAAAACTTTGTTTTCAAACTTCCACAAAATTTATTTTAAATCTTATCACTACAGCTGTTTCGGCTGATTGCCTTTCTCAAGTGATCTATTTTTGGCTTGGGTTTACAAATTTATAGTCTCTAATGAAATAGGTTGAGGAGGGGAGAACTGTTTGTCTCGAGTTGGTCATTCAGAATTATATCTGTGTTTTTTAATTTGTTGATTTCCATAGATTCTAACAAAGATAGCTTAAGGCCTTTATTTTGAATGTGAAGAATTTTAAATTTGTCATTAAAAGAATGATTATGATCTAGAAGGTAAAGTGCGTATGTCGAATCTGTTTTTCTATTCTTGAAAGCCCTTTTATGTTCTGCTATTCGTTTATCAAAGTTTCTACCAGTTTGACCGATGTAAGTTTTTGGGCAGTTGCCACATTGAAGTTTGTACACACCACAAAACTTACATCGGTCAAACTGGTAGAAACTTTGATAAACGAATAGCAGAACATAAAAGGGATTTCAAGAATAGAAAAACAGATTCGACATACGCACTTCACCTTCTAGATCGTAATCATTCTTTTAATGACAAATTTAAAATTCTTCACATTCAAAATAAAGGCCTTAAGCTATCTTAAGCTATCTTAAAAAAACGCTGCTAACCTGGTACTACTTTTAATCGTTCCAAAATCTGATAGCATTTTAAAAAGAGCTTCGTAGCCTTACTTCAGATAATCAGTATCGAATAAAAACTTACAATAATTGTCTGAAAACTCTCTGCTTTTGTAATGCTTGGATGCAAAATCTATCTCTCCACGGCTTCTTACGCTACTAAACTACTTATCAAAAAACCAAATAATAAAAAAATAAAAACATTAATATAATGTTCTATGTAATCGGTGTTCTATCGTTAATCTATTTTAATATATATATATATATATATATATATATATATATATATATATATTTATATATATATATATTTATATATATATATATATATATATATATATATATATATATATATATATATATATATATATATGTATATACATATATTAAAACACTAGCGGATCCGACAAACTTCGTTCTGTCAAATAGATTTGGACTGTAGCAGTTTATTTCTTTAATTCTCCTGTACAGAACCGTCACCATGATGATAGGGCGGTATGTGTGGTCAGCTCGGGTGACCTAAGTAACTTCGCCTCGACGAACTTTGGCCACCCTAGTAGACCCACTAAAACCCCGACTGGGATTTCTGCCATAGGGTTTCAAACTAAAAGGGGAACTTAAGGTTGACACCTGATTGAAAAATAATCTAAAGGGATAGTGAAAACCTAAAGGTGACAAATATTTATAAAGTGGGTGCTTCAATGACAAAACATAGAGATAGTTCATTTAATTCATTTACATCTATGTTTTTTGCAGCCAATCTAGCCCGTTCGCTCAATACCTTCTGGAAACAAACATCGGTTTGTTTGACAGATGCAACGACGTGAAAACTGATGTAATTTATGTCGCGTTCCGAAACTAAAATACAGAAAAAATATTGCGAGGCCAATCAAATCTATAGCTCTTACATTTTTTGACTTTTTCATTTGATCGGGTTCACGATATTATCACTTTTGTGTGAACGCATTAGATTCTCCAACGCGAACACGCACACACACGAACGTGCACATTCACACGGTTGATTGAATTTGAACTTTGTGCAGTGACAATAAAGCGCAAATTGAATCTTCGACGTTAGGAACACAACTACATTGTTTAGACAACAGTGAGTGCTTAGAATTTATTATAAACTTTATTGAATAGCAATAAAGTTCAAATTGACTCTACATTTAGTAAAAAATATTTGTATGGAAAAAAGAAAAGAGCTGTTTTATATTCGAATTTTTCATGACGTAAAAACCATCCTTCAACCAGACTTCAAGGGACATTTTAAAAGAAGAATTGTTAAGATTGGTCCATGCGTTGTTGTGTTATGCGCTTACCAACACATTTTGCGATTTATTTTTATATTATAGATTTTTTAGAAAACAGTGAGTGCTTTAATTTAATATAATCGTTATTGAATAGCAATAAAGTTCAAATTGACTCTACGTTAATTTAGAAAATATTTGTATGGAAAAAAAAGAGCTGTTTTAGGGATTTCCCGGAAATTATTCGAATTTTTCATTCCGTTAAAAATCATCCTTAGACTTCAAGGAACATTTAAAAAAAAAGAATTTTTAAGATTGGTCCATGCGTTGTTAAGTTATGCACTTACTAACACTTTTGCGATTCATTTTCATATTATAGATGACATAAATCAATTTTGTTAAATGAACCATGACATATACCAACACGTGTATTCACCAAACCGTAGTTAAAAGCTAACACCTTAATTAAAAATTAATATTTAAAAACAACAGGTTTACATTTATCTATGATGGCATAATATAACACTAAACGAGAGCATTTCATAATATATTCATATTTCACTTGATTAAAAGTGGATGGTGCTATTCGGTAATTTACAACCTATATTAAAATAACTTAGCACATATTTGCGGGTAGTTGTTTCATATATAGCTATTATGACCAAACGCTGTTTATCATTTACATTAGAATTTGTGTTTAATTAAGACTACATTAATATTATATTCATAAAATTATTTAATCAATGTATATATTGTTGTACTTTTGAATGTCCATAAGCAATAAAAAACCGATATACAAATTTTATTACTTAAATAAAAATTAAAATTATTGATATTTCATAAAGACACGGGCATATAAATTTTCAAACATCCTGTATAAGACAAAATATGTATTTTAAGTTGTTCGAAGAATTGTTCATTAGGCCTCAGAGACAAGACTTTCAAATATTATCGATAAGAAATTTAAATAAGTCGGTTATTGTGGAATGGATTTACCCGGAATAAAAGTGTATATAGAAAGTGTTTAAACAATAGACCGGGATTTGCGGTGGTTTTTCTCCCCGAAAGATTATATCGGTAAAAGTTTATTAACAAAAGACATTGAATTGAGAAACAGGTATCGTTTGTAGCTATTAGTAAGAAATATTTGTAAAGCAGATAGATTTAGTTAGAATAATTAAAGAATGTTGTTTTCTGGAATTACCCGAATGACGTTTTATAGAGAGAGTTGGTTGGTAACGATATACGTCACAGAGGTGGATGATTTTTATTGGTCAATTTTTGAATGCAAGGAGGTGGTGGTTTTGGCTATGAGATAGGAGAGAGGAAAAAAGTTAGTTAGTCAGTTTTCGTCGTCCAAGAAGGAAGGAGCTTTGTGATTTGTGTTTGTTTGAAGTCCCGAAGACGTAATTTACCGGGTGTGTTTATTTGCTGTGTAAAAGCTGACCAGTGTGAGGAACGGGGTACAGAGAGATAGAAAAACCAAAGGGTATAAGAATATTAATATCAGACGAAGCCGGAAACATTTGGAGTTATAAACAGGCGCGGAGATTGGCTCAAAAGGAGGCTGCATAGAATAACACGAGTTGTTGGGTTGCAGATACAAGGACAGATAGGAGAAAGGTGTACGTCATCTGGACCACAATAGGAGCAGAAGCAGAGAAAGGTTTTTTTTTTGGCGTGGCCATAGAATTGCAACGGCAGAGAAAGAAAGGTCAGTCAATTTTCATTAGAGCAGGAGTGTGGTTTTCATTTATTAATTAAATAAATTGAATAAATAATAGAGACAGTTAATTTTGCGATCATTTAAAAAAAAATTATAAAGAGAGCTTAGTTATAACACATATTAAAAATCAATGTAAAATAACATTTGGGTCCATGATAGAAAACAACTTCTCATATATTTAAAGTTAGTATATTGCAAATATTACAGGATTGATTGTTATATAAAATTTCATTAAAATAAAGGACATCTCACATATAGTTCAGTTGAAATTCTATGTATTTTATTCAGGTCATATTACCTATCCCAATTAGGAAGCCAATTGGAAAATATTTTGAATCCACGATCAAAGGTAAATAGTACAAGTTAAATAGCCTGAGATTGTAATTAATTAATGCTGATTTATTGTGATTAATTGGAGATTAGATCATTTAATAAATATAGACAGGATTTTTTCTAAATAAGCAATATAATACAATTTAAATAGCATAACAATATATATATATATATATATATATATATATATAATATATATATATAAGAGTAAGAAAAAAGAAGTACTTGTGACTCGTTTGGAAAAAATATAAAACTGTTTTTGATGGGTTGGAGTCAATAAAAGGGCTATTTGTTGACTATTTTTTACTCGAGCTTTCAATTGTGATTACAATTTTTATCAAGAGCTTCTAAAAAATACAAAATATCTTTTTCTAGTTCAACTTTGTAAGATATTTTGTATTTTTTAGAAGCTCTTGATAAAAATTGTAATCACAATTGAAAGCTCGAGTAAAAAATAGTCAACAAATAGCCCTTTTATTGACTCCAACCCATCAAAAACAGTTTTATATTTTTTCCAAACGAGTCACAAGTACTTCTTTTTTTTACTCTTATATATATTGTTATGCTATTTAAATTGTATTATATTGCTTATTTAGAAAAAATCCTGTCTATATTTATTAAATGATCTAATCTCCAATTAATCACAATAAATCAGCATTAATTAATTACAATCTCAGGCTATTTAACTTGTACTATTTACCTTTTATCGTGGATTTAAAATATTTTCCAATTGGCTTCCTAATTGGGACAGGTAATATGACCTGAATAAAATACATAGAATTTCAACTGAACTATATGTGAGATGTCCTTTATTTTAATGAAATTTTATATAACAATCAATCCTGTAATATTTGCAATATACTAACTTTAAATATATGAGAAGTTGTTTTCTATCATGTACCCAAATGTTATTTTACATTGATTTTTAATATGTGTTATAACTAAGCTCTCTTTATAATTTTTTTTTAAATGATCGCAAAATTAACTGTCTCTATTATTTATTCAATTTATTTAATTAATAAATGAAAACCACACTCCTGTTCTAATGAAAATTGACTGACCTTTCTTTCTCTGCTGTTGCAATTCTATGGCCACGCCAAAAAAAACCTTTCTCTGCTTCTGCTCCTATTGTGGTCCAGCTGACGTATACCTTTCTCCTATCTGTCCTTGTATCTGCAACCCAACAACTCGTGCTATTCTATGCAGCCTCCCTTTTGAGCCAAAGTCATCAACGGTCCATGAAAACTGTAGGCAACTTTCATAGACCGTACATGACTGGTACAGAGTCATATTCAGTGACGAATCGAAATTTGATGTTTGCGTGGTAGACTTTCACAAACGGGATATCAGAAGTAAAAAAATGAAGCATTTTATAAAGGTTGCATCAAAGAACTGTGAAGTTTCCCAGTGAAGAATTATGGTTTGGGGATGCGTGTCATTAGCTGGTGTAGGCAGATATAAGGTGGTGGAACGCACAATAACAGCAGTAATTAAAGTACTATGACTTGAATTTTATATTTCAACAGGACGGTGCTGCATGCCATAGAGCTAAAATAACTAAAAAATTGTTTGGAGACTATAATATTAGAGTCCTCTTATGGCTTTCGAACAGTCCAAACCTTAATTTTATTCAGACATTGTGGCATAAAATAAACAGAAATTGCGTAGTGATCCCCAAAGGATCGTCACCTATTTGAAAAGTAAATTAGGTGAATTATGAGAATTGTTTCAACCCTGCCTTGTGTAAATCCTTAGAACGAACAATGTCAGACATAACTGCCGTTTGTATATTTTGTTATTATTGATAGAGTTTATTGTATTGTTGATCTCGTTCTGTGGTTTAATAAGCAAAGTTGTAAAGATAAACATTGTCAATAAATTTTCATTTGTTCGAACATTTAGTTGTTGGCTCATCTATTTTAGATTGTATGCGTTACATATACGTATCGTTCTTGTTTTGTTATTTCTTTTATCATAACATAACAACAATATGATATGTTTTTTTATACGTCATGCACTGGATCAAAATAAATTAAATTTGGAAAAAAACTGAAATTTCTTAAAAAAATTAAGCAGTTTTTTTTTCAGCGTATTCATAAAACCTTTTATTACGTCCTTTTTTTTAACCTATAAACTTTTGTTAGTTAAAGGTATGTTTTTGTGAGCACGTACATAAAGTTGTTCTCTTTGGCCTAAAACAATATATATATTTAGAGATGGCCATCTTCCACTATAAAAATGTCTATTAAAGCAAGTTATTTTTATAGATTCTTTATGTTCTTAATGCACAGCATTAAGTTTTTTCTGCGTGTTCGCTTTTACGAAACTTAGCAATACTTCTTTTAACCTTCCGTTACTCGCGCCAATTTTCTGTGATCGAATACTCGCGCACTGTGCAGAAGACCGGGTCCGAAAAAATGGGGTCAGTAATATTTTTTAATTTTTTTTTTTGAAAATTGTGTACAATTATATTATTTAATGAATATATGATCATATAATTTTGTAGATATGCGTTTGTTTCAACATTATATTAGTTTAATGAAAAGTTAACTAATTTTCATTATTATCCATTTATATATACAAAAAACTTTAAAAATTAAAAAAATACATTGAATATTGTTAAATTTGTTTACTAGGAACTTCAAGAAATTAATTCAATACACAAAAAAATCAAAAATGAAGAGTAATTGCAACAAAAAAAAATAAGAAATATTAATTAAAATTTTCATAACATAAATTACACAATGATGTAACATGTTTCAAACACAAATATTTTTTTTTTTTATTTAGCTTTACGTGAGTTACAGTACAATGACCGCTACCATCCAGTAAATTCTACCACGTGGATTCTACACGGGACTACCGCTCGATCATTCTGGACTGAATTGCGACGTATTGGACTGCAAGATCAGCAATTATTAAATTATAAAAACACTATGTAAAAATCAATATTTTCAGTCTGATTTAATTTATTGTTGTTGCTACTAAAATCTTTGTAAGTCGAAAATAAAAGTTTTAATTGTGAAGTTAGTTTTTAAAAAAGTGTTTTTCCCAAGAACATTCATAATTGGCGCAGAGTCAGTACGGAAGTGGAAGAGTCTTTATAGATCCTCGTCACTTTTAAGTGTTTGTCCACTGTTCCAAGAACCAGCCCCAGGGAAACCGTCTGCAGAGTTCACCCGAGGGAATTAGAAGTTAGAAGCCTTCAGGAGGAAAGAAATGCACATCGGCATCGTCTTTATCCTGTAAGCGATTTTTATTACTAATTAGAATTAAGAAGATTAAATTTTGAAAGAATTTTTATAAAATCAGACTCCTCTGAGTCCTTAGATTGAATCAGAGCTAGATTAGAAGATAAATTAAACAAAGATTTGAATATATTAACAGAAAGATTAAAATAATTTAAAAATATCTCCTCTAAGTCCTTAGATTGACTTTAGAGCCAGATTCAGAAACTTTAAAATTTAAATACAAATTTGAATAGCTTAATAAATTCTATATTAATAAACACAGAGATTTAATAGATAGAAAATAAGTAGATTAAGATTGATATATTTATATATATTCTATTGAAAATTACTATACTGATTTGATTATTGACTATATATTATATTGAATATTTTAAAAATGGCAGTTCCACAATTTGACGTTAAAAATTTATGCATTCTTCCAAATTTTGACGGAAATCCAAATGAATTACATGAATTTATCAAAGTTTCTACAATACTTCTAAACCATTATTATGATAGACTTAATGCAGCGAACATCCAAAACAAATTTTTGCTTCATGGTATTATGAGTAAATTAACAGGTAGAGCAAAAGAAGTTATATCAGTATATGGATGTGAAAATTGGGACGAAATAAAAAACGCATTAATTCAAAATTTTGGAGACCAGAGAGACGAAAATTCGCTTACAAGGGACCTAGTAAATTTAAGACAAGGCTCAACAGAATCTATTTTGCATTTTTACGAAAAGATCATGGGACTTTTAAGCTGTATTAATAATTACCTAGAATTACATACCATAAATGCCGATATTAAGAGGAGCAAACAAGAATTTTTCCGTCAACAAGCTCTTACAACATTCTTAGCAGGCCTACGAGAACCAATGGGCTCTGTTATCAGAGCAATGAGACCAGGAAGTTTAGCCACGGCAATACAATATGTACAGGAAGAAAATAACGTTCGTTACCTTCAAAAAAATCAATTAACTCAACCTTCAACATCAGGAAGAAGCGATAATTATCAAGAACGCCGACCTCAGAGACAACAAATGCCTGTACCTATCCAGAAACCATTGTATCAACAGCCAAATTTTGCAGCTCCGCAATGGCAGCAACCAACGAGACAATTCTATCCGCAGAATCAGTTCCAGCAACCACACCGGCAACAAAACTTCAACCAATTTAGACAAAATTCGAACCCTCCAACGTTCAGGACCCAGAACCAGTCAAATGTATGGGCACCCAAAAATGGACAGTCAAAGCAGCCTAGACCAACACCTATGAGTGGAATATCAGAAACCACAACCAGAGGCCGTCAAAATTTCACATCAAATTACCGAGCACAGCCAAAATTCACCGTAGAAGAACTTTACAATATACAATGCCATGGAGATGAGCAAGAAGATAATTCCAACTACAATGATTACTACGAACCTGAATATGACAATTTTCTACAAGATACATACGAAAACCAACCAACCGAATATGAAGAAAACGTAAATTTTCGAGAGGACCCACCAGAAGCAATCGGAACGTAATTGAACTCCATTCATTTCCCGATAAGAAGGAGCTACCCTACATTGAAATTTCTAAACCTTGTTTACGGCTTTTAATCGATACAGGATCCACAAAGTCATTTCTCAATCCAGAAATAGCTTCTTCATATTTTCCAAGTTACATAAAACATGAACCCTTTGTCGTCACATCAATTTTCCAAAATTATTCCCAAAAATATTGTGCCGAAATTCCTTCATTTTCAGAATTTAATTCTGACAGCAAAATGAAATTTTATCTCTTTAAGTTCCACAAAACTTTTGATGGTCTTATTGGCCTCGACAATCTAAAACTCTTCGAAGCCCAATTAAACTTTCCCAAGTCGCTTCTAGTTACAAAAGATTCTACAATCCCAATTAAATATTACGAAACAAATAAAACACAATTTTATTCCATTCATTTGGAACCAAATTCTATTAGCCAAGTCAAAATTCCTGTCAAAGAAGAACACGGAACCATCATTATTCCAACCCAAAAAGTGCAAGGCGTCGTAGTACGAGAAGCCCTTACTAACGCCGAGAACCACCTCGCCTGGACCGAAATTGCCAACTTCACGTCAGACCCCATTCATCTTTCTCTTATGGAACCACTCGAAAGCAACAAAATAGACATTCAAGATTTCCATATATATTCCATGGAAACAACCTCCGGACCAGACTATAGACAAGATATCGACGACTTAATTAAAACCGAACATCTTAATGAAGAAGAAGAGGAACAAGTTCGTCACCTATGCCGAAAATTCTCCGATATATTTCACCAACCAGACACTCCTCTCAGCTTTACTAACGAAGTTAAACATCACATCAGAACTAAGGATGAAGAGCCTGTATATACGAAATCGTACCGGTATCCGTATGTACACAAAGAAGAAGTAAAGAAACAAATCTCTTCAATGTTAGAGCAAGGGATAATTCGACCAAGTCAATCGCCATGGTCTTCGCCCATTTGGGTCGTGGCAAAGAAACCAGATTCATCCGGTAAAATAAAGTGGAGGATAGTGGTAGATTATAGAAAGGTCAACGAGAAGACAATTGATGACCGATACAGAATTCCTCACATTAGCGATATTTTGGACAAATTGGGAAGATGTCAGTATTTTACGACCCTCGACTTAGCGAGCGGATTTCACCAAATCGAGATGGCTGAAGAAGACATTCCCAAAACAGCATTTAATGTTGAAAATGGACACTACGAATATTTAAGAATGCCATTTGGACTTAAGAACGCTCCGTCCACGTTCCAACGTATGATGGACAACGTATTGAAAGGACTTCAAGGAGAAATATGCCTCGTCTATATGGATGACGTAATAGTTTATTCAACATCACTACAGGAACACATAGTAAATCTCTCAAAAGTATTTCAACGATTAAGAGAAGCCCGACTAAAAATCCAAGTCGACAAATGCGAATTCTTAAAAAAGCAAGTTAATTTTCTGGGACACGTAGTCACACAAGAAGGCATAAAACCGAATCCGGCAAAAATTGAAGCAATAGAAAAATATCCAATACCGAAAACAGCAAAAGAAATAAGAGGATTTCTTGGACTACTAGGATACTACAGAAAGTTTATTCGAGACTTCGCAAAAATCACAAAACCTCTAACAAAATGCTTGAAAAAGGATGCAAAAATCGAACATACACCCGAATTCGTAGAATGTTTTGAAACGTGCAGGAAATTATTAATGAATGAACCGTTATTGCAATATCCAGATTTTTCCAAACCGTTTAACCTCACAACAGATGCCAGCAACTTCGCTATTGGTGCAGTACTTTCCCAAGGACCAGTTGGCAGTGATAAACCAATTGCCTTTGCTTCCAGAACACTAAATGAAACCGAAACCAAATACTCCACAATAGAAAAGGAAATGTTAGCAATGGTGTGGGCAACTAAATATTTCCGACCCTACCTATTTGGAAGAAAATTTAAAATACTCTCAGATCACCGTCCTTTGCAATATCTATTTTCCCTAAAGGAACCCAACTCCAAACTAGTACGTTGGAGATTAAAATTAGAAGAATTTGACTACGAAGTAATTTACAAAAAAGGCAAAGCTAATACAAATGCGGACGCACTGTCTCGAATCGAAATACACACAAAGGAAACTAAGGACATCGATTCACAAATTAAGGAAGTCTTTGATGATTTAGTAGACATGGAAGACGATGGATGGTCAACGACTAATAATCCAGATGCAGATCGAATAATCGACGAGATTGTAGAAGAAAAAGCAACAGAATTAATTCCAGAAAACATCCCAGAAGATACTGTTGAAAACGAAGATCAAAACATCTCAGACGACACTGTTGAAAACGAAAATCAAAACATGGACGAAGACGGAAATGAAACAATACATACAGCAGTAGAAAACCCAATTCTTGGTATACCTATTTCGGAAAAACCACTTAACTTCTATAGTAACCAAATTATAGTCAAAATTGTCAACTACAATCCACGACCTCCAGCAATTATACAAACCTTTCCGAATAAAAGACGTTATCATATCCAGCTATCGAAAGATCAGTTAAAAGCTGATACCATAAAAATTTTTAAGGAACACCTCAACCCGAAAAAGAAATATGCAATTTTATTTGAAACAGAAGAAGAAATTTTTGCAGAGATTTGCGAAATTATTAGGAAAACTTTTAAAAACAACGCATACGACTTAGTAAAATGTAATCTTTTATTGGAAGATGTTAACCTAGAAGAACAGCAAAAAGAAATTATAAAAAACTATCATGAAGGAAAAACGAACCATAGAGGAATAGCTGAAACAGAAAGTCAAATAAGAAAACGATATTACTGGCCTAATATGAAGAAGGACATAGAAGATATCATAAACTTTTGCGATATATGTCAAGAAAATAAATACGACAGACTTCCTCCCAAACCGAAATTTATGGTTACACCAACTCCCACTAAACCACTGGAAATAGTTCACATCGATTTATTCCAGGCTGATGGACAGAAATTTTTAACCATAATAGACGCATTTTCAAAGTATGGACAAGCCTACCCAATAAATGGAGGAAATGCAATCAATGTACTCAACGCCCTATTAATTTTTATAACACATCATGGACTCCCAACAATGATAGTAGCTGATAATGGTACTGAATTTAAAAATGGAGTAATACAAGAATTTGTAGACTCTCACAAAATCTCAATCCACTATACGACACCAGAGAATCCGCAATCAAACGGGATGATTGAGAGATTTCATTCTACATTAATCGAACATCTTCGAATCTTAAGGAACACCAAAGCAAAACTCTCGATAAAAGAACAAATGCTATACGCTATAATTGGGTACAATAATTCCATACATTCAGCAACGAAGTTAAGACCCATTGACATATTAAACGGACATATCGACGCAAAAGATCCCTTTGACGTTGACATACAAAAAGTAATACTGAACGATTATATCCAAAATCATAGAGAGATAACAAAGGAATTATACAAGGAAGTAAACCAGCATATACAAGAGAATAAAAATAAAGTCATAGAAAATAGAAACAAATCAAGACAAGACCCTATTACGTATAAACCCAGCACAAAAATCTATACACGAAAAACAGTTACCAGAAATAAATTACTTCCTCGATATTCCGCAAAACATATAAAAAGGAATAACAAAGTGACTGTAAATACATCAAAAGCAACAGTTCACAAGAAAAACATAAAACACCAACCTAAGTCAAAAACTAATTCTGAACCTTCCCCACAGGATCACCTTGACGATGGCAGAAGAAGTGAAGATCAAGGACCTGAAAGACAATCCAGGAATAATTCCCCTCAATCTGGGACAAGCAAAGATTCATACTAGTACACACGATTTTATACACTTTTTCAGACTACTACCAATAAAGGAAGAATTGGACATAATTGAAACCCAGTACGATGCAGTAACCACAGCAATTCAAAATGGACTTAGCCATCCGTATTTTAGCAGTTTACAAAATTTCGACCAAGCTCTTAGATACCAATTAAAATCAGCTCAAGAAAAATTCTCAACAATTTACCCCTATAGCAGAACAAGAAGAGGGCTAATTAATGGACTAGGAAGCATTATCAAAGCAATTTCTGGAAATCTAGATCAAGATGACGCAGAAAAATATAACAATGCCATAGAAACCTTACAGACGAATCAGGAAAATTTTATAAATCATCTTAATCGTCACATTAGCTTGAACAAGAAGATTATAAAAGAGTTCAACGAAACTATCACATTACTAACACACAACCAAGAAATAATAGCAGAAGAAGTAAATAATATCAGCACGAATCTCAATACATTCATTTTTGACTTCAATCATTATTTGCAAGCAAGAAATGTTCTGGACCAGTTAAATTTGACCCTTCAAATTATACTTCAGTTACTTAATGACCTAGAAGAAGCCATTACCTTTTCTCGTGTAAACACTCTCCATAACAGTGTGATCAAGAAAGACGAAATAAAATGGATCATCAATAAAATGCTAGAGCACCATAAGGCAGACCAGCTTGTGTACATCGAAGACGAAGACATCCTAAAGTACTACGACATCATCAAGGTAGATGCCTATTATTCAAACCATACTATTATATTTATTCTTCATTTTCCTGTTCTACATCCTAATTCCTTTACTTATTATCATTTATTTCCTATACCTACTGCAAATTCTACTACAATCATTCCTCCTGAGCCATATCTCCTCATAAACGAAAAATCCTTTCAATATTTGGAAGAACCATGTGCCCGAATCGACACAAGATATCTTTGCCAAGAGGAAACAATACTAGAGGCAACGAAAACTGACGACTGTATCAAACAAATCCTGCAGTTGAGTACCCGAGAAGCTTCTTGCCAATACACCCCCGTCCAAACTCGAGATATCATCATACAAAGATTATCAGATGCCCACTATATAGGAATATTCCCCGAATCAACCAAAATTACAACTCGATGTTCTACTACAAAAATTTTGGGCCTAAAAGGAACTTATCTAATCAATCTTCCACCCAGATGTGAATTCAAAACCCCAATCCAGAGTTACATAAATTCAAGGACAACCATCCCAGAGGAACCGCTAATGCTTCCCAAAATTAGGACTATAGACATTCAAACAGCGATTAAATTCAAACCATTAAGGATAGATCACATCCCCTTAGACAAACTGCACGAACTCTCTAAAGAAGAGGAACATCTAGAGACAATTAACCCGAAATTATGGAACCATAGCCATAATCATTTTTGGATGACTCCTTTATATATCTTTATTACAATAATCTGCCTCTATATATGTTACAGGTATAAAACAAATAACAAAGAACCCAACTCTAGCGACGAACCCTCAGAAGAG
Source organism: Diabrotica balteata (assembly GCA_918026665.1). Classification (NCBI taxonomy): domain Eukaryota; kingdom Metazoa; phylum Arthropoda; class Insecta; order Coleoptera; family Chrysomelidae; genus Diabrotica; species Diabrotica balteata. The sequence continues at coordinate 113,443,623 of OU898278.1, read as the reverse complement.
GCCAACCCAACAGTTCTGTTCGTCCCTCACAAAACTTCTTCAGGGGATGGAGTAGTTACAGTACAATGACCGCTACCATCCAGTAAATTCTACCACGTGGATTCTACACGGGACTACCGCTCGATCATTCTGGACTGAATTGCGACGTATTGGACTGCAAGATCAGCAATTATTAAATTATAAAAACACTATGTAAAAATCAATATTTTCAGTCTGATTTAATTTATTGTTGTTGCTACTAAAATCTTTGTAAGTCGAAAATAAAAGTTTTAATTGTGAAGTTAGTTTTTAAAAAAGTGTTTTTCCCAAGAACATTCATAATTCGTGTCTCGACAGCGTAGGTCACTGACACAGGTACAATTTTATTATATTACATTACAAGAATATACAGTAACATTACAATCAATAAAGAAATACATTAAATACATTAAATATTGATACAATTATTACAATTATCCAATTCTAAACTACGTTTCTTCTTCTAAATTTCCTGGTAAAGCTTGGTTTCATACAGGAAGTTAGTAAGGTTTTGGAATTGATCTGGCGAACTGAGAATATTTTGTAGGTTTCGACTCAACAGATTCTTTTTTCTTTCGTTAATAAATCGGGGACAGTCTAGGAGAATATGTTTAACAGATAGAATATTATCACAGTGTGTACATGTAGGTGGATCTTGAGAAGTCATTAAATGTTTATGAGTTAGTCTTGTATGACCGATTCTGAGTCGGCGGATTAAGATTTTGTTTTTTCGTGTCATGGAAGGAAACTCAAGCTTTTTAACGCTGGGATGGATGTCACGAAGCTTGGAAGGAATTTTATTCCAGTGATCTTGCCAAGACATTTGTATGATATTTTTAAAATACGACTGTAAATCTGTATGTAGTTGTATGTTTTCAGTCTCCATATTAGAAGACAAAGCTTGTTTTGCAAATAGGTCGGCTAGTTCGTTACCAGGGATTCCTACATGAGACGGAATCCAGATCATGGTTATGGATACTCCCATTGAAATTAAACTATCAAAAGAGTTTTGAATAGCTTGAACCAAAGGATGCACCGTGTACATACTTTTGAGAGAATAGATAGACGTTAAAGAGTCTGTACATATTGCTACTTTTTTATATTCTGGAGATAGTAAGTTTGTAGCTTGGAGAATAGAGAATAATTCAGCAGTTTGTATGCAGCAGAAGGACGGGAGATTGCAAGATATGATTAAATCACACAGATATTTTGTGCATATTTGGCAGTAATATTTTGTTTTTCTATTTTTCCGCCAATGACAAACAGCACAGCGACCTTGAGTTCCAGGTGTTATGACTGGTACTTGTTCCGCTGGTAAGCCACATATCTCCCTAAGCCTCATTCTGATGGTTCTGGGTAAACTGGTAGACATAGCCCGTACTTTTTGGTAGTCACTGGTTAGTAACATCGAGAGTTTTAGTAAAAATTCTTTACGTGGTGTTTTAGATTCTTCATCTAGACTAGTATAAACTACAAAAGAGTTTATTCCTGCTACATTCAACAAACTAAAAAAAGGAACCATGGGCCATCGTCTTGTGGCACGGGCGCAATTATATTGCGCGCATAATTTATCTACCACATCTACTCCGCTCTTCGTTTCATTATATGTAATTATCATCTCAGGTTTACCTGTGGTAGGGTCAATTTCATCTCCATGATGCATTGTAGAGATAAGTAGGACGTTTCGATTTTTTTTTGGCATATGCGAAACCAAGGTGATTCCGTCATTAAATCCAAACATTGAAGAGCCAATGCACCTGCCGTTATTTTGTATAAATTCTAATGGCAACTGTTTTTTATTTTTTCGAATAGTACCCACTAAAGTTAATTTTTTTGATTTAAGGCTATCAGCTAGAGGCACACTACAAAACCAATTATCTACAGTAACATTCCTATTACTCCCATAAATGTGTGCACAAAGTCTTTCTACTACGTCTTGCGTCGCTGTACTAACTTGAAAAGGGCCATTTGGTTGTTTTCCGACGTAAACTTCTAAGTGGCTGGTATAGAATTGTTTTGCATCGGAAATGGCAAAAATTTTTATACCATATTTATTCGGCTTGCTAGGAATATATTGTCTGAAACTACAATTTCCTCTAAAAGCTTCTAGTTTCTCATCTATGGTAACATAACCAGAATGAGAATATCATTTTTTAATGTTGCTGTTAAATTTTTCTAACAATGTTCGTATTGGAGCCAGTTTATCTACCTGTATTCTTTCATGTCTCGTGTGAATGTTATCAAATCGCAGACATTGCAAAAGAAATTGAAATCGAGGCTTACTCATTACAAGTCGAAAAGTTTCAATGCCAGTGCCATCTGTTCTCCAGAGATCCTCTAAATTCATGTGATTTGCTTTTCTAATACCAGCAAGATAAAGGAGACCAATTAGGGCTTTGATTTCGACAATGTCGGTAGGTTTCGCATCTCTTTGTCTACTGTAGTCATCTGTAACACTCTGAATTTTTATATTTGTACAGTCAACAACTAGATTTAGCATTTCTTCATCAAAAATGCAATTCCAGATGTCAATAGGTGTTGAGTGAGTTTTAACAAATTGTTTTATAGCTGGCAATCGTACAAATATATTGGTACTGCGTGTTCTTACATTCTTCGGTGGACAATGTTTTTTCCACTTTGTTAATTTATCTTTACCCATAAAGTACGGCTCCCTTCTGAAACTAACATTTTCTTCCTCTGTTTGATCGGCTTCAAATTCCTGTTCAGTATCACTACATTCAGATCGTTCTTCTACATGGTCAATTTCATTTTGTTGATCATCATCTTCATACGTTTCCTCGTCAGTCGATACTTCCTCAAATAATTTTAATAATCTCTTTTTCTCCTTCTCGTAATCCATATTCATATATCTATAAATATACAAATATATAAACATTGAAAATAATAAAAAGAACTTAAATCACCTTGCAGAGTAAAACTTTCAATGTCTGATCCAAAGCACAAAAATGTGTCCACAATACTCGCACCCGGTGTACCGGACCGTGTTGCCTAATAATAAAATTATAATGCTCTTTTTTACACTACACACAGACTTCAACGATAAGTGACCGACGACTGAAGAGGTACATGAAGCAGCAATTCCAAATCCCCACTACAATCAGAGTTACTTGAAATTATTTACAGGGCCGGTCTCATACACCGTGCGCGAGTAACGGAAGGTTAATTAAACTACCTATGTAATATAACTCGAAATTCCTAAACTAATTTTATTTTAATCTTGATTAGACAGCAATCTAACAAGTTAAAATTTAAATTAACCCTTTCGGTCATCGTGTCCACACCGATGGACATCGATTTTCAAAGCATTTTCTTAAAACATCGATGGTTATTATCGCCCAAATCATTTTGTCCATGTGTGGGTACATGCATAAGAAAAGCTTTGAATACATTGAGAGCCATCTGTTAGTCGATTTGTGAAGTTATATAAAACGCAAAACAGGTTGCATTTAGCACGCTGTCGTGGTGGTGAAAACACCTGTTTGTTATTGGAACGATTTCTATTGAATAAACTTGTTTTTTCGTACAAATACCTGCTGATTTGGGTAAGTAAAGAGCATTAGTATAGTGTGTTTATATTATGTATCAAACTGTTGACTGAAAATATCTTATAAAGTGGTGTATATTTATATGTCCATGTAGATGGACAAAATGACTTAGGTATACTTATGCATATAAAAATTAGCAAGGTCGTGTTGTTTTAGATATCCATAAAATGGAAAGTTTACCGTCAACTAGTAAAGAAAAGAGATGGTCACGACCCTTGACTGAGGATGAACTTCTGGATTTACTCATGAAAGACGATGACTCAGAAATATTACGTTTGTCAGATGCTGATGACGCCAACAGTATTGCGGATCTAAATGACGTTTCCTCAGAATTTGGCGATGATATCCAAGATATTGAGGAAACTATTTTTGACGGATTGATCCAAGAACAGAAGTCAACAGAAAGAGGTGAGTTAGAAAATCTAGAATATCCCAATGAAGTGACTACAGAACAACCAATGTCTGAGGACATGAAAACCAAAGAAAATTCCAACCAAACCACTGAAAAACAAACAACTGCAAAGGAGAGACTGCTAGAGTTTTGTAAAGAGTTCAAACTCACAAATAAGAAAGATGTTTGTTGGAAAAAAAATATTACCTATCTTACCAGGCCAGTACAGTGGTTTGTTCCAGAAGAAGTACAAGTTGATGAATTACCTGCTCCTATTGAATATTTTATGAAATACATACCTGATGCTCTGTTTGAGAAGATTTCAGAAATGACTAACTTATATGCCGTACAAAAAAATATTACTCGGTTTTCTCCATCAGATAAAGAAGAAATAAAGCGATTTGTAGGCATTCACATTATTATGGGAAATCTAAAATTCCCAAGAGCAAGACTGTATTGGTCCCAGCTTACAGGTATTTCAATTGTAAAAGATAATATGACATTCAATCGCTTCTCTAAGTTGCGCAATACCATTCACTTAGTAGATGTAACAGCAAGAGGTGACGAAACAGATCGCATGTGGAAAGTCCGAGAAATATATAATTCCATTAGAAATCGTTGTAGGGAACTTCAAACCGAAACAAATTTGTGCATTGACGAGCAAATTGTTCCATTCAAGGGACAGATCAATGTCAAGCAGTACCTCCCAAATAAACCGAAAAAATGGGGGATCAAATTATGGATATTGGCTGGACAATCTGGTACCATTTACGATTTCATCATATATCAAGGTGCTGAAACGGAAATAAAAGAAAATTATGCACAGTTTGGACAAGGAGCTGGAACTGTGATGCAGCTAGTTGAGAGAATTGAAGAAACTCATCACGGTTTGTACTTTGATAATTTCTTTAGTTCTTATCACCTCTTTCAATGGTTGAACAATAAATCTATTATGGCTGTCGGAACAATTAGAATAAACCGATTTTTTGGACCAGAACTAACATCTGATAAAGATCTAAAAAAAATGGTAGAGGTAGTTTTGATGTAGCGGTTAGTGAAGATGGAATTGTGATTACAAAATGGTTCGACAATAAACCAGTTTTAGTGGCTTCAAATTTTGTTGCAGCGGGAAAAATGGATTTGTGCCAGAGATGGGATAAGACGTCGAAAGAGTATATAAATGTATCTAGACCGGAAGCCATATCGCTTTACAATTCCAACATGGGTGGTGTTGATAAGTTAGATTTTTTATTGAGCGTTTACAGATCCTACAGACGATCCAGAAAATGGACTGTACGTATGATAACACATGCTATAGATATGGCGATAGTAAATTCCTGGTTGGAATATAGAAAACAAGCTGAACTGCTAGGCGTACAACACAATAAAATCCTGGATTTGTGGGACTTTAGAATGAGTATTGGGCAACACCTCATTTTACATAAGGTTCCACCAAAGAGAGGCAGACCATCTGGTCAAGAAAATACTGGTACACCAAATAATAAAAAAACCAAAACTGAAGCAAGGCCATATACTGAATTACGGTTCGACAGCTATGGACATTTTCCGAAAATAGATGAAAAAAAAGATAGTACACGTTGCAAAATGGAGAACTGTAAGGGAAAATCACATACATTTTGCGTGAAATGTAATGTTCACTTATGTTTTGTAAGCGGTCTTAACTGTTTTTTTAAATTTCATGTAAAATGATTAATTCGTTATTTACAAAGAATATTGTTTATTTCGTCATTCTAATGATATTCAAATAAATTTCTAAAATCTTCAGGTTTATTTTTATTTTGCTTCAAGTCATAATGTCCATCAACATGGACATGTCATATGCCAAGTGACGTATGACATATCAAAAAAAAATGATGTTAAAATTATCAACAAAAATAGTTTATTTTATATACCAAATATGAGAATTTTCCCATAGCTCAAAAAAAGTTGTGACTGAAAGGGTTAATATCCAATGTTAGTTTGTATTTACAATATGATCGAATGTATATTTATTAAGTAAACAAAGATCCAATCTTGGTCTTGTTTGGCTGAAAGAAGTTATTGTGATAGCCAAAATAAAAATAAAAGATTTTTAAAATTCTAGATTAAAATCTAGGATGTCTCATTCTGAATGACATACCGAGAGATAAACAGCTTTGATATCTCGTTTTCTATACTGGGTTTTTCTGTAATTTTTCAGTTATTTAGCCCTTCCGTGGTAAGAATTAAAGTAGATAATATAATAGATAAAAAATTAAATACATAGTGTAACAAACTAAATAATCTAACTTTTAATAGCAAAAAACTCAATATTTATTATCTATACAAAATTTTTTCAAACCATAACTTTTTCAATGGATTTATAAATTGGTTATGCAAAAAAAATTGAAACAATTTACAAATACAAACAATTTATAGTAAATACAAACAATTTACTGTTTTTATTTTGAGAAAATAAATAAACGTACTTTAACCTTTAATTGTGGCTTATTCCGAGTTAAATAGTAATTAATTTAAAATGCCACAAGAAAATAGTTTCAGAACAAAATTATTTACTACTTTGACTAGGGATGGCGGTTTTTGACAAAACACCGGTTTTCGGTTATACCGTTTTTTTTTGCTTACGGTTTAACCTGGCGGTTATAACCGGTAAAAAAACCGGTTTTTCCAAAAACCGGTTTTCGGTTTTTTAATCCAATAGGTTACAAAGTTACATTTACAATGCACTTTAGTTTGCAATACTTCATTCGACTCGATATCAATGTGATCAAAATTAGTACTATTGAAAGAACATCAATATCAATATAAATAAAACATAATTTTTAATAAAACCATTTTATTTTATTAATTATTATATTTATTTATTATTTTATTATTATTATATATTTATTGATTATTATCAAATATAATATTATACTACTGCTCAACAGAGAGCGCTGAAACAATTCAGGTTCTATTGTCATTGAATTTATTATGAGAGTAGAATATAATATGCAATTATTGTATTCAATTAATGATGCAAAATTAAATTTACCATTTAAAAATATAATCCTCTAAAATATCCACCAATTTTCCTCTACTCCCAAACCCAAAAAATTTCCCAACCGTTTCAACTTCTAAAAAATTTTCCAGATTCTTTCAAATGGGATTTAAAAAAAATAATATCAACATAAATATTTTACTTAAAAATAAATTGGATAATGCAATTCATCTTTTACTTTTACTACCATCAAAAAAATTGATCATGTATTACTTTTAAAACGTTTGTATATTTGTATAATAGGTACATTTTAACTCATTTAGTACTTCCTGTATTAGTGTATCGTTTTGAAAACGTAGGGAAAACCTTGGAGATTCGTATTCGAAATCGGTAATTCGATATTCATAGTCAGAACATTATTTTTGATAATCAGCAAAAGTCATTCACCCACTTTCAATGAGCAAAGTCGTACTAACGTGTTGCTATTTGGATAACCTTCTTATTAAAAAGAACAGACCAACATATCTTCTTGGAAGTGTTGATATAGAAAACGTAAGGATGGGAGAAGTTTAATGTGACTCATGGATATCGGAAAGAGAACACTTATTACCCCTCGAGCCAACACGAAGTAGAAATCTGCAAAATAACGCTAAAACAATAAGGAATAATTTTTGTACATACTTCAATACTACTGGAGCAGTTCCATGGCAATGGAACAGTACAAACTTGACACAAATTACAACGAGGAGTCTTGATATACTGAGCAGGTGCACAACAAAAAGACGAACTACAGAGTAAGTAAACTAGAGACGAACGAACTGATGAGAAAGCCAGGTTGACCAACATGCCCACACACACTCCAACTGTTTCGCCCAACATTAGGCTCCGCCCATTAAAATCAAAGACGGTTTGATTTCTTTAACTCGGTTGTTCAACTTCTTCTTGAGTCACTCAACCTGCCCACTCACAGTTCAATCTCACCATCAACACAACCAAGTTGGACAACAAGTTGAAGTGTGTATGGGGACCTTAAAGGTCTCCACAGTTATACACATAACTGACCTCAACATACTAATAAAAAACTTTAGAATATGTAGATATAGAATGTGAAGTAGCGTGATACAAAACTGTCAGCAATATGGAAAAAAGTTTCATTGCAAAATATATTACCGATGTGTGTAGTGAAACTAAAAAGTCATGTTACAAAGAGAATCAAACAGCCTTTTCAATTAAAAAAAATTATAGAAAATAGCACAGTGGTTACAAAACCAGACAAAGGTAACACTACTTTTGCTATAGATAAAATAGAATATAATAAAAAAACCATAGAATTTTTAAATAATCAAAAAATAAGCTTAAAAACAATAAGCAAAGATCTGACGAAAAAGTATCAAACACAAATTAAACTGGCGTTAAAAAATTCAAAATCAATATTAAATTTAATATAACAGAAATACCTCAATATTGTGAACTCACAACTCCTAAATACACTTATACATCTTTTATATAACTACACAAACTTGAGCACCCAATAAGACCTGTAATTTCTTTTTATACAGCTCCGTCATAGATACTTAAAAAAACTGTTAGAAATTATTTTAAAACACACTAAATTTTAACTAAATTTACCGTAGAAAAAATAATAGAACTAGTTAATAAAATAGAATATTTTCAATTACCTAACAACTCCAGATTAATTTCATTTGATGTAAAAATCGTTTTCCTAGTATTCCTTATACAGAAACTTTTGGTCTAGTAAAAAACTTTTTAGAGCATTATGTTACAAATCCAAACATTACATCTTCATTGATGGAGATACGTAGGCGATGTTCTAGTTTATTTTTCATGAATTAACAGGCAGCTTGACCAATTCTTATCGTACATTAATTCACTTCATAGTCATATTGAATTAGGTACAATAGAAACAGAACACAATCAATCCATAAATTTTCTAGATTTAAAAATTATCAGACGTAAAACAAACATGAGTTCTCTGTATTTCATAAACCTACTCACACTGGCACGACTATACACAATTCATCATCTCATCCTACACAACATAAATTGGCAACCTACCATAGCAGGTTACAGAGATTAATACAAATTCTAATGTCATAGAAACAATTTCGAGATAGAATTGAATCTTCTTTGAAACAACGAACAAAGAATAAATAAAATTTTAAATAAAAACACAGAAGTTAGTATTTCCACCATCAGAGAAAAAACTCAGTATCTTCTTCTCGATTACATATACAGACAAGATATCAACAAAAATAGCCAAACACATAAAAAAGAATAACACTAGCTTTAAGAACAAACTTAGTCAAATATATTAAAAACAACAAGAAGCAAAATAAAAAGGACTTTCGCAGTGGAGTATACAAACTTAAATGTGGCCACTGCCCAAAAATGTACATTTTTCAAACTGGCAGAACTTTTAACAAACGGATAGCAGAGCACAAAAGGGATTTCAATAATAAAAAAATACAGTTTCACCATTTATATTATAATCAATATTTTAATAACCTATTTCTAATTCTTCACATAATAAAAGCCTTCAGCTCTCTTTATTAGAATCTATGGAAATTAACAAATTAAAAAATACAGACATAATTCTGAATGACCTACAAGGGACAAACAGTTCTTCCCTCCTCTACTTATTCAGATGAAGACTATTAAGTTTAGTTAAAGAGTGTAAACGGATGCCAAAAATAGATCACTTGACAAAGACACTCTGTTGAAACAGCTTTAATAATAATCAAGTTTTGAAAACAATTATTTTCAGTGTTTTATTGTTACATTAATTGTAGTTTTTACTGACTGTTGAACTAATATCAACAGTCTTTATAATATAGTCTTTATAATCAGCAGAAAAATATTTAACAGTTATAGTACATATATAACTGTTCTTTTAAAAAGTTCACCTCTGATAGTGACATGTCTTTGAAAGTTATACGTTCTTGTTTCAGATTCCCGAGGGAACAACAGACTCTCCCCAATCACTTCTATTTCACGGATTACGAGAGGCACAACGCTGAGATTGCTGCATTCCACTTAGACAGGTATACATTTATTTTTAATATAGGAATTCATACCGGAGCTAGCCATTATTTTAAATTAAAACTCTTTAAAACAGTCATTTTTCTCATTCTTCCTTTTTATTTATCTTGTAAGTTTACTGTAGTGCGGATGTAAAACAGTATAGTTCATTCATTTTTAACACGTTATTAATCAAGAGAATTTAGAAGTAGATATTTAAAGATACTTCAAATTTGACTGATTTAAGTTAAAAAAAAATAAAACAGAATAATGTTTAACTCTCGTAAAGTAATCTTGACAAAACTAACAGCTAAATTATTTATATATAATCAAAATTGATTTTCATGTGTCCAAACTCACTCAAACCACAACATAAACATTAAAAAGGGAATTATCAAATCATTATATATGTTACGGACAAAGTGATTATGTTAGCCATTATGTATAATGCCCGGTCATTATTAATAATGACTAACTTCAGCGGGCGATTTGATAACTTTTTACAATTTATCATATTGTCTGGTCATTATGAAAAATGCTATACTATGGCCGGGCAATGTGATAAATCGGCGTTCTTAGTAAATCATGCCATCTTCAGCAGCGAATCAACGCGCTGTATCCAAGGTTACAGTCACCGAAGCGCGTCGGCCATTATTTTTAAATCATATTGCAGTTGAATATTAGTAATGGTATATACGACAAGTGGTTTGTTTGTGACATTTCTTTGTTAATTCTTTGTTTATAAAGTATTGCATAGTGAACTATGGAAAAAGAAGAACCATTAAGTGATATGAAAAATCGATTTAACAATCGGTTAACTGAATTAATTTCAGCAAAAAGTCAAAATTCACAAATTTTCCTGTGAAAGAAGAAAGAAGAAGAAGAGAAGAAAGAACTTAATTAAATAGTACGTCCATACAAAAAAAATATTTGTTACATTGCGCGATCTTCATATTGCTATCGGCATGGTGGTAGAAACCGAATGGAGAAGAAGTAGGTACATTCTAAATTTAAAAATATTACAAGGGAGATGATTGTTATCTATTTAAATTTATGCATGACCTGTCAGAAAAAACATAATGTTCCAAAGAAAGGCTTGGTGGTGAAACCAATATTGAGCAAGGAAATGAATTCAAGATGCCAAGTCGATTTAATCGATATGCAGTCACAAGCCGATGGCTGTTATAAATTTGTGCTTGTTTATCAAGACCATCTTACCAAATTTGTCCAACTTCGACCTCTTACAAGTAAAAGAGCAGAAGAAGTATCGCATGTACTTTTGGATATTTTCACAATATTTGGGCGCCGAGTGTATATATATATATATATATATATTATATATATATATATATATATATATATATATATATTGTTGTATTTTTGAATGTCCATTAGCAATAAAAACCGATATACAAATTTTATTACTTAAATAAAAATTAAGATTATTGATATTTCATAAAGATACGGGCATATAAAGTTTCAAACATCCTGTATAAGACAAAATATGTATTTTAAGTTGTTCAAAGAATTGTTCATTAGGCCTCAGAGACAAGACTTTCAAATATTATCGATAAGAAATTTAAATAAGTCGGTTATTGTGAAATGGATTTACCCGTAATAAAAGTGTATATAGAAAGTGTTTAAACAATAGACCGGGATGTGCGGTGGTTTTTCCCCCCGAAAGATTATATCGGTAAAAGTTTATTAACAAAAGACATTGAATTGAGAAACAGGTATCGTTTGTAGCTATTAGTAAGAAATATTTGTAAAGCAGATAGATTTAGTTAGAATAATTAAAGAATGTTGTTTTCTGGAATTACCCGAATGACGTTTTATAAAGAGGAGTTGATTGGTAACGATACGTCACAGAGGTGGATGATTTTGATTGGTCAATTTTTGAGTGCAAAGGAGGGAGTGGTTTTGGCTATGAGATAGGAGAGAGGAAAGGAGTTAGTCAGTTTTCGTCGCCCAAGAAGGAAGGAGCTTTGTGGTTTGTGTTTGTTTGAAGTCCCGAAGACGTAATTTACCGGGTGTGTTTATTTACTGTGTAAAAGCTGATCAGTGTGAGGAACGGGGTACATAGAGATAGAAAAACCAAAGGGTATAAGAATATTAATATCAGACGAAGCCGGAAACATTTAAAGTTATAAACAGGCGCGGAGATTGGTTCAAAAGGAGGCCGCATAGAATTACACGAGTTGTTGGGTTGCAGATACAAGGACAGATAGGAGAAAGGTGTACGTCTTCTGGACCACAATAGGAGCAGAAGCAGAGAAAGGTTTTTTTTTTCCATGGCGTGGCCATAGAATTGCAACGGCAGATAACGAAAGGTCAGTCAATTTTCATTAGAGCAGGAGTGTGGTTTTCATTTATTAATTAAATAAATTGAATAAATAATAGAGACAGTTAATTTTGCGATCATTTAAAGAAAAAAATTATAAAGAGAGCTTAGTTATAACACATATTAAAAATCAATGTAAAATAACATTTGGGTCCAGGATAGAAAACAACTTCTCATATATTTAAAGTATTATATTGCAAATATTACAGGATTGATTGTTATATAAAATTTCATTAAAATAAAGGACATCTCACATATAGTTCAGTTGAAATTCTGTGTATTTTATTCAGGTCATATTACCTATCCCAATTAGGAAGCCAATTGGAAAATATTTTGAATCCACGATCAAAGGTAAATAGTACAAGTTAAATAGCCTGAGATTGTAATTAATTAATGCTGATTTATTGTGATTAATTGGAGATTAGATCATTTAATAAATATAGACAGGATCTTTTCTAAATAAGCAATAGAATACAATTTAAATAGCATAACAAAATGGCCCCCAACGTGTAAAGCTTTGAAAAATATTTCTAGTTGGCAAATTTGAAAGGATAGGAGTAGACGAGCAGATATTTGAAAGTTTATATGCCGTGGATAAAGTGAAATATTATGTAAAATTTGAGGACATAAAGATTTATATATTTTTTTTAAGATACAATTTACCATAATTGATTTATTCGTGATATTGACAATTTATAGGTTACCATAATTGATTTATTTGTGTGATATTTACATTTGATAATTTTACCATACGTGATTTATTTGATTGAATTTGACATTTGATATTTTACCATTTGATTTATTTGTGGGATATTGAAATTTGATACTCGTACTCAAGAGTTATTACATTTGAACAAGAAAAGTCCCGTTTGTTGCAACAGACCAGTAGAATTTTATATTTGGCGGGGATAAAAACAGAATAAATGCCAAACACAAGAAACAAGAGCAAAGAGAACAAAAAACAAGAAGATAAATCAGAACAGGAAGAATATTCAGACCAGGAAGACGTATTAGACACAACAGTAATGGAGACAGAAAAACAAGAATCGGGAATAGAAAAATTAATACAAATGATGCAACTCCAATCACAGAAGATGGATGAATCACAACAAAGAACGGAACAAAAATTGGATGAATCACAACAAAGAACGGAACAAAAATTGGACAAATTGGAAGAAAACCAAAGAAAAATGGAACAAAAAATGGAAACGCGTATGGACAAATATGAAAACGAAATAAAAGTCTGTTTAGAAAGAAGTAGGAAGAAACAGAGAGGAAACTAGAGATGCAGAGAGAAGAAATGGAAACTAAAATGAAGGATATTAAGGCTGTCCATAAAAAGGAACTGGAACAGTTAGAAGAAAAATTTGAAATGGCGTTACTAGAAGACAGGAAAGAAATGGAAAGGAAACTTAAGCAAAATGAAAAACAAATTGCAGAGATGGAGATAAGAGGAGTAGAAAGAAAGGAAGTTATCGTACATAGCACAGAAGACGTAAAAGTACGATTTGGCGGGGATATAAGGAAACTACACCCAGTGCCTTTTATAAATAACCTAAAGAAAAAAGTCACATACATAGGACCGTTTGCAACAGCAAAGGAAATCATCCGAAACCATCTCAAAGAAGAGGCAAATCTTTGGTTTGTCAGCAAGGAAGAAGAATTTGACAATTGGCAAGATTTTGAGAGAAGATTCTTAAATTATTTCTGGGGAAAAATCCAGCAACTACAAGTAAATAAAGAGTTACAAAATGGAAAATACCATGAGAGGATGGGCGTATCAGAAACGATGTACGCATTACAACTCTATAATAATGCAAAACATTTGCAATATAATTATTCATCAGAACAATTGGTAGAGTTGATATCGCGACACTTTGAAGATACCTTGGAAGACCACATAAATCTCCAAAATTACAAGGACATTGACAGCTTATGTCAATTTTTGCAAATGAGAGAATCACGTAGGCATGAAAGAAGAGAAAGAAGACCGCAAGAAAATTATAGACAAAGAGAAAACCAAGAATATAGAGATAGAGGTCAAAATTTTAGAAGAGATTATCCAAGACGAGAATTCATACCTAGACGGGGATACGAAAATAGACCGAAAGGAAGCGAGAATTATGAACCCAGAACCCAGAGATGGAATGAAAACAGGGATCGGGAAAATCAGAGTAGAAATAACCGCCCATACCAAGGAAACAGATACAATAACCCACGGAATGAACAGGAATCTCGCGGTAACCGATACGGAATGATAGACCAAAAGAGAACAGAAGAGAAATAAATAATATGCAAAGAGAAGAAAATGAATATGAGAGAGAAGATGACGGGCGAGAAAACACAGAAGAACAACAGGCGTGTTTTCAAGAAGGCGCTCACTAAAAACGAAGAAACAAACAGGAATTTTTTGTCACCCCAAGGAATTTATTAAACTGGCAGGAAACAATGAAAAGAGAAATGGAGTTAATTTAAAATTTGTGGATGGATTTATAAATGAGAAACCAATTAAAATTATGATAGACACAGGCTCTGAAATAACACTGGTCAACAGAAAATTAATCGAAGAAGTAAATTTAACAAGTCTAATTTATAAAATACCTAGGGTGAATTTAGTGGGCGCAAATAAACGGACATTGGCAACAATAAATGAAGGTATACGAGTAATGGTACGATTGAAAAAAGATATGTATGCACTTCAATGTGTAATAATGCCGAATATGTCACATGACATGATTGTAGGCGTTGACGAATTAACGGAAAAACATGTAGTGATCGACTTCAAAACCAATACGATGAAAATAACAAAGGAAAAAGAAGAAGAACAGGATAAGGAACAAGAGAAACAAATTACGGACGAATCAGAGAAAGAACAAACGGTGGAAATGAACCTGGTGACAAAGAAAGGAAAAGGAAGAAAGAGGGAAAAGGTCAGAAAAAGATCAAAAAAAAAAACCTGGGATTCCTCAAAAGATGAGACGAGCTCAGGAGAAGAAGATGGAAAGAATTTGACAAGAAATGAAAGCAAAACTTGGGATTCCTAAAAAGAAGAGACGAGCCCAACAGAAGAAAAAAACAAAGGAAAATGAAGAGGACACAATGGAGACAGTGGTGTTTGAAAAAGACACGGAGTACACGGTGAATATGTGCGAAGAATTTGATGGGAGAGACACAAAATGGATATGTGGAGAAGGCAAAGAAAATGATTTGCGTAAAATTTTAAGAGACTATGAAACGCTGATAAATAAGGAAAACCGAGTGGCCACAAATACGTAGCATAAGTACAGTTAGCATACAGGAAGTGCGTTTTAGTTTGTCTCGAGAAAATTTAGTTGCATAGATTGATAAATTTTATCGATTACAAAGGCGGGGATTTGTTGTATTTTTGAATGTCCATTAGCAATAAAAACCGATATACAAATTTTATTACTTAAATAAAAATTAAGATTATTGATATTTCATAAAGATACGGGCATATAAAGTTTCAAACATCCTGTATAAGACAAAATATGTATTTTAAGTTGTTCAAAGAATTGTTCATTAGGCCTCAGAGACAAGACTTTCAAATATTATCGATAAGAAATTTAAATAAGTCGGTTATTGTGAAATGGATTTACCCGTAATAAAAGTGTATATAGAAAGTGTTTAAACAATAGACCGGGATGTGCGGTGGTTTTTCCCCCCGAAAGATTATATCGGTAAAAGTTTATTAACAAAAGACATTGAATTGAGAAACAGGTATCGTTTGTAGCTATTAGTAAAAATATTTGTAAAGCAGATAGATTTAGTTAGAATAATTAAAGAATGTTGTTTTCTGGAATTACCCGAATGACGTTTTATAAAGAGGAGTTGATTGGTAACGATACGTCACAGAGGTGGATGATTTTGATTGGTCAATTTTTGAGTGCAAAGGAGGGAGTGGTTTTGGCTATGAGATAGGAGAGAGGAAAGGAGTTAGTCAGTTTTCGTCGCCCAAGAAGGAAGGAGCTTTGTGGTTTGTGTTTGTTTGAAGTCCCGAAGACGTAATTTACCGGGTGTGTTTATTTACTGTGTAAAAGCTGATCAGTGTGAGGAACGGGGTACATAGAGATAGAAAAACCAAAGGGTATAAGAATATTAATATCAGACGAAGCCGGAAACATTTAAAGTTATAAACAGGCGCGGAGATTGGTTCAAAAGGAGGCCGCATAGAATTACACGAGTTGTTGGGTTGCAGATACAAGGACAGATAGGAGAAAGGTGTACGTCTTCTGGACCACAATAGGAGCAGAAGCAGAGAAAGGTTTTTTTTTTCCATGGCGTGGCCATAGAATTGCAACGGCAGATAACGAAAGGTCAGTCAATTTTCATTAGAGCAGGAGTGTGGTTTTCATTTATTAATTAAATAAATTGAATAAATAATAGAGACAGTTAATTTTGCGATCATTTAAAGAAAAAAATTATAAAGAGAGCTTAGTTATAACACATATTAAAAATCAATGTAAAATAACATTTGGGTCCAGGATAGAAAACAACTTCTCATATATTTAAAGTATTATATTGCAAATATTACAGGATTGATTGTTATATAAAATTTCATTAAATAAAGGACATCTCACATATAGTTCAGTTGAAAATTCTGTGTATTTTATTCAGGTCATATTACCTATCCCAATTAGGAAGCCAAAAATATTTTGAATCCACGATCAAAGGTAAATAGTACAAGTTAAATAGCCTGCGATTGTAATTAATTAATGCTGATTTATTGTGATTAATTGGAGATTAGATCATTTAATAAATATAGACAGGATCTTTTCTAAATAAGCAATAGAATACAATTTAAATAGCATAACAATATATATATATATATATATATATATATATATATATATATATATAATATATATAGCGAGTGTTTGCAGCTTTAATTTTGTCGCTTCTCGCATCCCAATCGCCATAATTTCTTATCGGCCCAGTCTCCTTCTTGAAGACCTCTATTTTCCATTTCTATATGAATATTGGATATCCATTCTTTCTTGGCCTTCCCCTTTTATTTCTCTGTGTAGGTCTCCAGTTCCAAACCTTCGTGGTATCCCTTTCTTCGTTCATCCGTCTCAGGTGTCCATACCATTTTAATTGTTTTTTCGGCTATCGTATCCATTATTGTGTTCTTTACTTTCATTCTCTCTCTTATGTTTTCATTTCTTATGTGGTCAAACAAAGTTAACCCGGAACATCTTCTCCAGTACATCATTTCCGTTGAGAGGAGTTTTTGTGACATATTCTTGTTAAAGACCCACACTTCTGACCCATACGTCAGCACCGGCTGAATCATAGCCTGATATATATTTTTTCTTTGTTTTCTTAGTTAAAGTTTTATTCCACAGGATCGGATGTAGTGTTTTTATCATGTTTTTTCCTTTTCCTATTTTTCTTGTTATATCTTTGCTGTGCCGAGTGTACTTCATAGTGATAATGGCAGATAATTCGCTAACCATATTATCAAAGAGCTGTGTAGCATGTAGCCCGAGTTAAAAAATGGTACATGGCAAACCCAGGCATTCTTAGAGTCAAGGATCTATAGAAAGGGCCAATCAAGACGTAGAGAATATGCTTAGTTCGTGGTTAGAAGACAACAATACAAACAAATGGTCTGAAGGCTTACGTTTTTGTTCAACTAATGAAAAATAGAGCTCATCACACTGGTATAGGTTGTAGTCCAATGAAGTCATGTTCGGCCACAAAGTTGAAAGTTAAAAAGCTCTCTACCCCAAGAAGTTCTGACTGATGTTAGTTCGGAGGAAGAGTTAGATGTCCTGCTCAAAAATCAAGAGGCTGCGCTATCTACAGAACCGGATATAATACAAAATAATAATATAAATGTGGACTCTTCAATAATGTTGCCCGAATCAAGTTCCATATCATCTGGCTACACCCTGGACGTTCAAAAAATTGGAGCAATTTTAATTGATGAAAATCATCTCGTGAATCTAGTCAAGTTCCAGAATTTTTAACAAATGCGGTAGAAACGGCTATTGTAGTTAATTTAGAAAATAATGAAAATCTGGATTCCAATATAGATATTGGAATAAACGATGTAAGGAAGAAAAGAAAATTGGCTTTGACGAATCTAGAACAACAAGCCGAGAAGATGTTAAAATTTTCCAATTCCAAATATCCATCGGCTAAACTAGGTAACACAGTTAGGATACGAGTGCCAGATGTGGACCGAGCTCGTAGTGATCAAAGAAATCTACTAGCTATCGTGGACAGAGATAACTGACAAAAAGATTCACAAACTAGGCACAAAATATGGCATACTAAATCAGTTATATTCAAGAAACGAGTTTACCGTTTGTAAAGAAAAGTTTATCTCTACAGAAGTGGATTCCAGACACTGAGATATCTCTTAAGAAATGCGCAAGAAAATCTTCTAATTGTGGGGGACAAGGATACAGTAGGTGCGGTTGTAAAGGTGGGTGTAATTCCGATAAGTGTAAGTGTCGTAAAGAAAAAAAAAATGTAACTACAAGTGTCACCATAGTGGAACATGTTTCAACAAATAGCAAATAGTTATGTATTGTAAATCATTCAAACAAAATAATTTTCGATGATGTAGCACGTAAGTGTATTTTTATTTAAAATTGAGTTTAATTTAGAAGACAAACGATTTAATTTCTCACTGGCCGCTTTGTGTGTTACCATCGATTTCGGTCATTAGAAAAAAATGCAAATAAAAACACAAAATTCTTTTTTTGGTTTCCGCGATTACCGTTAATACGTATTATATTTTTTTATGTATACTTATTCATTAAATGTACTCATGTGCCATTTCACAGAAGACTGCAAGACTGTTTTCATTAGTATATAAGAAATATTTTAGTTTTTACTACATACTTGATTGTATCAAAATAAATATATTTCATATTAGTAAAAATAAAAGTAGTTTTAATCATCCTGTCTAGTAGACGCCAAGCATTATACATAATGCCCGAGCAATGTGATGAATTTAATAGTATTTATTATATTGACCGTTAGTATTGGGCATTTTTTATATAGCCCGGGCATTATGAAAAATGACCAATTAATCATATGGTCCATAACATATATATTATATTGTCTATGTCAATGGCCATTGCAGCCGAGACACATTAATTTAAATAAAAAAAAAATCATTATATGATAGATCCCAAAATACCTGCGCCAATGAAAATGCATTTGTGGAATGAAAAACGTGCTGACCAAGATTTTGACTAAAAATAACTATCTAGTGCCATTTGTAAACAAGGAATTTCACAAAATTGCTTCGTTTAAAACGGAGTATACTTATAGAAGGTATCATAATTTCTGTATCTTCTTTACTTTTATAAATAATAAGTGATAGATTTTGTAGAATTAAAATATGGCTGTATAACTCAAATTTCCCTTTATGAACCTTATTTTATTTTTAAACAATGATTAATTAATATATGACCAATTTTAAGGGATCACCAAGTGAGCTGTTTTGTACCGGGTGGTCCAATAAGCCGGTCTGTCGGCTATATATCAGAAACTATTATGTTGTAATTTTAGAAGAAAAATTTCCTGAGTAAAAGTGGCCAAGAGAAATCGCTGGAAATAACTTTCAAGTTTCTGGTTAACCGCTAGGGGGCGTAACCTTTGAAGAAAACTTTGAAAAACCAGTTTTTTGGAAAATATGCCCAATTATACCAAGTGTTAAATAAGTAAACTAGGAAGAGGAGTAAAATTATGCACAAAGTTGTTCAAGTATTTTTTTATTTTTTCAAATAAAGGATTTGAGAGAGTATGAAAGTATTTGTGGATAAATACGTTTAACTTGGTTTGGATCAACTGATTTTAAACGAAATTAGTGTCATAGAAAGAATGTGGATGAATTAATTTACATCTACTATAAATTAGTTGCATTTAGTTTAAATTGTCATAGATAGAGGGTACTTTCGAAAAGAAAAAATTAAAATTTGTTTTTCTTTAAAATGGTTTAATGGAAACACCTATTTATTGTAAATTATAATGGAACTTAATTAAATTCGTAACAACATTGCGTAAACCGCATGCTTTTGTCAAACTCGAGATATGAATAAAAACGAATAAATATATGTAAGTATAGTATTGACTCACCCTGTATTATAAATTAAATTAAAAAATAAGTCAGTAGGTACTTTCAATTTTTTTATAGCAGAAGAATCTTAATGTTAATACCTATTTTGATCATTGTTATTTTATATGATTATAAGTAGGCTACGACAATGAGTTTGACGGGGAGTTCATATTGTTTGTTTATTGACAGCAGTCAAAACATTGTTAAGAAGTGTTATATTATAATTCGAATTGAAGATTGGACTTTTTTCAATAGATATTAATATTGGTAAAATGAGTAACTAATTATCAGTATTAATAATTCGTGATGAGTATATCAAATGCAGAATAATATGATAGGATTGGAGTTTATTTCGGATGTCACCAAAATGCCGCTATTGCCTCACGTATATATTGTGTAAGATATCCTGGCAGGAGACATATGGCAAAGAAGTATTTGAAAGAAAGGCAAGAATATTAAAAAAAACTGGTAGTTTTCATCGTCCTTGTTTTAAATGACGTAGTAGAGGTATGACCGAAGATAATTCAATCAATTTTCTTGCTTTAATTCAACAGAATCCACATATAAGTAGTCGGCAAATCTATATAGAATTAAACATACCCAATACTACTGTTCTAAGGATTTTAAATCACAGGTTGGTTTTTTCATATTATAAAGTGAACGTTTAGGTCAGAAACTTGGAATTCCCTTTAAATTTTAGATTCAACTGTTATTTTCATATTTCGATAAAAATGGCAACACGGCGCTTTTATCCTTTTATCCGTTTCTTAAAAATACCTCTGCACGATTTATCTCGTGAAACAATTGTGGATTTTTCAAGGTATTTTGAGTTTTAGTAAATATATTGGTTTCTTTTTTACCAAAATTTGTTGTTCTGTTTTTAACGCTGCATCCTTATCATGTAGTTCTCCACCAAGCTTTACATGAGAAAGATTTTGATGCAAGGCTGGATTACTGCAATTGGATATTAGGTCTGCTAGAAAAACAACCGCATATCATGTCAAAGTTTTGTGGACAGACGAGGCTACGTTTAATAGTGCGGCTGGTGTTAATCTGCATAATAGTGCATTATTGGGCTGAAGAAAATCCGCACTGAATACATGAGGTGCAGGTTTAAGGTAGATAAATGTTTGGTGTGGTATAGTTGATGGAAAGATCGTAGGTCCATATTTCTTTGATAGAACTTTAAATGGTGAAACATATTTGGATTTTTTGGAAAATCAGTTGCCTCTTTTATTGGAAGATATTTCCTTACAAACAAGAAGAGATATGATATTACAACATATCCTGTGCACTTTTCCAGACGAGTTCGAGATTATTTATATGCAAGTTATCCAAATAAATGAATTGGAATGGGAAGTATATTTTTCATCGCCACCTAGATCTCCAGACTTAACATGTCTGGACTTTTATCTGTAAGGAAGATTGAAGGACTTAGTGTACCAAACTCGACTAACCACGCGAGACGACATGAAACAGCGCATTATAAACGCAATTAATAGTATATCAATAGCTGAGATTGAAGCAGCTGTTATGTCTACGCGCGAAAGAATACAGCTTTGTGTGGGCTACGATGGAAAAGAATTTAAACATTTAATTGGACATTAAGTTTTAATGATCGAGATTTTTGTATGATCTTTCACATATTTAAGTTTAAGTTAGAATAAAGGGTGAGTTAATACTATACTTACTTATGTTTATGCGTTTTTCTTCATATCTCAAGTTCGACAAAAGCTATGAACATACGGTTTGCTTTATTTTGTTACGAGTTTATTCCAGTTCCATTATAGTTTACAATTAATAGGTTTTTCTATTAAATATTTTGAAGAAAAACAAATTTTAATTTTTTCTATTCGACAGTACCCTCTACCCATGACAATTAAAACTAAATGCAATTGTTTTATAGTGGATATAAATTAAAAAATCCACACTGTTTCTAATGACACAAATTTCGTTAAAATCGGTTGATCCAAACCAAAGTTATAGGTATTTATCCACAAATACTTTCCCACTCTCCCCACCAATTATTTGAAAAAATAAAAAAAAAGTACTTGAACAACTTTGTGCAAAATTTAGGCTTCTTTCTAGTTAACTTATTAACACTTGACCAAATATAATTTGGCATATTTCACAAAAAACTGGTTTCCAGTTTTTCTTCACAGGTTACGCCCCCTAGCGGTTAACCCATAAATTTGAAAGTTATTTCCAGCGATTTCTCTTGGCCACTTTTAATTAGAATTTTTTCTTATAAAAAGTGGCCTTTTAATACATAAACATAAATAGTTTCTGATATATAGCCGAGAGATCGGCTGATTGGACCACCCCGGTGCAGATCAAACTTTTCATATTTATTTTTAAGTTTTAGTAAAATCTTTTTAATATCATATTAACTATCATAATTGTCCCTGCTAATTAAAGAAAATATTCAGTATAAATTTCGTTCAAACTTTTACGTGTTTCAATATACAAAGCGCATACAGATAAACTTTTTTAATAAAGTGTTGGTAAGCAGCTCTATGTACTTTTCAATTTCCTTAACAACTCCATCCGGTTATGTTATTTTCTTTTAAAAGTTTCTCATGTAGTATATCTATCTCTATTAGGGCAACCAAGAGACACGAAAACTCGCGACTACTTAGTTGCATCAAGAGCGTGCGTTCCAGTGGCTCTTTATAAAGTTATCTAGTTCTTCTAGCTCGCCTGAAATTGCTGTTCCCAACTTAGGATGACGGCTGTAATTTTCAACATTGTCAACGTTACGATAGCGAGGCAGAACACTTACTCAACCCGCATAAACATGTCTTTTTATTTAACTTGTAGTTCGCTCTTATGGTGAATGTTGTCTCTGCTTGGAAAGTTGTTCGAAAAACAAGATGGGGAGTACGTGTGGATCATTGGAACTCCGTTTAACGAGCGACTTGTAATCAGTTGATAGTTCAAATACATTAAAAGAGTGTCTGGAAAACATTTAGTTTAAATTATAGTCTGAGTTAGCACTTCTCTCATTGATAATATAGTTTGACTTTTTAATTGGATTTTAGACAGAAATCTTTCGTTTCAGATGGACAGAATGTCTTTCAATTAACTAATTAGACTAAGGGCCGATTGTTCGAACGGAAAGCAAAACTTGATTGTAATTAATTATTTAACTATAATCAAATACGTTACAGCAGCTGTCAAAATTATTAAAAATTGCTTATTATTATTATTATTGATTTGTAAATAAAAACATGAAATTAACACCGGAAAGAGTTTAATTATGGTTTATTTTAAATTAAAACTCAAATAAATAAAATTGAATAAAATAAAACAGTCAACATAACCAAAAATGTGACGTATTTGATTTTAACTAAATATTTGATTACAATCAAGTTTAACTAAATATTTGATTACAATCAAGTTTTGATTACCATTCGAACAATTGGCCCTATGTCTGTTAATATTTTCGCTTAGGTTTATAGTGAGTTCTTTCTCTCGTATACCGACGACACTTAATAAGGATATGTTTCATGGTTTAAACACTATAGCACGATTGACCCAGACTTCATTAAGTATTTATGTGTAAATCGGATGTTCTTCTTCTTCTTTTTCCTCAGCTCTTCCTTTTTTAAGAGTCGCTGTTGCTTATTCCTCTTCGCAATTTATTTTCTGTTCATCTTGTCTACTTTACCTAAACTTTTGTCTTTTAAGTCATCTGCCATACAGTTCTTTTATCTTCTCCTCGGTTTTCCTCTACCTCTCTTTCCATTAACTTCAAATAGCTCTATCTTTCGACCGACATACTCTTTATTTCTGGGTCTGACGTGACCAAATCATTTTAGTCTTTGTTCTTGAGTCTTTTAAAACCGTGGTTTCTCCGACTCTTTCTCTAACCAAGTCGATGCTGATCCTGTCCCTTCCACAGAACATCCACCGTAACATTTTTAATCTTCTTTTCCTTAATCTTCTTTACAGGCCCTAATTATATTTATATATGTATATATATATATATATATATATATATATATATATAGTATATATATATATACATATATTTATATATATATATAATATATATATATATACATATATATATATATATATATATATATATATATATACATACAATATAATACGTATATATATATATATATATAATATATATATATATAATATATATATATATATATATATAGTTCAGGCCCTTCCCCGATTTTTAAGTTAAACCAGCCTGCCTCTGGAATCTTAATTTTAGACATGAGTATGCCCAGGGCATCGAGCAAAAAGACAAAAGAGTAATCTAATCCTTATGAAAAGGAGACCAAAAAAGTGGCCTCTGATGGCGGACATATCCGGAAATGCGAAAGCGCCAAATTTAAATTTTCCGACACTTATTAACAGTAGCTATATAATATTTTCAGAATGTGTCTTAGACGAGAAAGTTTTAATTAATTATTAACGGTAATAGTCTAAAATGCGACACAATTGTTAAAAAACTTCAATATAAATAAGATTTCATGTGACATTTGGAACAAACAATAACATAACCCAACTAAATTTGATGTCAAACAAGGAGAGGAGACTCTCTTTCCTTGTTTAAATGTGGCCTCTAAAGATCTCACTACCTGTCTAACAATATTTTTGCCCCCACTAAGATTACATTCCCTCTTTTTGCTCGATGGCCCAGGACTCAAAGGATATTATCATCGATTGACATAATCTAAATAATCTTTGATATGCTAGTGACAACAACTACAACAAATAATACAGAGAATGGGTTTCTGGATAAGCTATGGCAAACAAAAATGATGACGAATCTTGTCCGCAATGAGTTAATATTAATAGAGAAATCACCTATAGAAGTTGTGGAAAGATATGTATATGGCCATGAAATAATATTAACGCGTAGCAACCAAACATATGAGCTTCTTAGCAGAGTAAGTTCAGGTGTGTTGGATTCGAAAATATGACAAGACATGTTTAAAAGAAATGTCCAAATTCGTTTAAAAAGAAAAGCTTTTAACCAGTGTGTTCTAACAGTTCTTACATACTGAACGAAAACTTTCATTATCATCATCAGCCGCTTTAAGTCCATTGCTGAACATAGGCCTACCTCAAATAATTCCATTGCATCCGTTCTTGAGCACCTTAAATCCAGTTGTGAGGGATGCGCTCGATATCTTTCGATTACCTTTTTAAAGGGCGTCCTTGATTACGATAAGCATCGTGTCTATGTCTAACTTCTAAAATTTTCTTGGTCCATCTCTGACTTTGGCAACATATCCTACCCCAGTTCCATTTTAACGTTGTAATTCTTTTAACTGCATCTGTAGCAACAGTTTTGTCCTAAATGTTGGATTTGAAACTCGGTCTGTGGTATATATTCAATATTGACTGGTAACTGAGAGTGCACATTGATAAAAACTTTTCCTTTTCAAACACATGAGAATATCTGACCATGTTCTGTTCTCCTGTTTTTCGAATCGAATCGATTATCGAATCGAGTGTGGCATAGAAATTTATATACATTCTATCATCTCATAGAAAATAATAGGGTCTGAATAAAGGAATTATAACATTTAGTGAAAATGAAAATTGGAATTTAGATGACAGAATATTTAGTAAATAGAAAATTGATCGAAGAGTTGATAGCCAACCATTATTAAAATAAAGATACTAAAATAAAAGAGGTAATTTAATAAATGAATAAAATCGAAAGAAATTAATATAAATTGATATAAAAATAATTATTATTTTAAGAATAATAAGAAACATGTGACGTTTATAACGTTACAAGAGTTTTTGCATGACCAACAATTCCAACAGTTCTTCTGAAAATCTTTGAATCTGTATGTACATCAAAAAGGTCATTTTGAAAACAACATTAAACCAGAAATTTAAATTTAAAATATCTGTTTGATAATTTTTCTTTAATTAACACACAGATAATTTATAATAAATAAAGCATTATGTCGTTTACTTAACTTATCTTATGTTCGCTTTCGAAATGTGGCTTTATCGTCGAATCCTGAGGATATTTTATACCGACCACGTTACTTACCAGGACGTTTTTATTAAGAATGTAAAAAGGTTTGAATACCTCGATCACATCATGAGGAACATCGAAAGATATGGTTGCTGCAATTAATTCTACAAGAAAAAGTAGGAGGAAAACGGGGACCAGAAAGGCGAAGGATTTCCTGGCTGAAAATCTACGTACATGGTTTAACATAACAACCCACATATCTTTTCAGAGCAGCAGTTGCAAAATACAGATTGCCATGATGGTCGCCAACATCCGAAACGGATACGCACTACAAGAAAAAGAATTATATGTTCAGTTTCTTCAGCACATAAGACTTTTTTATTAAAAACGTATTTTTTGATACTGAAAACTTTTAATTAATTGACTTGTGTTCTTTTAGAAATGACGGATTCAATGAAGTTTTCTGGTCAGTTGAAACTTAGTTCTTGATTATAAATTATTGCGAAGAATATATTTTAATAAATCTTCCACAGCTTTTAAGCCCTTTGTCTGTATAAGTTAGTCTAAATGTAGACCACTTTCAATTCACATTCGCCTATGTTCCGGATAAATCCTGTCAATATTGGTCCAATAGTAGTTATAATCCCAGCAGTTCTAATTTTGAATGATGCTTGTGGTCTTTTTGCATGGTAAGGATATCAGGTTTCTACTAATTTATACTATTTATCATTATTGATCCATTAGGTATGCTTAGCTCACTTGCACTATAATTATCCGGTTTGTCAACAAAGTCATAGGAAAGGAGGAAATAACAAGAATAAAAACGAACAACAATACAAAAACTCAAAAAATACAATAATTAAACAAAAATACTAAAAAGCGAAGGAATTGTGGCTATCAGAAATATGTGCAGAAATAGAAAAATTAGAAAAACAACAGCATTTAACGTATACATGTAAATTTAAAGAAATAGCTGGCATATACAAAAACAACAAAATAATACTAGTAGGTAGATAGTGTTCCTTCTGGAGCGGAAGTGACGTCACACGTCGATCGTCAAGCGTACGTATCCTCATGGCCAAGGCCACGCCCCCCTCGTGACGTAGGAACGTGCCTAGGGTCTCGAGGCCACGCCCCTCGACCAATGGT
Source organism: Diabrotica balteata (assembly GCA_918026665.1). Classification (NCBI taxonomy): domain Eukaryota; kingdom Metazoa; phylum Arthropoda; class Insecta; order Coleoptera; family Chrysomelidae; genus Diabrotica; species Diabrotica balteata. The sequence goes on along the minus strand of OU898278.1, from coordinate 113,416,076 downwards.
GACGTAGGAACGTACCTCGTGTCTCTAGACCACGCCCCTCGGCCAATGGTGGTGTAGGAACGTCCCCCCATGTCTTGCTGACCAATGGTGGACGTTCTCGTGACGTCGGAACGTGTCGTCGACCAATGGCAGCATAGCAGCGTCAGTGGTGGGAATAGCAACACCCCCAGCGACCAATGACAGCTCAGAATTTGAATAAACATCATAGAAATGGCGGTCTAGCGATGAGGAACCAATGGTGACATAGTAACGCCCTCCTCGTGACGTCGGAGACGTGTCGTTGACCAATTGACAGCATAGCAGCGCAGTGGTGGGAATATCAGGCCAATGGTGGCATAGTAACGCCCTCCTCGTGACGTCGGAACGAACGAACCAATGGCGGACATCCTCGTGACGTTGGAGGCCAATGGTGTGCATCAACGGCCAATGAGAAAGACGTGCATCGACTAATGGTGGAGTCGTACCACAATTATTAACGAAAAGACGCCCCCAGTCCCCCCCCCCCCATTCCCCCCGAAAAGACGTTCCCAGTCCCCCCATTCCTCCCGAAAAGACGCCCCCCCCCCCCCAATAATAACGAAGCTACACGTCCAACGTAACCAATGAGAAACGATGTACAATCGCTGGTCGGTGACTGCGTTCTATAATTGACAAAGAGAAGAAGACGAATGACAGACAAAGAGAGCAATTTTTCCTCGTATTTTTTGTAATTAAAACCTACAACCATTAGCGTAAAACTTCTAAATTGTTTTCAATTTATATTTTTACGAGTTACCTCGTATATATTTTATCGATTACCATAATAACAAAAATTCGTTTATTTTTCAATTTATACTTTACAATGATCAGTTGAATGCTACTGAGAATAATGACATCACCCGAATACGCCGGCTATTAAAAAATGTCTCACGCGATCACGATATATAGCCGGAAACACGTGCACATTCCAATTCGATTATTTAATGTAAGATAAAATATATTTCGCATGGAGGCAGGAAGCAGGTGCATAATCCGTTGTATTTAATAATTAAGCCCGGCATGTGATGCATAAATGAATAGTCTTACGAAATATTGCGCAACATAGTTTTAGCGTGGGAGAGGCAGTTAGATAAATAGCAGACGCTATCAATTACTCAGTTATATTTCAGTTCCGCGCTAATACGTCAAATGTATATATAATATGCCACATCCTACATTGAATACTATAAGTCAGGTTGGCCGAGTGGTCAAAGGCGTTGGATCTAAGCTCCGATACCCGAAAGGGTGCGTGGGTTCGAATCCCACACCTGACACATTTTTTTAATAAACTCTTTATTCGTCTTCTTATGCCACGTCCTACGTTGAAATATGTCCTGCGTAGAATGTTACGATATCCCCACTTATACGTTGGAGTGGAGAGGTAAGAAGATATAATTAAAAGTTTTCATGTTCACAGCTTTATTTCGCGAAACGTAGGCATTGCAACATGAACAGTGTGGAAGTAAAAGCTAAAAGTGAAGTGATGCTGCTTAATACTTTGTATAATTTGAGAATTTAAAAGTATTAGTTGGATTAAGTTCAGCTCAATCATTGAACCAGGTGTTAAATTAAGCAGCGAGAATAATGAGATATTGTTCGGTATATGTGATTGGATCCGATTCATCGATGAACTTAATCGTAAATATAATCAGTTTTTCCTCATGCCTCTACAATGCTATTGTGAAGATGAACCTCCAGAATGTTGTGAATTTTTAGCAATTGAAACTCAAGCTACAGATCAACTTAAATGGCTCATATGTTAAGAAACTTGGTGTTACTTTGCAGATATTTGAAAAAGATGTTAAGAATCTTATTGAAGGAAACGAGAAGTTAATTTTACCACGCATTCGTTTCCTCGATGGACTGAGATTTTTAGATTACTATTGTAATGCGTTGAAAATTGCTACTTCATTCAAAAACGATTTACAACCAATAGACATTTTTATATTCATTTTGTGAGGCTTCTTGTGATACTAGTATTTTAAGTTTAGCATTAAGGGAATATTTGTATTATTATAATGAAGATACAATTAGTGATTTAAATAAACAGTATTTTTGAATAAAGGATTAAAACATTTATTTCTTTTATTATACCATGGTAGTGGGGGTGATTAAGGATATTATTTATATTGACCTATGGAGTGAAAGACATTTATTTCATCAATGTCCACCGTACGGTGTAGATTAGAAGAGTTTTGGGAAAAAATATACAAAGTTGAAGGCGGATATACAGTGGTACGAAGATAGAACCGCAATCGATAAAACAATTTGCAGCGTTCCATTTGTCAGATAGAAAACTAACAAAAACACAATACCCGTTAAAAAGAATTCAACCCACAAGATGTCTCAACTAGCACCATCATCATTCTCACAGCTATTGCTAACAATGTACTCTATACAAACGTACCAAACAATGTTAAGAACATGGCGATATGTTTTAATGATGTAAAAACTGATTGCAATCGAACTGAAGGACTCTAATGGATCATGAAGTAGTGAATAATGGGTGGCTTCCAGTATTTTTCAAAGCAATACCAAAGTCAGGAGGAACATTCTACAAGATCATGCTAATATCCCCAAATAACACCGAAAGTGATTCAAAATGGTACAAGACTAATAATATGATGATGATGATGATGTCAGCAGTCAATTATCAATTATACTCTTAAGCATTATATTCATAATAAATGTTTTTTATAGCGAGTAATATCATTATAAAATTTTTTTGTAAATCGCAAATGCGAATCATCTTGCATTAAAATAAATATGTAAAACTGTTAAAATAAAACTAAAATAAAACTCTTAATCTTTTATTAAAAAAAAAAATCCAATTTATATAGGTAATATTTTGTTACACAGCCATTGATGGAGGTGATCCACATTTATCGAGGAGCAGGAAAATAGTCCAGTAGCGTGGCAGTTGTATTCATGTGGAGCAAAGCCTCCAGTGGAGTATGGAGAATCATCAAACTTGCAAACATCAATAATTATGGGACAGACGTCAAGCATATAACATTTGTATCTTAAAAATTCTGCTTGTTGTTCTCCGCGAACGTAGATGTAGTCAGCTGCATACAACAACTTAGATTCCAGTATTTTATTTATTTTTGAATATTTAACATCTCCATTAGAATACCGAAGACCATGCACGTTTTTCTCCAAGTACACAGCAGTCTTCTTATCTTGATTACTTAATGTAGCAAACGGTTGTGGAGGTTTAAATATATAATGGCAATGTTTATAGCCAATTTCAATGCTAAGTTCTTTGGGAACAAACCACCCATCTACGGTGAATCCTTGAATGTCAACTAATGCGATCCTCATGATGGCTGATAGTATACTGAATTGGATATGATTGAATAAGTCAAGTTAAATGATATTTTTGATAACTTCAGTTAGAGGAAAGTATTCGAGTAGACTGTCGTGGACAATTAAACAGTACGCTCGAGTGCCTGCAGGAAAACCTTCATCTGCTTCGATTTCCAACTTAATATCAACGGTTCCCGATCTAAATGACGTATCATCCTGTTTGGAGCAGTCGAAAGTAAACAAAGCATATTTTTTAAAAGCATTATAATCCAAGATTGGATGTTTTGTTGACGAATGAGTATAACTGGGAAAGAATTGGGTATAGTTGTAGTGAGCTATAGCATAATCATTTTTCGCAAAATCCAATTGCATTCTCTCGTTAGGCCAATATTCACCATTAATAACCACTCGTACGCTGGACACCTTAATGTTATCGAATAACGTTGGATTGGCGTGAATGTCATCTCGTTTAGAAGTTTGAAAAGCTACAATGACATAGCGTGGACGTTCAACAGCTGAAGTTGTCTTTACACTCCATATCTCACGTCGGGATCCAGCCGTAAGTGAAGGTAGTTCATTAAGTTCCCATTTACGGAAAGGTATAGTTATCGGTGTATTATTCTTAATCGGAGTCATTAAGTCAATTTTCACATCGTCATTCGAAAGACATGTTTGACCTTCAGTTCCATGCTGGTAACAGTTAAAGACACTTGTTGTTGTTGTTGTGGCATTAGTTCTTCTACTAAAATACTGTCTCTATCATTACGTGCTCGAACAAATCGAAACACTTGACGACCATAGGTTAATTTATTGTAATCGTTGAAAATGTTGAAAATATGTTTTATCGGAATCAGTAAACTAAAGCTGTCTCCCGATAAATGTGGATTATTCGGATAGTTCCATCCTGCAGTACTGAGAAACTTGGAATCTTCAGGAGTATAACACAGCAAACTGCGAATAGTGCTGACTACACCTGGATCTCTAACTATTTCCATGTCATGTGAACTTTGGATATATGTACATGTATCAAACAAGAAGGCTCCAGCATTCGGTGCAAGAGAAACAGTTCCATTACCCACTTTTTTTATACTTCCTTTAATTTCCAAAAGTGTTTCGTGTATGGCAAAAAATGCATCTGATTGATTTATGATAAACTCGACAACGTCGCTATTGTTAAATGACTTGATGTAAGGTGTATATGTACGAAATTCTTCTTTTCTAATAGTATCGTCGAACAGAGGTTTCTGGTAAAGATCTAAAATAGGTGGTTGAGGCTCCTGAACCTGTCGTCGAATGTATTGACGTTTTGACATCTTTTAGCTGTAATCCAATGGCAATAAGAAAGGCTTTATTGGCAGCAGACACGTCACGTCGCTTGCAAGATTTGCGTGAGACTAATGGATATTGATGTGTAGAGCTTTGTTTTATAATTAAACCCATCTATATCGTTTCCTTAAAATCCAAATGCAGCGTACTTTTCTCTCCTTTAAAGTTGACCGGTCTTAATTCTTGATCAACTACACTAACGGTAATTTTGGTAATGTCACGTATGCTGTTGCTTACTGGTATGTATATTGGATTATGAGGACGGTTCGTCAATAGAAAAACCTGGATCAACACTTATCGGAAAATGTAGAATGGTGTGCGCAGGTTCTATCCTCGTAGAAGGCTCCTTCGGTAATGTTTGCATTCAAACAGTAGACTCGATACTTTTATAATGTTTACAGGTTGATCTGAAGAATGCATTTTTCCTGGCTCCAACACTCTATTGAAGAGAAGCCCAATAATTTTCCAAGACTATCGTCTTTCTCGAAAGTAATAGTATGATCTTGACAGAAAATTTCACATTTAAGCGTATTGTTGTTCGGTCTTAAAGTAAACTCTCGAACCGAATTGTATTTATGCATTAATTCATTTCGAATTGTACGCTTCTATATCAGTAATTTCATACATCCCGATGGAATTTCAATATTACGCAACTTTGTACGATCATTTTGCTCATAGAAATAAAACTTTTCACCATCGATGTTTGGAATTGATTAAATGTATGAAATCCCAGCACTGCTACATAATATTGTCGAAACGGATCAAGCACAAGAGGCACTTGAGGAGTAAACGAAACTCGTTTGTAGTACTTGTCAAGGTCAACAATCGAGACATGACTGATATGAGGTAAAAGGTGTAGTAATTTAAATACCAAAATATTTTAAAAACTTCTTTATTTTTTTAATCATACTGTTACATGTTTGTGTTTTATTTATATTTTTCTCATAATACGGTACTCCACAAAATACACATTCACTTTCCATAAATCCACAAACATCACACCATACATGTTTATCATAGTCTTTCTTGCAAGGTAAGTAATCTTCTAGTACACCACGAATATCTTGGGGGCATTTCATACCAAACACCACTCGTTATATTTTCCATAAAAATGCGAATAGCACGTCTCAAAAATTCGTTAGATGGTTCCATTGTAGAGAAACTTTAAACACAAATGTCCGCAGTTTATTTGGTTATAACTTTGATATTGATCGTTATTGTAGAAAATTCTTCCACCGTTCAAGTAGGAGACTAGTTCTCGCGGTGGCTTCAAGCAACCATATGAGTCAAAGTACTCTATGTCGTTGTTTATCTTTCTGTAAGCTACCCAATGTGTACCGTGGTTTGTGGAAATGTCGAGATTAATAATAGCACATTCATGTTTACGAGGGCTACGTGGTAAATTATCTCGCATGAACACGCCGCGGAAATTTGAAATTTAAGTAGTTTAACAAATCTATTTAAATCCACATTGGTTTAAAGGCCTATTAGGTAGCTTCAGCGGAAGTTTTTTGCCTTTTTTAAATATAATCCAAGCCACCTTTAGCGTTTTTTCGCAGGTATAATCCTTTGCCTAGATGTTCCATTGCATTGTTGTGACGTTTATCTTCTTCTAGTTTCTTTTGAGCATTCTTTGAATCGATAACAGTTTTCGCTATCGCGCTTGCGCCCCCAGCGAGGCTTCCGAGAGCTGATAGGCCTGCAAAGATTGGGATTAAAGGTAAAATCCCACCAGATTTTGGTTCAAATGGAATAATCTTGGAACACGTACATTTTTCTTCCACCTACATTCTTAACGGCTGTTCTTGCTGCTGCAAGTGCAAGTAGAGCGGATTTACGCAGATTTGGTGACGGAGGAGCACGTTTTAATGTTTTGATAATTGGCTGTAACACATGTCGCTTAAATGAACCAACACCTTTACCACGTTTCATACCCATACCCAGTTTTCGTTTAGCTTTCATTGCTGTAGTAGTTAACCAGGCAGCGGTTTTTTCACCCAAAGATGCGTCTTTTGCTTTAACTCGTTCCCACGCTTTATTTTCCAACACCCAATCTGCTTTATGTCGATCTTTCAATGAATTACTTTGGGAATATGCGAGATCGTGATCTCTCGCAGCTCGATCTAACGGATTTATCCCCGGATCTCCACGAGCTAGACGTTTCTGTAATTTAGTTCCAGGTCCTAGATATTGGTAACCAGGAGCATGCAATTCAAACGGTAGACTATTGATCAGAGAATTCAACACTCCTTCACCTTGAACGACCAACATTGAAATGAATCGCTTTTTGCAAAATGTCTTTATATAACCATGTGTACAAAATACATCTCAATCACAAGATGAAGGTCATTCAACAAGACAAGACACTAGCAGTGGAAAACTTGGATTTTGTCGACAACGTGACAAGAACCAGCAAACATGGTGCATTGCTACCACATTCATTTCGTGCTATCATATGTGGTCCAAGCGGATGTGGAAAAACTAATGTTATGTTGGCATTACTTTTTGACCTGAATGGCGCTAAATTCAAAAATGTTTACGTTTATTCAAAGTCGTTGTTTCAGCCCAAGTATCAATTTTTGAAGGAAGTGTTGGAGTCTGTGAAAGAAGTAGGTTATTTTCCATTTAAAGATAATGATGATGTTATAAGCCCAAGTAAAGCTAAACCAAACTCAATATTCATATTTGATGACGTATCAACGGATCCACAACAAACAATACGTGAATATTACTGTATGGGTAGACATAAAGACATTGATTGTGCATACCTATGTCAATCATACAGTCGAGCAGGCAAACAACTTTTACGTGATAATGCGAATCTTATTGTATTGTTTAAGCAAGATGAGCTCAATTTGAAACACGTCTTTGATGACCACGTATCACCTGATATGACATTTGAGCAATTTAAAACAATTTTGTTCCGAATGTTGGAAGGACAAATACGGTACATTCGTCATTGTTAAGGATTTCGATATTTCTAACGGACGATATCGTAAAGGTTTCGACAAGTTTATAAAACTGTAGGTATGATCGAAAAACACGCATTGTATAACAATATGTCAGACAAAGAGGTAGCTGCGCGCACGCGTAAAGTTGCCGAACTAGCTCGTGTCATTCGCAAAAAGTATTTGGCATTAAAGTTAGGTAAAACAGAACAAGATGAGTCGCTAAATAAACTCTTTAAGCCCATAGCTAAACCTCTAACAGATATTGCGCAATCGTCAAAAACGTTGCATCATGCTATTAATAACAAGCTTAGACACGTTAAAAAAGAAGAGGTGAAAACGGAGGAAGAGATAAAAAAAGAAGCCAGAGATGATGATGTATTTTCCGATGCAGTATCAATCGATCAAGTTAACGAACATGACATATTTGATCCTAATAATGTTTCGAAAGAGGCTATTGATGAATATATCGAGCAATATCCTCCAATGAGCCATAAGTATATAAAAGAATTTTGGATGAAAGATAATAAAATTGATAAAAACTACGGACCTATTTACAATGATGAAATTGGCTGGATGTTGGGTAAACGACGAATAAACTTTAACAAAAACAAAGGTAGTATACAAGTTATCAGTGATGGTAGTGGGGAAGGAGGATGGGTGCCGGGAACGCCAGGTCTATACCAACTAATTTTCTATGATAACCCTGAAGATTATAATGATACAGATTTAAAGCACTATAAAAGTTTATTAAATAGTACAGAAGTTCATCTGGATTCCAAAGGTCGTCTTAAAGGTGCAACTGGGAAAAAATATCATCATATTATCAAACCGCTATTTAAACCTACCGATGAAACAACAAAGAAATCGCCACCGAAAACTCGATCTACTGCATTAAAGAGACAACCTTTCGAAGGTCTTGTTCGTTTAGCAAAAACGACTCGTTCATCATCGATGACAACGTCTCCTCGAACATCGTTATCTTCACCATCTAGCTCCAAAGGGTCAGGGCTCGTCGATAATTCTCATTTGATCTACAACGATAATCCTATTGAATATGTATATTGGGATGATCCAAACGAACTATGCGACAGACTCAAATTGCTGGTTGCTTCCCAAGAAGCAGGAAACACATCCCACAATAACGAAATTGTTGCCATTATCAACGAATTACGTGAAGCAGATATTATATATTAATCTTTGGATTATTGGAACATCATTTCCAACATGAGTGTTGACAAGTTTGGTCGTCATCATTACCGTTCTAATGAACAAGTTGTTAAAAAGCTACGTGAAGGCTTAAAGCAATCCATTTTGGATTTACAAAACCAGATACATGAAGTACATAAAGACATTACACGAGATCCTCCTGTAGCAGGTAATCATCTTTCCAATAAGAAATATGTAGATGACAGCATTGTTCGTGCGAAAACTTTTCTAAGAAAAGAGATTAATTTGATACAAAAAAATAGAATTCAAAAAGATACTCAACTCGAACAAAAAATCTCAAACTCCATTAGTAAAATAGAAGTTAATTTAAGTAAAAAAGTTAACGAGTTGTCTGATGAGAATAAAATGATTGCTTCGAAAATATCTGATTTATCAAAACAAATGCATGAATTTAAAAATGATCTTGATATATTTAAACAAGAAATGACGAAGAATATTACAGATGCCGCCAACCAAAATGCACAAATTATGATGAAAACGTTGGAAATAGAAAAAAAGATTAAAACGGCGGATCTTAAATCACATGATTTAGATGAGCGTCTTAATGTAATGGAAGATTACCTCTTACATTATAAAGCTAACGGAACAACGAATTAGCGTTAGTTCAAAGAATCGAATCGTTGGAAGCTAGACATGGCATTTACCGAGGAGAAGATACAACTAGTTAACGAGCTACACAAGCCTGCACGAAAAAATTATCCTCGTCGACGAACAATCATTAAAGGACTAGACGATTTGTGGCAAATGGACCTTGCTGAGATGAGGCCTTATGCCAGTCAAAATAAATCTTACAAGCTCATTCTTGTTGTAATTGATTGTTTTTCAAAGTTTGTGTGGACTCGACCATTAAAGACGAAAACAGGTGAGGAAATTACTCGAACATTTTCGGATATTCTCGCTCATACTCGACGATGTCCGAAAAATTTACAAACAGACCAAGGCACAGAATTTTTTAATTCCAAGTTTCAAAATCTCATGAAACAGCATAGTATTAATCACTATAATACCTTTAGTGTTAAAAAAGCAGCCATATGTGAACGTGTTATTCGAACATTGAAGGAAAAACTTTACAAGTATTTCAGTCTTAATGGAACTTACAAATGGATTGATATCTTGCCTCAAATTACAAAAGAGTACAACAACACGAAACACAGCAAAATTCGACTTAGACCTATTGATGTTAATAAATCTAACGAAAATGAAATTTTACGAAAATATTATACTCACTTGAAAATTGCCGGTCCAAGAAAATTGAAAGTTGGTGACGTGGTTCGCATTAGTAAAAATAAACACATTTTCGATAAGGGATATAAACCGAATTGGACAACAGAACTGTTTAAAATTACTGAAATTAAAATAACGAATCCCACAACATACTTGATTGAAGATATGACTGGAGCGCCTATCAAAGGAGCATTCTACGAAGAAGAATTACAGAAAACAAAAAATAAAGACATATATTTAGTAGAGAAAGTACTGCGCAGACGTGGAAATAAGATGTATGTTCAATGGTTGGGATTCGATAGTAGCCATAATAGTTGGATTAACGTTAAAGATATCATTTAGGATCTACTTTTACATACACCGCGTAGATATACACTAAATGAGTGGGGGGTGACAAAAAGTATAAATTTCATAAATGCTGCAAGCTCATGCCCAGTTGTTCCTGCCAGTTCATCAATATGAGTTCTCAAGATAGTGGTTATAGTTCATCAGACGATATGGTGGTAGCTGCTGATTCACCATCAGATGATATCGATTATGATGCTGAATTAGATAGAGTTTTGGCGAAATTCGAAGAAGCAACCAAAAATGAACCATATTATTTACTAGAAGCATTCTTTCCGCTCGTCAACTGTATAATCAAAGTTGGCCTTTCTCCAGCTCGTCATTTCTCATCAGCCATTATTTTGTGTCAGCACAACAAGAATGCAAGAATTAGTTTAAACACTTTCGAGTGGGATGATATAATCGGAATTTTTAAGCAGAAGATTTGCGATTTCTTTAACAGCACCTCTCAAGATGATTACAATCCTATCGAGTTTCAGTGTGGAGGCTATTGTAAAATTAAACAAATAGTGTATGATTCAACCAAGTTCCTTGTTATTCAAAAGCATGGTCTGGAATACTATCTAGATGAAAGTGATGTCAACCAAATCCTAGAAGTAAACAGCAGTCTGGTGTGTCATCGTGTATCGTTATTGGATAATTTACACTTTTATGCTTATTATAGAAATGTTATCGATTTGATACAATCAAACTTTTGCAGCAGAAGCAGTTTATATGGACCACTTGAAGCTCTAACTGCGTTTTGCGAAATTTCCTCAGACTCTTTGTTAAGTAATGCTTTAAGAGAATATTTATATTATTATAAAATTAAAGTTGTAAATGATTTTATGTAATAATCAAAATAAATGCTATTTATGCAAACATGTCTTTTTTTATTTTCACGTTGAATGTCTCACAACGTTGGAAAAGATAAGCTGAGACTTAAAATTACAGGAAAACAATGTATATTTTTTAGAGTTTTTATTTTCTACTTATAATAATTACAAATGTTGATTTTCACCAAATTACAATTATCATTCTACATATTCATTTAACAAATAGCCAGTCCATTTTCGTGTGGAGATTGATAAAGCTATAAAAAAAATTGGTTATGTTTTCATTTATTAATTTTTGTTTTTACTCAATCATTGTGGTTTCATAATGACCCCAAGGTAAAGTGTCATGAGAATTTTGTTGCAAGTAACGTTTATCGTCATACGGACTTAATGCAATTTTGTCTTGTGTTATTGTAAAAAGATCATGGGCGTAGGAACGAAACGTTGATTGGGAAACACTTTTAGTTGTAAATTCGTTTAAACACTTAACATAATCATCGAAAGTAATGTCATTTTTTACCGTTGAATATTTTACACCCTTAGATTTTTTTGTGACGCCTAAATTATTTGCAAGTCTTTCAATATTTGCATCATCCATATTATTCTTGTATTTATCCCACAATGCATTTCGATCCTCATCCGTCGTACTAATCTTAAACGAATACATTTTAGATCTAAGTCCGACAAAATGAGTCATAATGCGACCGTTTGCCTCATCTTTCATCATTCCGAGAACTTTTTTGTTGACTTGAGGTATTCCATAAATATTATTCTCAGAATAGTCTGATGTATCGAATTTGGATAAATTTGCTTTAATAACATCTCTGTAAACGTCATCACATTTTAATTCATAGATAAAACTGTCAGTGTCCCCATACATTAGCTTACAATTTTCAACTCCCATATATGGCAGCATAAAGTTATAATGAAAATCGTACATACACACTTTGGATATATCTAAAATTGACATGCCGATGTACAATGGTTTGTTGAAAATGATCTCTGTTTTGTTAAGTTCGATTGCCATTAAATTTTCATTAAACACAGTTCTATTATGAAATCTTGGACTAGCAATCAAATTTTTGGCTCCATATCTTCCATCCCATTTTGATACAAGTTTTACAATGCGATATTTCCTAATGTTTTCCATCGTTTTACCAAATATGGCGTTGTTGGCCAACTTAAAAAGATCTTTCTCAAATGCCGTTGTTGCTGCAGTTCGCAATTTTGTATTAAGATCGATATATGGCTTAAGCCAAGCGCTCTGTTTGAATTTCAACACTTTATGGATTTTTGTTAGTTTGAGTCCTGCATTCAGAGCTTGTTTTAGATTGCGATAGTGCAAGGTGTACTCTTTTTTATGGTACAAGGTGGTCATAAGTTTTGGAAGCTTACTTCTTGGTGGCACACGATGTTCGCAACAAAACGGTAAATCTCGATGTAAGTCATGTAAGTGTTCTGGGTATTCCAAATCTACTTGTAGTATGTATCCTGTATCTCCATCGTCAGGAATAGACAAGACATCAATATTGGTATCGACCCACTCGAAACCCCCATATGGTAAGAATTGAGACATTGCCCAACCATACAAATTGTTGACATCTAAATATAGCACATATTTACTAGGCTTTGATGGATCATAATTATGCATGTATTTGTTATTTGCCTCAGAATACCGATTACTTACTTGACTTATACCACCTCGGATAGCTTTCTCAATAAACATGATTTTATCGATATCATTCAGCAGTTCAAGTTTACATCCAGTATATTTAAGCATTGCATCCCAAGAAAATCCCGGCATGGTATAGTACCATGCAGGATCAAGACTGTATGTACTTCGACATTTTTGTCGAAAATTTTCAAAAATGCAAGTCAATAACATAATATCAGTTTTCATGTACAACATACTATATTCCAAAATATTTTTAATACCGAATGACTGCCAAACATTCTGAGCATGATGATACATATTTTTGGAGATGTGTTCACCCGATAATGAGCTGTAAAATTTATCAATTGATGGTAGTTGCGTTTCATTCAATTTATTGAAAGACTCAATATATTCGTATGGGAATATGCCTTTTCGTTTCAATAATTCCATTTGTTCGGGAGTGGTATTTGGAAATTCGCTAGCTAAATATCTTAAATCCTCAGGTTGCAATGTGGCAGCCAACTTGTCCAATGATGAATTTAAAAATCTCAGTGAATCAACGAACCTCAACTTAATACTGACCTCAGAATCGTATATTGTAAATGAAATATACTTTTCCTTATTTATTGGTAGTAAGCTGATACTACCATTTTTCGCAAGATCTCTAATCATCATATGCGAATCGTAACCGCTAAGATTATGAAAAAAAATTGGGACAACGAAAAGTTTTTTGAAATTTAAGTTACACACTTGGTGTGCGAATCCTCGAAAATCTCCGGTAAAATGATCATGATCACGAACAATTACATCCTTATCTGAAAACGTTTTTTTCGCAAATGTGACAATTAGATGCATTAAAACTGGGTGCGACATTCATAGGTACAATATCTTTAATTTTTCCTTGCACAAATGCCGCCAACAACGTCATTTCCTTGGCAAACCACTCCATGCAATCTTCACCTGCGTAACTTCGGTAAAACGACAGAGATTCATCGTAAGAGCATTTTACGTAATAACCTGCACTAAAGGCTTTATGCTGCTGATACTTAATTGTTTTGCATTTTAATGGACTGTTTTTAACTTTGTTCAACATTGACTCAAAATCGGCATAGACTACAAAAGGAGTTGTTTGTTTATAAATATGATTTTTAAATTCAACATTCTGATATGATGGAAAAGAAACTTTACATTCATTAATTTTCTCACAGTATTTTGCATGATCATTTAATCTGTCAAAACTACTAAAATAATTCAAACACCTATCACATAAAAATTTTTTATTACGGTTCTTACTTAACTGCCTGGACATAAGTCGAGACATATCTTTAATCATGCAATAATGATACTTAATTTCTACAGATTCATCGTGAGCCATAGGTGCTTCGTAGTCATTCAATTTTGGAAAATATTTATCTTGTACAATCAATAAATTTACATGTTTAGTTAATTTGGTTTTGCATAGCCTTACCGGCGTTGTTACGTAAAATGTTCTCTCTTTAGCAACATTCATTTCTAACCCGTACACGTTTACAGAAATATTATTTAACTTTTCAAATTTTGAAATACCCTTTATAGTCATAGGTGTCTCTAGCCCATCGATATTTAAGACAGTCGCATAATGTGGATATGAAGATGTACGATCTGAACTGCATTTAGCTGGATAAATCGCTGAAACTATGCTCCAAAAAAAGCATGCTTCATCATCGTTTTTGATATTAATACATGCGTGCTTCTTTTGGATTTGTTCTGGTAGTCTAATGAACGACGAAGCTCCATTTCCCACTTCATATTTATTTATATTGACTTCTAAAGAAACTATTTTTTTCAAAGCCCACCCTGATCCCGTTTCTTCAAATTCCGATAGCTTAGACATTAATTTATCAACTATGTTTGTGTGAAACCATAAAACCAAGTCCGTTCCTGCGTCTATGGCTTCGTTTTTGGTATTAAAATATTTAAATTGGTTAATATCACCTCCTTGATTTGATTTTCTAATAAATTCTCCACATAATGTCATATTACATTTTATCATATTTAATTTTTTTAAAATGTTTTTAATTCGAATTCTAAATAACTTAAAACAATCTCCGAAAAATTGCATTAAATCTTTGTGTCCTAGATTAATAATTATACCTGTTCTGATTCTACTCTTGAATGCGGAATTTACATCTTCCCATTTAACCCGACGATGTTTAGTAATTCCACCACCCACGCGAAGACCGAAATTTTGAATTTCCGATTTAATTGTCTTTAAATGCCCCGCGTTTGTCTGTAGTTGCCGTAATTTAGCTAATTCCAAGTCCCCACACCGAATCGCTTTAGTAAACAAAGTCAAATGCCTTTTAATGTGATTTAACCAAATATTCGCTTCTCGCGGTGTATAATTTCGAAACAAAACATCACGCGCTTTAATTAAATGTTGTACAATGTCATTACTAAGATCACCAATGTTACTCATGATTAAGTAAAAAGCAATAAATCAATAAATGAAAAACTCACCAATATTTTTTTTATCCTCTAATTTTCTATTATTTCAAACGAGGCGGCTGGCTGCACCTTTCCAGTGGCAACGTTTCCTCGGAACACCAAGCTGTACTTTCCCTCGCTGAAATGTTCCAAATGCGGCCTGTAGAGTTCAACCACCCTTTGCGGTAAGAACGTCACCTCCTTTTCTAATTCAATAAGGATGGATTTCCCAAATTTCGTATCGACTTCTCTTGCCGCAATTATCTTCTGGGGTACTCCTACGGGTAGGCTGTTTAGCTTTCTAATTGGCTTGATTGTCTTCTCTGTAAGCAGAGAGGATGCATTAATCTTTTTTAGGTCCATCTGCAACAATATATATTTTCTTAATTTAACAGTAACATATCTTTGACTAGCAATTTCTTAATTTAACAGTGAAATATCTTTGAGTAGCAATATTATTTTACAAAAATTCTATCTATTATAATATGTATATTTTTTAATTTAACAATGAAATAGTTTTAACTAACAAAACTTTCATAGAAACAAAAAATTACAAATACCGCACTATTTACAAACATTTTTTTTTTTTTTTTTTTTTTTTTTTTTTTTTTTTTTTTTTTTAGAACGGAGAATATAACCAAGTAATTTGAATAAAATGTTTAAATCAGAAAAATTATTAAGAATTGGAAATTAGTAAAGATAATGATGAATTCTAAATGATATAAAAAAGGTTAAGTATTATAAAACTTACTTTTGTATATATAATTGCCGGCACTTCACAAACACAGAACTTCTCCGAACGGTACTTTGTATAATTGCTGACGCTGCACAAAACACACAACTTGTCTGAAGGATGATCAGAATTGAACTGACGATATGTAGTGCATCTGCTCTTTATCCAACAGCCTCTCCCACGCTAAAACTATGTTGCGCAATATTTCGTAAGACTATTCATTTATGCATCACATGCCGGGCTTAATTATTAAATACAACGGATTATGCACCTGCTTCCTGCCTCCATGCGAATATATTTTATCTTACATTAAATAATCGAATTGGAATGTGCACGTGTTTCCGGCTATATATCGTGATCGCGTGAGACATTTTTAATAGCCGGCGTATCCGGGTGATGTCATTATTCTCAGTAGCATTCAACTGATCATGTAAAGTATAAATTGAAAAATAAACGAATTTTTGTTATTATGGTAATCGATAAAATATATACGAGGTAACTCGTAAAATATAAATTGAAAAAATTTAGAAGTTTTACGCTAATGGTTGTAGGTTTTAATTACAAAAAAATACGAGGAAAAATTGCTCTCTTTGTCTGTCATTCGTCTTCTTCTCTTTGTCAATTCATAGAACGCAGTCACCGACCAGCGATTGTACATCGTTCTCATTGGTTACGTTGGACGTGTAGCTTCGTTATTATTGGGGGGGGGGCGTCTTTTCGGGAGGAATGGGGGGACTGGGAACGTCTTTTCGGGGGGAATGGGGGGGACTGGGGGCGTCTTTTCGTTAATATTGTGGTACGACTCCACCATTAGTCGATGCACGTCTTTCTCATTGGCCGTTGATGCACACCATTGGCCTCCAACGTCACGAGGATGTCCGCCATTGGTTGAGGACACGTTTCAGTGGCATCATTGGTCGAGAAAAACGTTCTAACGTCACGAGGAGGGTGTTACTATGACACCATTGGTCCCTCATCGCTATACCGCCATTTCTATGTTGTTTATTCAAATTCTAAGCTGTCATTGGTCGCTGGGGTGTTGCTATTCCCACCACTGACGCTGCTATGTTGCCATTGGTCAACGACACGTTCCGACGTCGCGAGGACGTCCTCCATTGGCCAGCAGGCCATTGGGGGACGTTCCTATGCCACCATTGGTCTGCTATTCCCACCACTGACGCTGCTATGCTGTCATTGGTCGACGACACGTTCCGACGTCACGAGGAGGGCGTTACTATGCCACCATTGGCCTGATATTCCCACCACTGACGCTGCTATGCTGTCATTGGTTGACGACTCGTTCCGACGTCACGAGGAGGGCGTTACTATGCCACCATTGGCCTGATATTCCCACCACTGACGCTGCTATGCTGTCATTGGTCAACGACACGTTCCGACGTCACGAGGAGGGCGTTACTATGTCACCATTGGTTCCTCATCGCTAGACCGCCATTTCTATGATGTTTATTCAAATTCTGAGCTGTCATTGGTCGCTGGGGGTGTTGCTATTCCCACCACTGACGCTGCTATGCTGCCATTGGTCGACGACACGTTCCGACGTCACGAGAACGTCCACCATTGGTCAGCAAGACATGGGGGGACGTTCCTACACCACCATTGGCCGAGGGGCGTGGTCTAGAGACACGAGGTACGTTCCTACGTCACCATTGGTCGAGGGGCGTGGCCTCGAGACCCTAGGCACGTTCCTACGTCACGAGGGGGGCGTGGCCTTGGCCCATGAGGATACGTACGCTTGACGATCGACGTGTGACGTCACTTCCGCTCCAGAAGGAACACTATCTACCTACTAATACTCAACTAAAAGTTCAGAGAAAATAAATAGATGAGAAGAATATACAAAAGAGCTATTTGAAGACGACGAAACAATGGAGACAATAGATCCAAGACAAAGAAATGGACCTTTAATTCATCATCATCATACAGCGTTCTGCGTCCAATGTTGGACATATATCTTCCCTAATTTCTTCCAGTTCTGTCGGTCTTAAGCTTCTTGCATCCAATTCCCGACCATTCTTTTGACGTTTGAGTGATATACCTCTTCTTCTTCTGTTAGCTTTTGGTCTCCAAATTGTAATTTTTTGGGTCCACTGCTTGTCATTTATTCTGGCCACATGGTTCACCCGGTTCAACTTCAACGATGCTATACGCTCTATGATATATGTAACGTCTCTCCTTCTTCTTATTTCTTCGTTTCTTACTGTGTTTTTGAGGGTCAGTTAAAGTAGCGAGCATTCCATTCGTCTTTGAAATACTCTGAGTTTATTTGCTGCAGCTTCGAGAGGTGGTGCTAACGCCGTATACTAAAAATAAGTTGGGTGGATAAAATTACAAATGAAGAGGTAATACGTAGAATAAATAACGATTCAGAAGTTATTATGAGTATAAAAAAGACAAAACTTGCTTAGGCCACCTGATGAGAGGACAAAAGTACACATTCCTACTAAATATAATGCAAGGAAAAATCCAAGGACGCAGAAATCCAGGCCGTAGAAGAATGTCCTGGATGAGAAATTTAAGCGAGTGGTTTAGCTGTACCCTAACGAATTATTCAAAACAGCAGTAAACAAAATTAGAATCGCCATAATGATATCCAATCTCCAATAGGAGAGACACTCAAAGAAGAAGAAGAAGCTTGGGTTAAAAAAAGTATTTCGGCGCCGTAAGTCATGACTGGAGGCAAACGACCAACGTCTTCTTTTTTAAATAATTTGGCATGTTGCTCTTGAAGATGTCTATAGAGCTCCATATGCGGCCCATGTTAAAGTGATTTTTCTTTGTAGTTTGGTTGTCCCTAGCAATTTGGATTTTACGACCAAAGTATTTAGGATTCTATGACCTACCTAAGTTGATTTATGGATTTTCGCTTGGTACCAGATTTGTCATGTATTCTGTCTTTCCAAAATTTATGTTTCAAACCAACTTCGTTACAGGCAGCATCTATCTTAGTTAGCATAGTTCCTAACTCTTTTAAGTCATCTGTTACCAGAACAATGTCATCCGCAAATCGTAGGTGTGATAGTATTTTGCTATCGACATTGATTCCTTTGGCATCCCACCCCAATTTTTTTTTAAAGTTTTAGAAGATTTTATGTGATAATGTGTCTTCTTGTCTGATTCCTTTATTTATTTTAATACAGTTTGTATCTGAGTGTAGTCTTACGGTCATGGTTGCATTATTGTATATATTATACGTGATATTCGCGATCAGTTTGAAGTACCGATAATCTATGCGAATTTTCTCCAACGCTCTCATTACGCTGTTAATTTCTGTCATATCCAATGCTTTGTAATGTTCTGCGAAAGCTAGAACCAATGGTCGGTTGTATATGGAGGTGGTCTTTGGTGCCAAAGTTTTTCCTTAAACCTGCCTGTTCCCTAGGTTGGTAAAAATCTAATTTTGTTTCCAGTCTATTTGTTATTATTCTTGTGAATAACTTGTATAGGTAGTTTAACAGGCTTATGGGTCGATAATTCTCGAGGTCTGTTGGATCGCCCTTTTTGTGTAATAAAATGGTAAGTGCACTGTGCCATCTTGTAGGTGTTTCACTTTGGTGCAGATATAAGCTAAACAATTTCTTTATTGTCTCTAAAAATCGGTCTTCTGCAATCTTTACGGCTTTTATAACAATTTTACATTCTCTCGGTGCTTTATTTCTTTTCATTTTGTTACTTATTTCGTCTGCTGTTGATATATGAGGCATCAGTTTCGATCCTTGGTTGACTAATCTTTTTTTTGAGTTTTCTAATTTTTCTAATAGTTGCTTATCATGGTTTTGTTGACTTCTATAATTCTGTATAGAAATCTTCTACTACCCTTAGTAATTTATCTCTGTTGGCGATGGTAGTTCCATCTTTATCCTTTAATTTTATTATTTCTTTTATACAATTTTTCAATGTTCTCGTGACAACATTGAGACTCTTGTTATTTTGAATCGTTTGTTGGATCTGTTTACTTATTTCTGACCTTAGTTACCTGCGAGGAAATTTAAAACACACTAAAACGTATAAAAATGATAAAGCCATGGGACCCGATGAAATATCTACAGAAATCTTAAGACTACTAACAGAGCACCACATTGATATATTAGTAGAATTATTTAATAAAATTTATTATACCCGGGAAATTCCGAAAAAATGGCTAATATCTGTTATATTAGCTATTAGTTATGTTAGCCGTATCTAAAAAATTTTAATACAAAAAAACTCAATTTAATGAAATGTGAAGAATATAGAATGATCAGCTTGATGAACCATGTTTTAAAAGCCTTCTTTTGAATAATACAGGAACGTGGCTACATAAAACTAGAATAACCAGAAACAAAGTGGAATTTAGGAGAGTCTTTGGCACTTAAGTGTCATTATTCACTATACAAACTTATACTTATAGAATGTTGTCAAGATGTCAACTGTGAGGTATTCATATGTCTGGTCTACTATGAGAAATATTTCGACAAAATACAGCGCAGATGGTTGGCAAACATATTACGAAACACAGAAATAGATGTGATCAGGATATAACAAATTTATACCGATATGAAAAAGATATAATACGAATAGACCAACAAAAATCTAAAGGATACGAAGAGGATATCTAAAGAGGAGTATCACAAGGATGTGTACTATCCCCTCTACTATATAATATGTGCTCAGAAGAGATTTTTAAAGAGGCACTAGAAGACATCATGAGGCATATATTAACAACGTAGTGAATAATCTCAGATATGCAGACGATACAATACTCCTTGCGGACAGCAGAGAAGGCTGCAAATTTTGGTTAATCGCACTACGCAGTACTGCGAGAGTATGAAATCGATCTGAACATACAAAAATCAAAAACCATGATTGTCAGTAAGAACAAGATTGGAGACGAAACAATCTACGTTAAAGAAAACGCTTTAGAGAAAGTACCAGATAACAATTACTTGGGATGTAAGCTAAATGAACAATGGGACCGCAGCCTTAAAATAAAATGACGCATTGAGATAGCCAGAAGCGCTTTTACTAAGATGAAAGCAGTATTATGCAATGAAAAACTGGGAATTGAAATTAGAACTAGGGTATGATCTACTATTCTTGCCCTTTGTATGGAATGAAGCCTGCACAATTACGGACACAACTGAGAAAAGACTTACCAGTTTTGAGACTTGGTGTTATCGAAGAATGTGGAAAATATCAACACAACACGTAACAAACACGGAAACATTAGCAAGTTGAAAAAAAAATTAACACTATAAAGGAAAGAAAAATGAGCTACTTGGATCACATACTCAGAAATAAAAACTAAGTGTGGATGCGATTGATTGCACAAGGGAAAATGAAAGAAAAAAAGGACCGGGAAAACCACGCACGTCCTTATTGAAAAATTTAAATCAGTGGAGCGGAAAAACAATAAAAGAACTTTTCAGAACAGCTAAGACAGAGAAAATGACCTGTGATGATCGCATATCCTAAACGATGAGGTACACGAATAAAAGAAGAAATCGACGAAGTCCTATATTTTCGTTCTCCATCTGATTAAAAAAGTGACAAATTCAAGAATTTTAAATTAGGCCATCGAAAAACATAAACGTTTCTTATATTATGAATATTTTCTTTCCTGATATTTGAAATTTGCTCATCTTACCTTACCATCCACCATTTTTTATAGTATACGACATGTTAACCGAAAAATATGATTTTTATTTTTAAAATTATTCAAAAATACTTATCTGTTATGGAGTATTAGATTAGAGTAATACGGTTTTTCGAGTCTAATCAATCCATAAGCGATCACTAATCATCAGATGTTATGCAATACAATAGTAATACATAACTATATTTACATTAAAAAATATTTATTTATAATTTCAGGCTCCTGGGCTTTCACCGCGCCATGCCAGTAACTGGCCGACTACTTAACATGACCACAGAACTATATCAAAAATGTGAAGGCGAACTCCTCAACACCTTCTTTGTATCTCCAAGTGACAACCTTTGTTTTCATGGTAAATGTTCGTACTACTGTGACACATCGCATGCCATCTGTGGAAACCCTGATACGTTAGAAGGGAGTTTCGCTGCGTTTTTGCCGTCCTCAAAAGTTGCTCCAACTAAGGTAATGCTGCCATTTTACCACTTTATCACCAATTTAATCCTTGTTTATCAATATGACATTAGTTTACAACTTAACTTTAATATACGCTTAACTTTGTGTATTTGAATACTTGTTCTTTACAATTTTGATTTTCTTTGTTTTTGTTTCGTGCTTATCTATAATATAAGCTTTAAACTATAACGCCAATAATATCACACAACGCTCTTTGCTTTGTTGTTTTCACAGTATACACACTTAATGCGAAAATAACCATCTATGTCACAGTAACGATACCATTTTTTGGCTTGTGGTGAAAATTAAAAAAGTTAATTCCCTTATAAACATTTTTTATGATTAAGAATAAAAAACTCAAGCGCTCTTATTTTTCTTAAACGTTTTTAATAAAGGATAAATTGTTTCAGGTATGGAGGCATCCATGGCGAAGATCGTATCATAAACGGCGGAAAGCCCAGTGGGAGACCGACCCCAACTATTGCCAACTTGTTAGAGAAATACCACCCTACGATAAGGGCAGAAGGTTGTACGATTTAATGGATATGTCTGTTTTCGATTTTCTCACTGGGAACATGGATAGACATCACTACGAAACTTTCAAGTAAGTTTAGGGATTAGTATCTGGGGAAGTTTTAAAGATAGACAAGTTGGTATCGTTTGCAAAAACAACTATAAACTTTTTCAATACTGTGTGGAACTATAGTCGGTTGAAAATGAAAGTATAGTTAATTTACTGACAACGGTTTAAATATTATAAAAAAAAACAAAACAGTAACTACAATAAATATTACAAGCGATCTAAAAGTAACTACAACAATTTTTTCTGTAGTAATTTAAAATTAACTTTACAAATAAAAGGCAGATGTAAAGCACAACTTTTTAATAAATCTTGTTCTTCGGTCTCAAAGCATCTTCAGTGGCATCTGAAATAAGCTAAAAAATGGTTTATGAAAATTTTTATAGAACATTTTAGATTTACTTTTTAAAAAATTTTTGAATATCCAGCACACTATCGAATGTTGTAGACATTTAAATGCATCTATACAAAAAACTAACACTAGACAAAGGAAAAACAGTTTAAAAATTGTTTGGATGCAAAGGTGGATACAGTTATATTATGGACAAAGGTAGGAGATAGAATGGTTCCTAGTCGTTCAGATTTAACGAAAATATTAATGTGATATCTAACATATCACAAGTAAGATGGACAGTCGCTAACTAAAGTGATCTACACATTTTAAAAATTCTATGGCAAACTGAACATTGACCACAAGTCCAACCGATCAGTAATATAGTGTATAAGTGTTCATTTGGGGGCAAATGTAGGAGACACAGAGTATAAATGTATGAACTAGACCTTAGGCAAGTAAAGAGAGGGGACGAGTAATCGTATGGAATTGACTGAAGCCTAAACTGGCACCAAAAAGGTTACCAAGTTATATTTTATTTCTTCAGTAGATTGAGAATAATGAATATATATCAATAAATAGATTTTTTTTAAATTTATAATTAAACACTGACATAATGATCACTTTTTGAACATAATTTTATCATTACATATTTTTTAGTAGATCGATATAGTGTTTCAGTAAATCAGTAAATTGAAGTTGAAATCAGTAGATCTACTGAAAAATCAGTAGACCTGGTAACCCTGTGAGAGGTAGTAATGGGCAACGTACAGGCACCAAATCATGTCGGTCACATAGAAACTGGCTTCACTTTTCGAAGGTTTATTAAATGAGTGTTATCTGTTCTTTCTCTTTCCTTGTCTAAGAACTAGACTAAATAGTCTGCTAGATAGTGGTTGGTTGACTACACTAAAAAGGTCTACCAGGTACTACCAGGTACTACCAATACTATAGAAAAAAAATATGAAATATGAAATAAAAATACTTAGAAATAAAATGTGCAAACTGAAGTATTATATCACTGGTTTAGTCAAACTTAAAGTTAATGGCATCTTTGTCTTTTACTAATATGTTGGAAATATGTAAAAGGTTTTGTAGTAAAGGTGAAGTTTCATTTCTTGGTACAGAATTTAACAAATTGCAAATGTCAAAATAAACCAAATAAAAACTTTCTTTTATTCAGATTTCTGTTATTTAAACAATCATCAAATCTAAAGAATTTATAACGAAAAATGTTTGTTTAAAATTAGTGATAGACTTAATTGTATTGTAAATAAACTCCGATAATAGTAACAGTGGAGTGTTGCAGAAACTTACAACAATCCTGATATAACCTAGGTGTTATGGGATTATAGAAAGTTATTGACTAGATTTTTTTCTAAAATTACAAAACTTTTATCTAAAAGGAAATATTCCACTTAATCTACGTATGTCTACGTATGGAACTTGTTCTAGGATTACAACACATTTTCCCTTATCAGCCTTGCTTAGTACTAAAGAATCTCGTATACAGTTTGTGTTTAATTAATTTTAGCAAATCGTTTTGTTTTTCAAAAGCATAGTGGTTTCTATAGGGTGAATAGGATAGGTAAAAAATATGGCCTCAAAATCAACATTTTGAAAACGAAATATATGGTCATTAGCAGAAACCCTCCAGAAAACCCGATAATATGCATAGGTGAAAATCGTATAAATCGCGTGAAAACTTTTAAATACCTTGGCACCACAATCAATGACCAATCGGATCCACAACACGAGATAAAAACCCGAATACAAATGGCAAGACAAGCTTTTGTGAAATTCAGACCGCTCCTATGTAATCAACACCTAAACTTCGAAATACGCTACAGAATGGTCAAGTGCTACATATGGTCCATCTTGCTTTATGGCATGGAAACGTGGACTTTGAAAAAAACATCTATCAACAAACTTGAAGCATTTGAAATGTGGTCATTGAGAAGAATGATGCGCATACCTTGGGTGGATAGAGTTGTAGTAGGTGATGACGTCCTTAATAGAGCCGGCGTGGAAAGAGAACTCTTTAAATTAATTAAAAAACGCAAGATTGGTTACCTTGGGCACATATTGAGAGGAGCCAAATATGAAATACCACAGTTAATCCTACAAGGGAAGATCGAAGGTAGGAGAGGAGCCGGCCGCAAACAATTATCCTGGTTAAGGAATATTAAAGAATGGACAGGAATACACAATGCAGGTGAGCTGTGTCACGCCGCCAAGAACAGAATTCTAGTAATGAGATAGTCGCCTATGCACTTTGATGTAT
The DNA here is from genome assembly GCA_918026665.1 of Diabrotica balteata. Classification (NCBI taxonomy): domain Eukaryota; kingdom Metazoa; phylum Arthropoda; class Insecta; order Coleoptera; family Chrysomelidae; genus Diabrotica; species Diabrotica balteata. The sequence goes on along the minus strand of OU898278.1, from coordinate 113,390,707 downwards.
GGCACGTTAAGAAGAAGTGGTTTCTATAAAAATTACGTTTGTAATTACATTGTTGTTGTTGAAGTAAGCTAATGCACGAGTTTTTCAAATACTGTTTAATTTTAACATTGTTCGTCATTCGTTCTATTGAGTATCCACCTATACTAAAAAATTTCCTAGCACTGTCAGTTAACCTATAATTCTGACAAAAAAACTTAAGGCCTAATCATTAAAAAGTTAGTGTTACTTAGATTTATGACTCAGGATGACATTGGTGACCTAAAAACCTATGCAAAATTGTTGAGGCACTGGTACGTTGTTTTTCCAAAATCAAACGGTTTAATTTGTTAGTAAGACTTATTTTCTTGTGATGGTGGATTGTAAGCGGGAAACCTCATCGTCTATATGGCTAAAGGAGTCACTATCAAAACACCGATGATGATATTGCCAATTTGTCATAAGGAATTTAAAAGTTGACATTTATATACCTAATGAAGCTTCGTTTAGTGCTTTTTAAGTTCTCTTTTCAGGATGTTTTTCTCCAAAATTTGTTTTTCCTTCTCAGGTACAGTTTTTGATGTTTTGACCTTAGCAAAAGTAGGAATGACTATATTATTTCATTGTATTCATTTTTATTATTTTTGTTTTATTTTTTATTATTTAAGTTCGGACAGTCTGTTTAAAGATTTAGCTTGTCAAAATACTATGTAAAATACATTTCTATATAGTCGGACAATTTTCAATTAAAGGTGACTAATCTACAAATTGAACTAAACGGTAGCGGCAACCATGAACAATTTCATTAGTAAATTCTTACCGGGGTCATTTTTATTGTGTATGCTTCGCCCATGTAAATATGTAAATTTGTAACCCATCTAAGATAAATTTGCCCCCGTAACAGTATAAATTGGTGCGATTCACGAGTGTATAGTGAGACAAGTTCATAGAATAGTTTGGAACATCGGTAAAATTATCAATATTTTGCTGGTCTATATATATTTACGTTTTTAGAAAGAATGTTAATTAGAGAAATATGATATCTTAGTTTATTGAAGTTTATGAAATATGATATCTTCCAGATTTGATACATATGTACATAGGCGTAGTGTATTATTGGGAATATATTTATTAAATATACTTTATTATTAACTTTAAAATAGTTTTGAGGTAAGTAAAGTAAATTTGAGGCCAGTTTATTCTTTATATAGTATTAAACCCTTAACGGCCGCTCAATATACAAGGAGAAATTTGACAATTAATTTATTAGATTGGATTAAAAACACAAATTAGGAATAAATTACAACCAAAAAGATTTTTTTTCTCATTTTTAAGGAAAACAGTACAATTTTTAATAAAGGAACATATTGTATCTTAAACGTAAATTAAATTTTAAGGTAAAAATTTTCGAAATATTCGGGGTGTAGAGATGCATTCTACACTTTTTACATAAATAAATAGTATTACTTTTGTACATCCTACATTTTTGCACTATCGTCTCTTTTTATAATGTGGCCAATATTGTCGAATCTGGTTTCATCTGGTAAGGCAAACTTAGATTGACGCTCATGTACTGACACTGATGTAGCGGTTTCTTCACTATTATAAATTAAAATTATAAATCTATGTCGGCTCATGCTTTCTCTTATAATATGCACTTCTTTATCCTCATCCTTTGACCAATGCCTATCAACTTGAAGCAGAGTGTAAACCAGATAATATACATATGTTAATAATTTTTTTAAATCTATGTTATTCATTTCAAAATTGTGACGGTTATTCTCAATTACTTTTTTATCAAAAAGAGTGAAAAAACTTGAATATATGACTTGCCTACATGGTTGCATGCTTTTATATTGTCTAAATATCAATCAGACTGATGTTGAATTACTACTGAGCACGAAAGAATATCCTTTATTATAACTTGAGATAAATTTGGATTTACTATTTTTGCCTTATTTTTACTTATTGGTTTTTTCTTTGGACGTTTTATCTGTGGTTCAGAGGAATATCATAATCAGAATCGTTAGAATTCCCAATCACTTGTATTTCTTATGTATCTGCAATATCCGATTTCATTGATTCTTCACAAATAATATTATCATCAATCTCTTTAAGGAATACAATAATATACCAGCAAACGAATGGGAAAGATACCTGACGGAACTGTTTAAAGCAAAGGAAAATAATAATCAACACAATAACGTACGTGAACTAAGAGACGAAATAAAAATCAGTTTTCACGAAGTAGAAATAGTCATAAATTCACTCAAAAATAGAAAGTCACCAGGACCAGACGGAATAACCAACGAGCTTCTAAAATACGGATGAGAAAGTTTAACCTTAGAGATGACAAAACTTATACAAAAACTAATATTGCACTGCAAGATACCAGACGCATGGAGAAACAGCATAATGATACCAATGGTCAAGAAGGCCCCAACAATTATAGAGGTATAAATCTACTGAACACCGCACTTAAGCTTACCACAAAAGTCCTAACCAACAAAATTAATAAACTAACAACTTTATCAGATGAACAACAAGGATTCAGATCCGGATGATCCTGCGTAGACGCCTTATTTGTACTAAACAAATCACAGAAAAGGCCGTCATATCTATGTTTTATAGACCTGACAAAGGCTTTCGATCGCATCCAAGTCGAAGACGTCTTACATCTACGGTATAAAAGGAACATACCAATCAATATTATACAAACCATCGAAAGCATCTACCTCCCTAATCGAATACAAGCAAAGATAAATGGAAAACTAACACAGTGTATACATGGCTATAGAATTGGGAACAAAGAAATCCAAATATTATGTTATGCAGACGACGCCGCATTAATCGCCGAGACAGAAGACGAGCTCTAAAGATTAACACATGTCTTCAATACAACAGCTAAGAAATACAATATGATAATATCACCGGAAAAATACAAATGTATGACATTTAAATACCCACTACGGTGTAAAATCGAAATTGACGGGAAAATAATAAAGCCGGAAGCAAGGGTTAGATATCTGGGAATAGATATAACTAGTTACAGAGATGTTGAAGAAGAAGTACGACAACAAAGCTTAAAAGCAAGTAAAGCGGCGGGTTCTCTTAATAACACAATCTGGAAGAACAAACACCTAAGACAAGACACAAAAACAAGAGTCTATAAAGCAGGAATTAGACCTACATTAACATACACGGCTGAGACAAGACCTGACACATCTAAAACGAGACGACTGCTAGAAACAACAGAGATGAAAATACTCCGACTAATATCAAGGAGAAGTCTGTTGGATAGGGAGAGAAGCAAAAACATAAGAAGAGCATGCAATATAGAAGACATAAATGGATGGGTGACAAAACGAAAACAGAAGTGGAACAAACACATCAGTAGAATGGCGGAGGATAGAATAGTACGAATAGCACGAGATAAGTCACCAAATGGACGAAGAAGTATTGGCAGACCAAGAAAAAGATGGTGCGACAATTTAAACAATTTAGGAAGCTAATATTGAAGAAGAAACAGGCTTTAAAGCCTACAAACTAGAAGGAAGAAGAAGAAGAAGATCAATGTTTTCTACATCAGAAACTTTCTAATCTAATCTCGGCGGCAAATAAACCACATTAAGTGGCATTTTCACAATCTGAGTCTTCTTCTAACAAAGCTATTAACTCTTTAGTAGTTAGTGCCATCTTCATTTCATATTTCGAGAATTTACTGAAATAAACAAATGCACTGCTATACAAACGAATTCAATTGCAGATTGCAGATTAGTCTAATGAAAAAAAAAACATATTTTCCAAAGTTTTCTGTTTTTTGAAGTTCTGTATTGGATACTCTCTAATAAGAATAAAATTTTATTTTATTTTGTTAGACAACTATAAGATACCTGTTAAAAGAGACATGATAATTTAATAATTAAATCGGTCTTAGATTTAATTTTTACGTAATTACTCTTATGTGTTTAAATAAATAATTAAAAATTTTTTTGGTACGCCTCTGCAAAATTGATAATTTCAATACGATTTCGTTGAAAAGTTATCGTTAAGGGCTTCGTTAAGTACGATGTTGCCAAGTAATCACCTTTAATTAAAAATTGTTTTATTATAGTTAGGAATAACTTTATACAAAAAAAATAGGGGGAAGGGTAGATTTATAGGGGTTAGTAACAACTATGATTTATAAAATAACATACAGAGAGTTTTTTGAGGGTTGAGATTTTTTGGCTTTTGAGAGATGGAAAAATGATGATTTTGACCAAATAGATGGGTACTGGTGTGATTGCCAGATGAAGTTAAATAATTGACGCAAGTAATTTTTAACTGACGTGAGTAGGTGTTTTCAGAAAACAGTTATGATATCGTCAGGCTCAGGTCTTGTTTCTTTTATATCGTTAAGTAAGTTGTTTAGTTCTTGTAACGTAAGAGGAGGCTTTCCCAAAAAGGAAGATTCCCAAAAAGAGTCCTAGATAGTAAAATGCAGGGCGCAAGGCCAAAAGAAAGGCCACAAAAGAGGTAGAAGGATGACGTAGCAGCGAACGCGAAAAAATTTGCTAAACGTGAGAACCTGGAGAAGATTGGCGCGGTACCGGCAAGGTTGGAGGCATAGTTTGGAGAAGGCCAAGGGTTAATGTGAGCTATAGCACCATTGGAGAGAGGGAAGGAAGGTTAGACCTTTCAGTGTTTAGTTTATTTTGCAAAAATACAGGGTCGAAATTTTCATTGAAAGATATTTGTCTGTAGTTTTTAGCTAATGCGTTAACAATTTTAAGTGGAGCTGTAACGATGTAATTACCTATTTTGAAACTATATATTCAGAGTGACTCCTTTATGGCAGAAATTGTATGTATTTTCTTCCATACTTCTCTCAGGGAGTGGCGCTCTTTATGCTAAAGATCCATTGGACACAGCTAGTTTTTTGTTTGGTTTATTAAACGTTAGGCTTAAGCCTTTATTTTTTTATAATTAATTTTATTTTCGAGTATTTTATGCTTCCTAAATCTATTAAAAACTGTTCTGCTGGTACTTACAGCTTCTTTATACAACGAATTCCACCAAGATATAGGGACATGATTTTTAATTAGCTTTATTTTGCCGATGAAGAGCTCCGCACTCTGCAAGATGATACTATTAAAAGCACCTAACGAATCGTTTAAATAATCATTGAGTATGAAATTCTCCAAAGACTTGTCTATATAATATTTAAAATAGAATCATTTATCAGAATTCATATTCCATTTGGGTAAGAAATGTATTGGGCAACACTGACCCTAGAGATTCTCAATGGTAATAGGGTGATGGTCAGTACCATAAGTATATTCAACAACAGTCCAAGAGAAACGTGGAGCTAGACCTGAATCACACAAGCTTAAATATATCACGGAGGATCCTTTAGTGCAGATGTTAAATCTTGTAGGTGACCCATCATTTAGGAAATTTAATTGAAGATCCTTCATTATCTTTTCTAGAAGTATTCCTTTGTGATAAGTACACCAAGAACCCCAAATAAAGTTGTGACCATTATAATCACCTACGATGATTCGAGGAGAGGGTATCTGTTCAAAAAGGCTTTTTAAATCTTCATATGTAGCTGAGAAACTAGATGGAAAGTAAATATAAAAATTGGAAAGGAAGCGGTAGTCTCTATAACTATAGCTTCAATGTTACTATTAACAGGAAAAACATTTACAATCAAAGAATATTTGACAAGTATCATAACTCCACCTTTTATTTTTTTTTTTATTTTTTTTTTTTCGTCTTTATAGAGGGGGGGTCTAGAATCTTCAAAAGACATCTCAGTCCAGGACGCCGCCTGACTGACCTTAGTGCAGGATTCGTTCTTCGTACTCCCGGCGATAGTTCCCGAGGTACTTTAAAATGCCCTCTCGTCGCCGAGTCTACGCCGAACGCCTACCTGCTAAACCAGACCCTCCTCTGTCATCCAGCGATCCGGAAGCGGAATGGCCGCTGTAAGGCCGGCATCACTTCCGAAGCACTACCTTTATTCATTCATTCTCCATTCATACACATCCACACTCCTAGTTCGGCATCATTCTCAGAAGGGCATTTCCTCCTTCCCCACAGTCAAACTCACGCATTCTAACTCAAAAAGTGTGACCCACTGTTCTAACTTCACCTTTCAGCATCATTCACTCTACCTTTGCCGTTGGTCCAGCTGTCTTTCTTCCTCTTCCTTTTTTTTGATCACTGCACGGATATAACTGTGTATGTTAATCCAACCTAATTTATTTTCAATCATTCTCTCAATCATTTCTCTCACTGTAACAAAATTCACACCTGTCTCTCTCTCCATTCTGTTCCTTTCCACTATCCATCTGCTGCAATCTAACATCGTATGTGTCACAGTGTCCGAGTATCCACAATATAGGCATTCATCTGTATCAGCCTTACCGATCCTATAAAGGTAGGCCCTAAAACACCCGTGTCCTGTGAGCACCTGCGTCAGGAAATAATCCAATCGCCTGTGGTCACAGTCCACCCAAACTCTTATGTTGGGATCAGCATTTTCGTCCACTGTGCCACATCCTCCGTATTGTTCCATTCTTCTTGCCATCTTTCAACTGACCTTTCCCTTACCTGTCTTCTCTCAGCCACAGTAAGGTTTGGGCCTCTTCTCTCATAAAGCTCTTTTCTTTCCACCGCCAAAACATGCAACGGAACACATCCAGTGATGGTCCATAAGGCTGCCGCAGACACAGTCCTGTAGGTGCATGCCACTCGTAACAGACTTGTTCTGTCTACTCGTTTCATAAGACTCCTATAGGCCGTTATCTCTACCGCCTCGCTCCAGACTGGTGCTGCGTAGAGAACGATAGACTGTACAACACCGTGTAAGGCCCTCCTCCTTTCGGATTTGGGTCCTCCAATGTTCGGCATCACTCTCCCCACCTGCGCCACGACGCCACCTGCGTTCCGAACCCGGTATTTGAGATCTGGCTCATTCCGGGCTACTACCAATACAGCTAGGTCATCCTCGAATGCGAAGGGGGTTGTACCCTCTCCGTATTCACAGTGCATAACCCCGTCATATGCCAGATTCCATAGCGTCGGGCCCATCATAACTCCACCTGAATAGTAATTATTGTCATGTACTCTGTCTTTTCTAAAAATATTAAAATATTTGGAATTACAGTTTTTTTTAGGATTTAAATTTGTTTCTTGGAGACATCTTATTTTCGTAGAGAATTGAGAAATCAGTTTTTGTATGGTTGAAAGTCGATGGAAAAATCCATCTTTTTTTATTGCAATATTTTAATGAATCATGTTATATACGGAAATATAAATTTACGGGCTAACCTGAGCTGACTCGACTTCGGATTGAGAGATGTAGTTAACCAAGTGTCGGAGGATTTTCTTTCTTAAGGAGGTGATATAACGTTTAGTTGATTTATATTTTCATTGTGAGTGAACTTAAGTTAGCATATGGACTAATCCCAGTAGGTCATAAATAAACTCTTGCATTATAGTAGAAGGTTCTTGCATGCTGATAACATATGATTTTGTTGATTTTATGGATGTATACTCTTTGTTGCTTTTAACCTTCTTGTTTCTACGTTTCGGCTGAAGATCGATATTAATTACTTCACAGCTGTCCATGGTGTTAACTTCTCCTTGACCATTATCTATGTTAGGATTGCTAAGTTTATTTATTGATTTTTCTTCGACAGAAATTTGTTCATTTGATATGAATGTAGCTGCAAGTTGGAGCATGATTTCACGGGAGGAAGAAGTAGTAGGTTGACTGTTATTTGAAATAAATAAATTTGTTGTTAATCCCAATTTATCGCGACAGTTCGTGGCGATGTGTTCAGACTTTTTGCAGTTATAATAGGCGATAGAATATTTGATATGTTGTATTATCAAAGTCAAAGGTGAATGAGTCAGCTAAGGAGATATTGTAATAACTAATGTATACTTGTGTTCTAAAACTTAAAATATAATAATTATATTCGGAAAGATTGGAATTGATTTAAAAAAAACAGAAGGGATCATATTAAGTCCAATTTTTTGTAACTAATCAACTATCAGACTGTGTGGTATTGTGGAACATACGTTTGAAGAAACAAAACGTTACGCGTGTGAAATTAGTCTTCTAGCTTGTACAATATTGTTTTGGATTTTTATTAGGCCATGGTTTTGCATGAATTCATCCACGATTTGTTTGTTTGGCACATGCAAATTCGATTATTAGATAGTTGAGAGGAAAATATAATAGTTTTTGGGGATGAATAGGTTATCCAAAGGAATTAAGTAATCTTGCAGTCGCGTATTTTCTAAAGTGTTAAGACAATTGCTTAATTTTGCAGTTGTTGATGAATAGGTTTTATCGCTATTTGTCTTTAATGGCCATACATGTGATGTGTTAAGAGAGACTAGAAATGTTTGGTTTCATTTTAGATTTTAAAACGACACATATGTTCAAAAATAATATGGACCTGAGCAGTTATTAAATGGGCAATAAAACTGAAATAAATGAATCATTGGTCGTATCGTATTGATGGCTTGTTAAGTTACAAATCAACCAAAAACTGATTTATCACGGTATATTAATCACAACTAATATGATGTGTTCACTTACTGTTATTTCATATAATTGTCCCTTAACTATTAATAATTACTGCATAAAATTTGCTAATTTGTTGAGACCAAATTAAACACGCCTTTCGGTGGCTCATTCAGAGCCGAACTCCGTAATAACTTTTTGTTTAAATTTGTATTAATAATATAAATATAATATTCTTATTTTCAAAATATAAATTAAATAAAAACACAGTTTTTTCACAAATTATTGTAGATTGTTTAGTTTTTATGTTAATAATTATTGTACAACTAAATATTCACCTTTAAATATTTAACGATTATTATAAGTTTATTATTACATATTTCTTTACAGAATTTTTGGAAATGAAACATTTACGTTACATTTGGATCACGGAAGGGGGTTTGGCAAACCATATCATGACGAACTGACCATTTTGGCACCAGTACTTCAATGTTGCCTCCTTAGACAATCCACACTGGAAACGTTAATAAGGTCAGTTTTTGATTATAAAAATTTTTAGTTTTTTCTTAGAATACTATAGCGTCAATCACTCAAATAAAATTCACAATCAGGAAATATTACAAAATTCTATAAGCTAAGAAAAAGCAGGTTGTTGAGAAAACGTCTTTACAGAAGCAAAAATTAAATGAATATTGATCTTTTTAGATAGCGAAAGCGGAATAGCTCACAAAAGTTTGTATGTAGGATATATCATGTAACAGTGGACAATACCTACTTTATACACTATAACATTCATTAATGTTTTCACATTAATTTAACATAAATATTTTGTATTTTAAGAACGATTTTCCAAGTGAAAATGTAAATGTCAAATAACCTTAGTTTTAAAATACAATTGTGGCTTATTTCCAATAAAAATAGAAAATTGCATTATAAAATTACTTTACAAAAAAACTTACATTACTAATAGTACAAGATCCTACTTTCCCCTTTATTCATTTATTGTTCATTTATTATTTAAATAAAATAGGCTACTCATGACGTATATGCATGTTTTTTATATCAAATTACAGCTCATTTTTTTCAATATCATAATAATATATGGTTGTTTGAGAAATAATGGTCGCCAATTAGTTGCTCTATCAGTCGCCCTACTGATTTGGGTTCTGGTAACAACCTGTCTAAAACTGACGTTCTAAATTTACCAAGACTCATTGAACGTGATACTTATTATATAATATATGTGAATTAATCATTATCATTTGGAAAACGTGGATTCCTAATTTCTTGTACCACCGTAAAGTCGTTCACCATGGGTTCCGTCAACAGATAGAGTTTGATTCGATATTTGTGGCGCTTATTTGGAAGATATTGTTTGAAGATAAGTTTCCTTTTCACAAGACATCGACTCATTTAACGAAAGTTGTCTATTAGAATAGTAAACTTTCTTTATCACATTGTTGAAATGTTCTAATACAGGTCTATCCATGTTGTACAAAAATGAAGACAACGCATAATTAATAAATACCTGTCTCTACTAATGTAGTTTGAAAAACAAGTTGTTAATAGTCTGTGTTTTTTCCAGTAATCTTGTAACTCAGAAAGTTTGACAGTACCAGTATGTAAAGTTAATCCTAAGAACACAAGAAACTCTTTTACTGTCAGTTCTTTCCATTCGGTGATTCTCGATCGTACAGATCCTTTACTACTAGCCAGTCCTTGAATGGCATAGTTATTACATTCACTCACTACAGTTTCCAAAAAATGCATCATCGATTAGCATCATAAACCAGTCATATGGTTCGTCACTAGAAGATTAAACTTATAGTTTATTTGTTCCCATAAAAGGAATAATTTTCATACCACTTATTTCGTTCCTGGATAAATTTTCAGCCTGGATCTCATTTGTACCCTCTAAAATCTCATCGTGCACAATTCATTTCCGCTCTCTCTCTCTCTCTCTCTCTCTCTCTCTCTCTCTTTCTCTTGCATAAAACTCTCCCCATTTTCTATAAGATCTGAATCCGAATCTCTATTATTGTAGAAATCTTCCACTTCAACTAAAAAATATATAAATCCGTTAAATAGTTTTCGAAACCAATTCAGATTTCTGCTTTAATCTGAACCTTCTAAAAATTGCAAGGTAAACAGACGTTGATAAAGATGTTAAAAGAGACATGAGGAATCTAAAATTTGCATTCCACGACATGTCTCCTCAACTAAGCAGAAATCCTTAGCGAATTGGTTTCTTGTACTCATACAGAGTAGATCCGTTAGATTTCACGTACAAAGCGTCTATGTATCTGTTTATACGCATTTCGGCCTAATAGGCCTCATCAGAACAGCCATTCATATTCGTTCTCAACGTGAAAAATAAATCTTTTCTGTCTTTAAGAAGCAACATTAAAATGGCTTCGATATGGACGCAATAGCGACATCTGATAATAAATTCGTAAAAAAGTTTTCGAAACCAATTCAGATTTCTGCTTTATTCTGAACTTTCTAAAAATTGCAAGGTAAACAGACGTTGATAAAGATGTTAAATAAAATTTGCATTCCACGACATGTCTCCTCAACTAAGCAGAAATCCTTAGCCAATTGGTTTCTTGTACTCATACGGAGTAGATGTCAATGCTTCTGGAGCTACCTGTTTTTTTCCGTTTCGGCAAGTGCCAATAGTAGAAGAGCTTCTTCTTCATCAGAAGTCATTATGTATTTGTAAGTTACGAATAAAAGACTAAAAATATAATTTGTTCACATTTGTATGGCGAACAGTCGCGTCGGGTTTCGCGCCAATGTGGGTAAGCCTTGTCCGCTACCGCTCCGCGTGCGAATTTTCCGCAACGGAAAATTCGCGTCTTAAAAGTTTCGCGTTGATGTGGGGAATCCTTTAGACCTCTCCCATAGCCTAATTGTGGCATTTATTACGCTACACTTTTAATCAATGTATATCTTGTGTTGCTACGTTTTAATCAATGTGTTTCCTACATTTCTTATACTTGCGCAGTGAGTGAATTTAATAGCTGCCCAATGGCAACACTTTTAATTTTGATTAAGTTAATCATAGTTTATTAAAAAATTATTGCACTTTTTTAGATTACGTTTAAACCTTCTGAATAACTATTCATAATTGTTTAGTAGTTTTAATATTATTTAATCCGGCCATGATCCCACCGTCATATTTGTATTATCGTTTACTACACTTTCTGACGCCGCTTTTAATACATACGTAAATATGATCATGACTTCTCCATATACTCGTTGAAAAACTCACACAACTGATACTTGAAACCAGTATCGTTGCACGCTAGCTGTCTCTTACTTTATCTTTAATACCTCGCGTTTTTAACAGCTGGCAACTCTAATTTGCGACCATTTTTTCTCAGTTAACCTTATATCATTATATTAAGAAAAAATACGCTTTAATTTGATATAAAAATACATGCGTATACGTCATGAGCAGCGTATTTTATTTAAAAAATAAATGAACAAAATAAAATTTTTGTTAAAAAATTAATTACTATTAATTGAATTAAAAATATTTGCGGTCATTTTTTGACTGGCAACCTAGTATCAATGACTGCTTTTAAAATTAGGTCTGCAAATTATGATCTGCTTTTCAACAAATTCCACCTGGACTATTTTATTTTTTACCATTTTAATCATACTTTTGCCGTGACGTTTATACCTCATATCGACATAAAAACCAAAAACTCAACATACTTTTACACCCCATCTGAAGTACCCACGTTCCCTATATCTTGAACCCCTACTGTTATATAAATGAAATCCCCCGTTGAATTTTGTAATTTTATACGTCGAGAATAAACCGAAAAACAAATTATATTACAGAACGTATATGCCTATTACGTCTTTCATCATTCACTAGAAATCTAGCAACCTTATTCGACTTTTCTGAATACGTCGCGTCTCAGAATGCCGATCCTCGAGAGCAGTATTTGGTTTCTTATTCAAAAATAAATGAGCTTGAATAATTTACTTTTAAATGTAATATAATATTTCAATTTATTGAATGGATTATTTCAATAGAGAATTCAACAGAAATATTAATTTGAATAGGCTTAATAACTTAAATTTACAATAATTGTCAAAAAATTGTCAGCACGATTACAACATCGACAAGCAGATTTTATATTAGCTTTATTAAATACAGTTAATTAAACACAGATTTATTAAGAATCTGAGAGAAACAGTGCAAGCTTTTATCAAATAGATTTACGAGGAAAAAAATTATATACTTATTTAAAAATTACATTTCATGAATCTAACTTAATAATATAATAGGCTTGAATAGGTTGAATTTATTTCCTATCCTTTTAAGTTTTTCTGATAGTCCTTTTATGTACGGTATTGTTATTTTCCTCATATTATTCCTTGTGTATGCTGTAGGATCCGTTATAAGTTGTTCTGTTTTACTAGATCGATTGTTAAAAATTCCTTATTTATAAACGATAAAGGATAATCATTTTTTAATAAATCAGATGTTAACAAATGTTTCTCCTCCAAAAACGAATTTTCGTTAGAACAAGTAATTTTGGCTCTATCGTATAAGGATTTAATTATTCCCTTATAAATAAGGAATTTTCAACAATCGATCGAATAGAACAGAACAACTTAGAACGAGATACTACAGCATACACAAGGAATAATATGAGGAAAATAACAATACCGTACATAAAAGGACTATCAGAAAAACTTAAAAGGATAGGAAATGAATTCAACATTTCAACAACATTCAAAACAACAAACACGTTGAGATCTATTTTGTCCAAAACCAAACCTAACAATGAACAAGAAAGGACAAAGAATTGCATTTATAAATACCTTGTGAATGCGATCAGTTTTATTTAGGTGAATCATCAAGGCCATTAAATATTAGAATAAGTGAACATCAATCTTATATTAAAAATAGAGAATTTGATAGATCTCAAATCTGTAAACACGCATGGGATAATGAACATAGGGTTCAATGGAATAATTCAAATGTAGTCCTAAAAGAAACGGATAGTAAAAAAAGAAAAATCAAAGAAGCGGCTCTAATTATGCTAAATGAGGCCAATTGTGTCGCAAATTCCTCGGCAGAATGTAGTAGGATCTGGTTACCAATATTGAAAGAGGAAGTTATTAATAAGAAAATACCAGTATTAGTAAGTCAGTAACATATAGAGGATACATCATTTATGTTTTTTAAATAACGTAACATATAAAATCAGAATTTTGATGTTTGTTGAAGGTAAACTAAATTCACGAACAAATACTTACAATGTCGGGATAGTATTATGAGGTTTTTTTCCTGGTTTTTCCCTCATAATTTACTATGGAATCACTAACAGGAGAATTTTACTGTCATCATGTCATGTGTTTGTCTTTTTAAAGACGAATTACATGCTATGATTTTTTTCTGACGGATATTCTCAAGTTAAAGTTGATTTCATGTAATCGAATGAACTATCTTATAAGTAAAGTCGTCCCAGGAGCGCAACTCAACAATATTGGCAATATCATTTTAAAGTCGTCTACTTTAAAATGCATAATGTATGTCTGAATTGTCAATATAAATGAGTCAGATAAAATTAAATTATTAGAAGAATTTTTCACTATGTAACAAAAAAAACAAAATTTGTTTAATTTACTGTTTGTATTTTGAGAACGATTTCCGAAGTGGAAATTGAAACGTCAATAAACGTATTTTTATCTTTAATTGTGGCTTATTCCCAGTTTAATAGTAATTTAATTTACAATGCCACAAGAAAATAGCTTCAGAACAATTGTTAATAAGTGTTGGAAAATTTAAATTTAGCGCCTTTGAATTTGCCGGATATGTTCGCCAACAGAGGCCACTTTTTTGGTCTCCTTTTCATAACGATTAGATTCCCTCTTTTGTCTTTTTGCTCGATGCATTACCCACAAAACGATAATAAAAAAGGTGAATTTTTATTTTAAGGGACACATTTTAGACTATTTTTAAATAAAATCCTAAATCAATTTGTACTTAAATTATTTCATGCATAATTTATAACCTTCTTTAGGAAAAAAGTTTATTGAAAGTAAGGCATATAAATTTCTAATGACCATTAAAATCATTGACAGCTAAAGAGAGGTTGATCGAAGCATAAAAATTTAAGGTAAAACTTTCTGTCGGCTGTCAATTCTCAATGTTCACTTCTGTTTAGCGTGCACGGGAAGGATCATTGAATTATTCAATTTTTGCCTGATTACTAATGACAGAAGTAAGGGGTCAGACCAGTATTCTAATTCTAAAACAGCGATCACGCTTCGTAAAGATAAATAAAAATTTTAATATCTAATAATGTTTGTAAAGTAACAGCAATGTGTATTTGGTTAAGTTTATTTTTTAAAGAGAAACTTCACATCAAAGATTGTATGTAATTCGGACAGCTGACGGTAATTTAGTAAATTTAATTTTATAAAATAGTACACAAACGACACATTTTCACGAAGTATTTATCCTCACCTATAAAATATTCCAGATAATATAGTTTTCTACTTTTAAATATCTCTCTTTGCTTGCTCACCTTCGACTATCCTGCTTAGTTGTTTTATACTTCGATAAAATTCTTTAGTTTGTTAATTACCTATATATTTAGAGACTTCACTAGTAAAAGCACTGATGAAGAAATAATCATTACAAAAGTGTTCTGTGATGTAGCCAGAAAGGGTTTCTTTTATCGTAAAATAGTTTCGAAACACAATTCAGATTTCTGCTTTATAATCTGAGCCTTCTAAGAATTGCAAGGCAAACAGACGTTGATAAAAGATGTTAAAAGAGACATGGGGAATCTAAAATTTGCATTCCACGACATGTCTTTTACAACTAAGCAGAAATCCTTAGCGAATTGTGTTTCTAGTACTCCCACAGAGTAAATCCGAATAAAATGAGAAAAGGCAGCAAATATTTGATTTCACGCAAACAAATCCTATGTATCTCTTGATACGTATTTCGACCTAATAGGTCTCGTCAGAA
The DNA here is from genome assembly GCA_918026665.1 of Diabrotica balteata. Lineage (NCBI taxonomy): Eukaryota > Metazoa > Arthropoda > Insecta > Coleoptera > Chrysomelidae > Diabrotica > Diabrotica balteata. The sequence continues at coordinate 113,375,198 of OU898278.1, read as the reverse complement.
GAGCTATTCATAGGGGTTCTCAACGTGAAAAATCAATATTTTCTGCCTTTTAAGAAGCAACAATAACATGGCTTCAATACGGACGCAGTAGCGACATCTAATTAAACAATCGTAAAATAGTTTCGAAACACAATTCAGATTTCTGCTTTATAATCTGAGCCTTCTAAGAATTGCAAGGCAAACAGACGTTGATAAAAGATGTTAAAAGAGACATGGGGAATCTAAAATTTGCATTCCACGACATGTCTTTTACAACTAAGCAGAAATCCTTAGCGAATTGTGTTTCTAGTACTCCCACAGAGTAAATCCGAATAAAATGAGAAAAGGCAGCAAATATTTGATTTCTGAAATCAAATATTTGCTGCCTTTTCTCATTTTATTCGGATTTACTCTGTGGGAGTACTAGAAACACAATTCGCTAAGGATTTCTGCTTAGTTGTAAAAGACATGTCGTGGAATGCAAATTTTAGATTCCCCATGTCTCTTTTAACATCTTTTATCAACGTCTGTTTGCCTTGCAATTCTTAGAAGGCTCAGATTATAAAGCAGAAATCTGAATTGTGTTTCGAAACTATTTTACGATTGTTTAATTAGATGTCGCTACTGCGTCCGTATTGAAGCCATGTTATTGTTGCTTCTTAAAAGGCAGAAAATATTGATTTTTCACGTTGAGAACCCCTATGAATAGCTCTTCTGACGAGACCTATTAGGTCGAAATACGTATCAAGAGATACATAGGATTTGTTTGCGTGAAATCATATATTTGCTGCCTTTTCTCATGCTTTCTTTTATATTATTGTACTTTTTATAAAGGACTTTTTAAATAAAATTTTTGTGACTTATGATATGAAGCCGGCTACAGAAATAGCCCAGTCTGGTTAAAAAAGTTCAAAAAAAAATTTCGCAGATATCTGAAGCTTTTAAGACATAGGTGGGGGTTACTAGATGACGAATAGATGAAAAAGTACTCGTATTTTTACCTTGCGTTTTTTTAAACAATAATTTATGGTCACAATTTGATTTTTTGTCTATAAGTTTTTTCCCTTATATTTTACATAAACAATATTTATATCATTTTTTATATCAAGAATATCTTTATTTTCCCGTTTTTTAAATTAAAATTGATAAATAATTTACGGAGATATTTGCAAAAAAGCAGTTTTTTTGCACTAATTTATAAATTTTATTAATTTTTTTATTAACAAAATAAAATGTTATTAATACATTTGAACATCGAGAAATTACCGTCTTTTAAATTTGTGCGAAATTTTCCCCCGATCGGTCAAATAGTTTAAAAGTTATTTAATTTATTTATCACTGAGGCTAAATATTTAAACTATTGAACTTGCTCTATTAATGATGCTAGACACATTTAGCAAATTTCATATGATTCTTTAAGACTTAAACTATCTCAGAAGTTAAATGCATATTGCGTTTTCATCGAAATTATTTACAAAATAAACGTTTGAAAAAGGATATGTTTTTTACTTATAAACAATTATAATAACTTCTATATTTTTCAAGCTACAGACTTGTACGTACAACCATTGGATAGCTGGTAAAAAAACTCACACAAAAAAAACTTCTATGAAGAATAGGAACGAAGTTAGGGACTATTTTGACGAAATTTTGGAGCGGTATTCTCTGTGAAGGAAAGAGATGGATTGGTCGAAAGAAACTTTCATGGCTGCGTAATATTGGACAATGGTGTGGTTTTACAGTAGAAGAATTATTTCGCGCAGCAGCCGACAGAGAAAGGTTTCAGGAAATTGTAAGCATGATGACGGCCAACGTCTGAATACGGACACGGCACCCAAAGAAGAAGAAGAAGAAGATTCTCTGTGATCTTTGGAGATGTTTAGATCCAAAAACATAAAGAGATGTATTTACCGTCCTCGTACTGTACATACAGATTGAACGAAATAAATTCGGAACATACGAAATATTATGTATTTCGGCTCAATTCTGCTGTAGGTGGTTGACCAACAAAAGGTTGTCAAATAATTATATTATAAAAATCCAATACTTCAGCGGGCTGCTGGATTCTGAAATCATAAAAATTGAAAGCTACACATAAATCTACGATTTTATTATGCTGTCAAACCACTTATAGTCCAGGAAATGAAGCATTTCACCTCGCAATTTTTTCGTCCTGCGTGGATTGACTTGAAATTTTAACAGAAGGTAGGTAATAGCCAAGGATCAAAATCTATATCGAACCAAAGTGCGCCAAAGCCTTAGGGGTGGTTGCCACCCCATCTCGGGGTGAAATTTTTTTTACGTTTTAACTACAGGTTTCGATTAAAAAAGTGATTCTAAACAAAAAATGTTGTATACATTTTTTTGTAAAACTGATATTTTTCAAGTTATTCGCGATTGAAAGTAACAACTTTTAGACGAAAAAATCGACGTTTTTAATCGATTTTTCGCGAATAACTCGAAAATGGTGCATTTTATCAAAAAAATTGTAGAGAACAAATTTGTAGCTTTTAAAAAGACAAATACAATTCATTTTTTAAAATGTTTTTGCGATATAACAGGAACCGAAATACGGCCTATCAATGTTCAGCGGTTTTCTTCAAATGCCAAATTTGAAAGATTCAAAGTCAAATATCGGGAAAATGATGCATTTTTGGAAGAAAACTCACAGAACCTTTTTTTAAAGAGCATAAATAGACCTATCATAAAAAAAGACTCTAGCTCAAAAATTGAGTGAGTTATGATAAAAATAAGGTCAATACTCATTTTTTACGAAAAAATCGATGAAACAACCCCTAACCCCCATAATTAAAATCGATTTTCACCCTTCTGCAATTCTCTTTGTACATGTATTGTTAATACGTCCAAGAAGTTTGACCCATTTAAAATGCTTAGTTTTAGAAAAAGTACAGCATAAAGCGAGAAACGATTTACAATTTCATATTTTTTACCCTTCTTTTTTTAAATATCCCCGAAAATACTGAATATATGAAAAAAATAAAAATGTACTAAATTGTAGCTTTTTTAATGACTAAAATTTTCCTTTATTTAGATTTGTTGTACAATGAATATTTGGCGAGATATAGCCGTTTAAAGCATCGATTTACGATCAAGCACCATCTTTTTCGAGCCCTTTAAACTCACCCCATTTAAAAACCAAGGGTTCCAAAAAGATTTAATTCACAGATCCTTGTAGCTCTTAAAAACCTCTACAAAACCGTTTTTGAAGAAACACTCTATCGTTAAAAATGAAGGAAATACGTTAAAAAAAGCAATTAATTTTTTTTCCGGAAAATTCCATTAGTATAGTACAGTACATTTCGGAGCATAATAATCTACAAAACCGGTATATTAGGTAGTGGGGCGTTATACATTCGAAATTTTAAGCGTTCTTATTTTGAAATCCCATACAACAGAATAAAACATCTGCTCATATGTCTATGGCTTGGCAATGAAAATATCAGAGCAACAGATTGGGGATGGTATTCCAAAGATGGTTTGTTATTACCCGTACGCATGAACAAACAACCTGCACCCGATGAACTTTTGTTGTTGTTGTTATAAATGTAAATATTTTCAACTATTTATGTAAATGTATAAGAATATATGGTGCCTTTTTATGTTGATAAATTTTTTTGTATTTAATTCTACTTTTTTCAATTTATATCTATTAAATTAGTTTATAAAAACTGCAATGTTATAAAGGGTGATATTCAAAAGTTGAAAAGTTGCAAAATTTTGGCAAAAAATTGTTTTCACCTATAGCACTCATAACAATTGATTTTTAAGGGTTGAAAATGTATGAAATTGTATTTTAAAGTATAAAAAAATCACTATTTAACTAATCCAAACCAAATTTCACTCATCTTAAGATTTGTAATGTTATTTTACAATTTTTGAAAATTAGGGGTAGTTTTCACCCCTAAGAACAATCAGGGTTCATCGGCATGACATAAACTATAAAGCAGAGGGTGAGTTGAGCTTAATTCCAAATTTTTATCCAAATCGTTCCAAGGCGAAATCATTTTCTTCGCATTACTACTTTTTTTTACATTAATCTCTAACAAGGGTCGCTTTTTAAGGGTTGAAATATGATGGAACTTTATTCAAAAGCACGAAACTATCATTATTTAATTAATTCAAACCAAATTTTTACCCATATTCAGGTTTAATATGTTATTTTATAATTTTTGACAACTAGGGGTAGTTTTCACCCCTAAGAACAATCAGGGTTCGTCGACATGACATAAACTATAAAGCAGTGGGTGAATTGAGCTTAAATCCAAATTTTTATCCAAATCGATCCAAAGCGAAATCATTTTTTAGAATTAGTAATTTTTTACATTAATCTCTAACAAGGGTTGCTTTTTAAGGGTTGAAATATGATGGAACTCTATTCAAAAGTATAAAATAATCATTATTTAACTAATTCAAACCAAATCTTAGCCATATTCAGGTTTAATATGTTATTTTATAATTTTTGACAATTAGGGGTAGTTTTCACCCCTAAAACCCTTCAGCGCACTTCGGTTCGATATAGATTTTGATCCTTGGGCTATCACCTACCTTCTGTTAAAATTTCAACTCAATGCATGCAGGACGAAAAAATTGCGAAGTTTTAACTTTTTTCGAGCTTCATTTCCTGAACTATTATCGCTTCCTTTACGCAAACAACATTGTAACATTGTTGCGAGACAGATAGTTGAACGATATTTTATACAATGTCCAAAGTGTTTCAATATTTTGATTATTTAAGAATTTTATTGTTTTGTTATTATATTCTATTTTATCTATAGCAATAGTAGATACTACCGAAGATTATCAGTTATGCTGATTATCAGCATAACTGATAATCTAATTTGTATGTATATCATGATATATCTAATTTATATTGGAATCAAACTGCCAAGGTAAGAGTTGACAGCCAGTACACCGAAAATATCAAAATACAGAGAGGAGTCCGCCAGGGTTGCGTGCTGTCTCCACTACTTTTCAATGTCTACAGTGAAGCGGTATTTCAAGAAGCGCTTTCAGACTCAATAGAAGGTATATCTATCAATGGAGAAGTTTTGAATAACTTACGTTTTGTAGACGATACAGTAATAATTGCGGATAACAACAATGATTTACAGAACCTTATGCAACGCCTTAATGAACGCTATCATGAGTACGGACTGAAGATAAATTTAAAGAAAACGAAATGCATGATCATGACTAAATCTGCACATGCAAATATCCAATTGACTATTGAAGATACTGCAATTGAGAAGGTTAATAACTATAAATATTTAGGAACATGGATAACATCAGATGTAGACCAAACCAAAGAAATTAAGACACGTATTGAAATAGCACGTACATCATTTATTAAACTTAAAAAGTTTCTTTGTTGTCGGGATATAAGGTTAGAACTACGCCTGAGAATGCTTCGATGTTACGTGTTCTCTACTCTTCTTTATGGTCTGGAAGCTTGGACACTAAAACAAGTTCATCTGAATAAGCTGGCCGCCTTTGAATTTTGGTGTTACAGAAGAATCCTACGAATATCATGGATTCAAAGAATGTCAAACATGGAAGTAACTAGAAGGATAGGAAATGAGGCGGAAATAATATTAACTATTAAAAGACGAAAACTTGAGTACTTGGGACATGTGATGAGAGGGCAAAAATACGCATTATTACAACTTATTATGCAGGGCAAAATCCGAGGAAAGCGAAATGTGGGAAGACGAAGAATATCCTGGCTTAAGAACTTAAGGGAATGGTTTGAATGCAGTAGTGCAGAACTTTTTAGAGCGGCAGTCAACAGAGTCCGCATAGCCATGATGATTTCCAACCTTCGATAGAAGATGGAACTTAAAGAAGAAGAAGCTGATTATCAAACGAATATGTTTTGAAGGACAAACAACAAGCATAAAAGCTTACAAAATTTGCTCTATACATTTCTTAAAATCCTGCAAAATCTAGTATTAGGATTTTTGAGCATGCGTCGTGGAAAATGCTTACCCATTACAACGTCAAGTATATACTAGAAAGCTACCAAATGGCGAACGACAGCTAAATGTTATAGAAAACATGGTTTAGAATTTGGTGAATCCATACAAAGGATCTGATATAAACATAAACACGAACAATTTTTTAGTACAAAACAATTAGCTCATATATTAAATGATTTTTGGGAGATGACTTAAGTTGGTACAGTGAGAAAACAAACACGCGCTTTCTACCATCAAATTTGCAACTTTGAAAACTCGAAATATTTATTCGAGTAATTTTGCATATGAAAGTTTGCTATTATGTTTCCAAAATAAATAAATCGGTAGTATTGCCGTCATCAATGTAGAAGACAATTAAAAAATTTTACCGTAATCAGAACTCGCCAATTGCTTGACAAAATGCGGTACATTCTGCTTAATTTAATTTTTATTTTCAAAAAACATAATTATTCTTTAAATGCATTTTTATCGCCTATAATACAGGTGTAAATACAGTGAAAAAGTTCAAACCTTACCGTTGTACTACCATCCCGACGTTCTCGGAACTGTACGAGGTAACAAATGGCTCCAGATAACTCGCGACCATCGTATCTGACGCTTTAATGTTCTCCGACCAAAAAAGGGATAAGCTTTTTTATTTCAGCCGTCTCGGCTATAATTTACCAGCCATTTCAAATTTAAAGACCTAAAAAGTACAAGCTATTAACAACTACAAGCTGGTTAAGATTTTACAGATTATATGATACTGTAGAAAATTTTAGAATGCTTAAAATACATGAAATAAAAATTTAATATGTTTTAAAAAGTATTTATTTTTTTAATGACGCACTTAACATTTTTTCTAGAAATTTTCAGTTTTAGAAAACTGTATACCAATATAGGTACAGGGTGTTTTTTAGAGGTATAGAAATGTAAGTTGGTAACACTTTTTTGGATATACATGAGGCCTGAACAACGCTCTCAAATTGTATAAATTTATTTTTAAAGTTGTGGTTCTATTCGAAATACTCGTACACTCGCACACTACGTCCATTTTATGGTCAACATAATAGTCCATCAGAGTAAGTTATTGGATTAAGCATGGAACGTTTTTGCGCGACGTTTACTCTAAATGATAACATGCATCCACAGACACGTGGTGCAGTGCGTACAGAAGAAGTTGTTGCTGCTGTAGAGCGTAGCATTCAGGAAGATCCGAATTAGTCTGTCTCCATCGTGCGCAGCAGTTGGATACGTGTCCATATATTGGTGAATTAAAGGTACATCAGTAACAAGCAAGGCGTATATTCGTAGATTCGTTGAGAGGATCCAAAGCGAATTTTGTTTAGCGATGAAGTTTACTTTTGGTTGAATGGCTACGTCAACAAAAAATTATTATTATTATCCCAGATTTAGCCATACGGCTCACACTCCCTCTAAGGGGAAAATTCACTCATCCCAGATACCTACGGTATCAAAAGGATTGAGCTCTGGTGGGACTCTTTCCGTGTTATCGAGCCCTAGGTGACTTGGTATGCTGGAGTATCTCCCAAAAATTTTCGTACACATCTGGACGTTGAGAGTAGTACAGCTTTCTGCATGGTCTTGTAGAGATGTTCATTCAGACCTAGCTTTTTTATGTTTTCTAGGAGGTTCTTTGGAATGACTCCAGTAGTAGAGAGAATAATAGGTATTGTCTGGGTACTTTCCATTTTCCACTGTCTTCGTATTTGAATTTCCAAATCCCTGTACTTGGCGATTTTTTCGTTCTGTTTAACACGAAGATTATTGTTGTTGGGTATCGCCACATCAATTAATGTTGTTTGTCTCTTTAGTTTATTAACTAGTATGAGATCTGGTCTATTATGTGCCACTGTTTGGTCTGTGAGCACCGTGCGATCCCAGTATAGCTTGTAGTTGTCGTTCTCAAGTATACTCTCAGGAACATATTGATAATATGGAAGATGGTTTGTTTGAAGAAGTCCCAGTTTGATAGCTATCTCTTGATGAAGGATCTTTCCTACTGAGTCGTGCCGTTCCTTATATTCAGTTGCAGCAAATGCCTGACAGCCCCCGGTAAGATGTTGAATGGTTTCCTGAGCTTGACATCCATATCGGCATTTGTCATTTTGGACCTGAGGGTCTTTGACGATATATTTCAGGTAATTTTTGGTTGGTATAACCTGATCCTGAATGGCCAGTAGTGAACCTTCTGTTTCGGGGAACATCTTTCCTGATGTCAGCCAATAGTTCGACGCTATATTGTCGACATGGTCTTGACTGACCTCATTGGGATGTCGCCCGTGCAGAGGTTTGCCCATCCAGGTGCGCATTTTTTCGTTCTTAGTAAGGTGGTTTATGCGCATTTCTGGTTCCCTCAGTTTGATCGGTGTTGTGTCATCTACTGCACAAATCGCGCGATTAAGAGTAGATGTCTCCGCCTGCACCTGAAAATAAGTTCTTAAATTAGTAATCTGCTTTTCTAGTTGCTAGCTTATATCCATAAGTCCTCGATCTCCTAAATACCGCGGTAATGTCGTTCTTTCTACTGCACTTCGAGGATGGTGTTTTTGTGCCTTTGTGAGATGTGTTCGTACTTTTCGCTGAAGATTTTCTATATCCGTTTTTGTCCAATTAACAATACCAAATGAGTAGCTAAGCGCGGAACAAGCGTAGGTGTTTAGTGCCTTAAACAAATTTTTACTGTTAAAATGTGAACGAAGCAGCTGTTTTACCTTTCGTATAAACTGTTTCATGATACTCCTCTATTTCTTGACATTGTTCTATTTTTTGTTTCTCTTTGGCTTCTCATATTTTTCTTCTGATGATGGTATGTATTCTCTTATATTCTTGAAGATTTTCTTTGTTTTTTTTCTCTGATCCATGAGTTCAAGTATTTCATCGGTCATTCACGATTTCCGTTTCTCTGTATCTTTCTTCAAGTGTTGTTCTTTTATCTCTCTCACTGTTTCTTGTATGATGGTCAGACTTTCCTCTATAGTTCCTGCATTTTTGCATTTTAGCACCTTTGTATTGAGGTTTTCACTCACCTTCAGTCGAACATTGGGATCTTTCAGTTTTCTAACATCATACTTCTTCATCGACTTACTTGTAACCTTCTTCATTCTGACTTTGAAATTACCTACAACTGGTACATGATAGGAACTTATGTCTGCCCGGGTATGTTTTGACAGATGTACAGCTGTTCCTATACGTTTTATTTACGAGCATGTAATCGCTTGTAATAAAGACGCTTATTAGGTTTAATTTCATCTAGAACCGAGACGTTCGTACAGCGAACCTTCCATGGAATTCAAATCAGTCGTCTCCATTAGTTTTAATGAAATTTATAACCTTTGACATATCTTGTATACAGATTTAAGTTAACTTTTCTATTTTCTATTCAGTTATCTATTTTCAGGAATTCTCTGCAGGTGTCCATACCAGCTTAGTTTCTTCACTTATATTCTGCCTAATATTTTTGGATCTATTTCTCCATTTCTCTCTGAATATCTTTATTTCTCTTTTAATCACGTGTAGTGTGCCGTCAACATGGTCCCCAATACCTCACCCCTCCTCTATATTGCAGCCTCTATATTGAGACTACCTTCTTATTCTTTACGTGCCATCTCCTCTAAGAAGGTTGGCAACCATCATGGCACTTCGCACTTTCGACGCCGCTGCTCTAAAGAGGTCAGCAGAAGTGCAGTTAAACCAAGCTCTCAAATTATTCAACCAGGAGATGCGTCTTCTTCCGCGACTCCTTCTACCCTGTATTCTTCCTTGCATTATTAATTGCAACAAGTTATAACGCTCGCCCCTCATAACATGTCTCAGATATTGCAGTTTTCTGACTTTAACTGACTGAATAATTGAGACTACTTATTCAGATATTTGAGTGAGCTATGCAGTAGCCATGCTTTTCTTCAGCCTGTTTGTATCCGCCCCTGGGCAAAGACCTTCTCATGAGTTCTCCACCCTTCTATGTTTTATGCTATTTGCTGTCAGTTTCTTCCTACTTTTGCTTTGATGTTTTTTAGCCCCCTACCAATAATTATATCTCAGGTTGATTTTTTGACAGTTTTAATGTTTTCTTTATATTTAAGTAAAGCTGTTATACTGTTTTTATATATTTTTTGTTTGTCTTGTTTTATATTTGATATCTTATATTTTATATTATATTTTATATTGTATTTAATCAGAGTGTCCTCCCAGTCTTGACGTACGGAGCAGAAACACTTACCTTAACAAAAGCAGCAGCTACCAAACTGAGAGTCACGCAGAGAAGAATGGAGCGGTCAGATCAGCATGTTAGGAATAACTCTGCGAGACAGAATAACCAACGAAGACATCAGGAGAAGAACCGGAATGACTGACATCATCGAGAAGATAGCCAGACTAAAATGGAGATGGGCAGGACACATAGCCAGAATGACAGATGGGCGATGGACAAAGAGGTTAATGGAATGGAGGCCAAGGGAAGACAAGAGAAGTGTCGGTCGACCACCTACAAGATGGACTGACGATTTAAGATGACTCAAGAAAAACTGGATAAGAGCGGCGCAAGATAGACGGGGTTGGAAACATAAGGAAGAGGCCTATGTTCAGCAGTGGACTCTTGAGGCTGGATGATGATGATGATGATGATGATGATATATACTAAAAATCAAGGAGTATATAAAGAACTGGCTAAAATTTATTATAAATCTAGAAAATAATATGATTGTTAGGAGGACTATTAATAAGTTAATCCGATAGATATTAGTGTATGAAAAATCAAATTTGACGCAAAACAAATAAAAATAGGTTTTTGTCATGGTGATTAAAACACGTGGAAAGTTTGGTAGAAGTTAGATTGACAAAAGTCACCCAGAAAAAGTACCAGGTATTACAATAAAATGTATACATTTTGCGGTTTGATCAAATAATCGTATTAGACGTGCACAGATATACTCGTACGAATGTTCTTGTTTCCTGTATTTTTAAGTCTTATTCAATAACAATATTTTATAAATAATAATTTAAAATATCTATAAATGATATCTTATACGATATTTTTGGGTCGCATATATACGCAAAATATTTGGGCATACAATATTCCTCCTGTTTCCTGAACATTGTGAGCAACTTTATTACAACCTAAATGTAAAATACAACGTATTGTTTAGCCGCCGGAATGGAACTTAACATCCTCTAGACTTTTTGTACAGTATAAATCATTTACATGTAGATACGACGTACATACATATTGAAATATGAAAGTCAATTTCCTTTCTGCCTACCAGACCCGAAATATATTTCATTTTTGTCCCGACATACCAACTGCGGGGTGGTCACGTTATAAATAATTGAAAATTTGACTCGACGTAAATTAAAGAATAATATATTCTTTTTAATAAAGATATCGCTACTTTTAGTTTTAAAGGACAGCGGAGATAAAAAATACTTAATTGATTCTTTCCTTTTCTCTTTCTACACTATACATATCTTGATAATTTTTAAGAGTATTTTTTTAGAAAGTATTATTGACCATTAAATTTAAATATTAAAATTTGTGTGTCTAATGTAAATAGTAGACTAATAATAAACTCCTCTGTAAAGTGCTGTCACTTAGCCATTAATGGGTCTACCTTTTTTTGCAACCTTTTTAGGGTTATGCATTTGCTTCCTGTTCTGATATTAAACTTCGGCCCACTTGGTAAAGTTCAATTTGCTGATTACAAATTTCTGTAGTTCCTAAAAAGGCTATACCGGGATAAGATGGTCAAAAGTGCCCCCGCACCAATCAGCAGCGCGATCTGTGCTTTCGATAAAGCGTAATAAAACATGACTTCATACAATTTTTTAGCTTTCTAGAGGCCACAGAACCTCTTAAATCTAAAAAAGAAGCTTTTTTCGACTTTATTTTTATCTGTACGCAATTTTACTATAAAAATTTGAATAAATTCATGAAGGTGTACCTTTTTAATACAAAATAGTCTGATTTTTTTCTAGCCCAGGAAAAATCATTGAAATTTTCATTAATTTCTTAGGATATGTTAATAATTTTTGGCTAACTTTTAAAAAGTAATTTTTTTATGTATTTTTTTTTTCTTTTGAATGGCCAAGGCAAAATTTTCAATGTCTGAGCGGAAAGCATCGAAAAATAAAAAAAAACCGTTTTTTTACTCATGTATTTGCACATAACCTCAAAACTCAGTTGGTAATTGAACATTTTTATTATTTTTTCTTCTGCTATATCAAATTCTATGGTAAAAGTCTTCATTTAACTGTTTCAAAAGATAAAATTCAAATATACCACGTTTTTTTTATCCTTTTCGCACTTTTTTTACCTTACGTCAAAATCAGATAATTAGATGTATGCTTTTCCATCTATTCTCTTACGGGCTATGAATCATCATTGTCAAGATAATCATTTTTAACTTACAAATTCTCAAATTGCAAAAAAATCGTGTTTTTCTAATATTTTCCCACTTTATTGGCTCATAACCTTAAAATCTAGTAGCTAAATGATCGAATTTCCGCGTGTTTTTGATCACACCCTTAAATTTTGTTATACCACTTGTCTTTTTTTCTTAGATAAGCATGTTTTTATGTTTTATTGAAAGCACAAGTCGCTATAGCCTGTTTTGTTTCCTTATGAAGGTAAATTTGTCTGAATTTGATATTGGTATCTCCTATTGTAAACGATTTGTAAACTAAACTGGAGTTATAATCAAAAAAGTGATACAAACAGTATTTTCACATAAATACCAGTTTTTCTAGGAGTTGGACAATAAATACGTTTCAGTTTCCACTTCGGAAATAGTTGATAACGCTGGGCCCATAACAGTTTCTTAATATTGTTTTGAAGCTATTTTCTTATGGCATATTAAAATAATTACTAATTTAATGGGAATAAACCACAATTGAAGTTTAAAATAAGTTTATTGACGTTTTAATTTCAACTTAAGGTAATTAATTCCGCAAACCATCAACGGTTGGCTTTATTATTTGTTTATTGTCCTTACAAAAGCCAAAAGCACTGGAAATTGTAAACGTTTAAAATCAAGACATCCTCTAATTTGTATTTGTCCTTGATGATGGTTGCCTCAATAATATAATTCATCAGCCATTTCATCGCCAGTCTCGTTCCATTGCACAGTCAATGTTAAATATTATTACGCAGCATAACGACAATAGATCCTACATTTAATTGTAAATTGTTAGGTAGAAGTCCAAGCTATTAAAATGAATTCAAAAATTCTGTGCTATAGTTGACTACGTCATCCTGATTTACTGTTCACTGATTTAAACGAAAACAACTTTCTGGAAGAAAATTCAGAGTGGTATATTCAACCGAATATACATATAAAAATTTCATAAAAATCGGTCACACCGTTTCGAAGGAGGTCAACTAATTCTATAACACTAATATTGCTATTAAAAAATAGGCGTTGATTCTAGAAGGGTGAAATTTAAGAGTTGTATGTATTATCTAATGTCACATCATAAAAAATTTCATCCAAAAATTTTAAAAAATATTTGGGTGGACCACCCGAATATACATATAAAATTTCATAAAAATCGGTGAAGCGGTTTAGGAGGAGTACGGCAACTAAGTCTGTGACACTAATATGGCAATTAAAAAATAGGGGTTAGTAATAGAAGGGTAAAAATAATGTATTTTTAATGTCACATAAAAAATAAAAATAAAAAATTTTGTACAAAAAATTTAAAAAAAATGTTTATGGTCAACCACTATTACCCTTAGTGGTATGAAAAATAGATTACGACCGATTCTGAGTCTTACCGAATATACATATAAAATTTCATAAAAATCGGTCAAGCGGTGTCGAAGGAGTATGGTAATTAAATTCTGTGACACTAATATGGCAATTAAGATATGGGTTAGTAATATAAGGGTGAAGGTTAAGGGCTGTATGTATTTCTTAATGCCACACCATAAAAAAATAGAAATAAAAAATTTTGTTTAAAAATAAAAGAATAGTTGGGTGGACCACCCTTACCCCTTAGGGGTATGAACAATAGATTACGACCTATTCTCAGACCTACTAAATATACATATAAATTTTTATAAAACTCAGTTAAGCCATTTCGGTGAACTAACCCTCTGACAATAATATGACTATCAAACAATAAGGGCTAGTAATAGAGGGTGAAAATTAGGGGCTTTATGTATTTTTAATTGCCACATCATAAAAAAATAAAAGTAAAAAATTGTGTCTAAAACAATAAAAAATATTTAGGGTTGAACCAACCTTACCCCTTAAGGATATGAAAAATAGATTACGACCTATTCTCAGACCTACCGAATATGTATATGTAAAATTTCATAAATCTCGGTCAGGCCATTTCGGTGGAGTATGGCAACTAACTCTCTGACACTAATACGGCTATTAAAAAATAGAGGCTAGTAATAGAGAAGTGAAAGTTAAGGGCTGTATGCATTTTTTTGCACCATCATAAAAAAATAAAAATAAAAAATTTTGTTTAAAAACCAAAAAAAATGTTTGTCATGAACCACCCTTAACCCTTAGGGGTATGAAAAATAAATAACAACCCATTCTCAGACCTACACAATAAACATGTAAAATTTCATACAAATTGGTCCAGCCGTTTTAGAGCAGTATAGCGACAAACACTGTGACACGAGAATTTTATATACGCTACTCCAAGAAATTAACGCACCAGTTTAAAACTTACCATGTAACACGAAAATATTAACTAAAATGAAACGAATTTTATTTTGTATGACTTTAAAAATTATTTTAAAGAATTCTTTATTTCTTGTAAATTAAACAGATGTGGTAATGTTGTTGCTAATCATCTTCAATATTTATAAACTTAATAAAATCTTAAAACACTCAACAACAAAATCGCTAATTCTTAAAATTAAAATTGTTCAAATTTTTTATTAACAAGACGTATTTATACTTCTGTTACGAATGACAGCTTGGCATCGGACTATTCATACTCGAAATATACGGTCTTAAAGTATTTCATCCAATTCATTCCAAGCTTGGATAGGACGTTGTTCCAGTCCCTGCAGTGTTTGGTTGATTAGGAGAACTCCACATACGTCTACCAAGCAAGTGCCAAACATTCCCTATAGGCTTGAAATCGGCACTTTTCACTGGTCATTCCGTAATGTCGAATCCAACTTCCTCTAGATAATTTTTGCGCTATGTTTGCAACGTGCGATTGTGCATCATCGTGCATTAGAACAAAATGTTCGCCAATATAAGGAGCAATTGGTACAACATGGTCTATAAGAACGTCAACGATATATCGGAAAGCAATAACGTAACGTTATTTAACACCACCAAGTCTGTACGAACAGTTAAAGAAATGCCACCCCAAAATATAACAGACCATCTACCAATAACGTCATTCCTCGCATGTTATAGTATGCATAACGTTGGTTTTGACGTTGGTACACACGTATTCGCCAATCATAATTGTAAAGACAGAATCTACTCACATCGGTAAACAGCATCCTATTCCAATCAGCCTCCAAGCAATGGACATGATTTCGTGCAAATTCTAAACGTGCTCTACGTTGAGCTACGGCCAAGACTGGCTCTCTGGTAGGTATTCTTCTTCTTTGAGTGCCTCTCCTATCGGAGATTGGATATCATTATGGCGATTCTAATTTTATTAACTGCTGTTTTGAATAATTCGTTAGTGGTACAGCCAAACCACTCTCTTAAATTTCTCATCCAGGACATTCTTCTACGGCCTGGATTTCTGCGTCCTTGGATATTTCCTTGCATTATATTTTGTAGGAACGTGTACTTTTGTCCTCTCATCAGGTGGCCTAAGTATTCAAGTTTTCTCTTTTTTATATTCATAATAACTTCTGGATCGTTATTTATTCTGCGTATTACCTCTTCATTTGTAATTCTATCCACCCAACTTATTCTTAGTATACGGCGGTAGCACCACATCTCAAAGCTTTCAAGATTTTTAATATTCCTCTGTTTAAGAGTCCATGCCTCAACACCGTACCTGACAGGTATACGATTTAGCAAATTACCTTTCATGAGGTGTTTCATAGCTGATTCAAACATTATGACCATCTTCATGTTAAGATTATAAGCTTCTGATAGTTACAAATCGTTCTCTTAGAGTGCGAAGTCGTAAAAAACAGTCTTGAATGGGCCTTGTCCTGGACGCCTAGAGTGACTACCTATCTCACTTTACCGTTCCATCATTCTTGAGACCAGTGTATGCTGTACACCGAACCATTCCCCTTAACGTCTGTAGCTCAAATCTTCTTCGTGAAAAACCACTATGCGAGCACACTCTTCATTAGTCAAATTTCTAGATTAGCGTTGCATTTTGATTAAAATAATAGCAAATCTAGCAACAAACAGCAATAGTTCACACAACGACTTAAAAATGCACTAACCTCTTATCGACATTAACAAATTCACAGTACCTTTAATTTGTGTTCCTTAGAAACCGGTTGAAACAAAAAACAAAACAAGTAACCTGATATAAACATTCCAAATACATGGTACATTCAATACAAAAATAATACAATTAAATTTAAAACACCAATCAATTGTTTTTTTGTTTTTGTAGATGGTGCCCTAATTGCTTCGAGCAGTGTATATAGATATAAAGTTTAACTTCTGTATACAATAAAAAGTATTGTAAGCTTCCTAAATAAGGCCACATTTCAAATGGCTATATTTTTTATCTATGACATTATTCTACTTCTATATTCTACTTCTATGCCGTAATATAAAATGTTTAACACATAACTGAAAAGCACTCGAATTATTTAAATATTTGATAGAGCATTTGTGATAAATAATGTCCTGTCCTCTCCGATGTCTACTCGAACCTCTTGCATATTATCCCAGCTTTCATTGAGTTATCAACTTTGATTTAAATGATTTAACCCGTTTTACCGGTTAACCATTCGCTCTCCTGTGCTCCTAATATATTTTTTGATATCATCGTCTTTGTTTTGGATTCATTTAGGGATTGTTAAGGGATGTAAGAGATTGTGTGCGCAATATATATGATGCGTAGTGTGATGATCTTGATTCTGATCATCCGGTGCATCCTGCTTTACAACAAACGAGGCTCTGGCGCCCGACTGATTGCCGGTATAAGCAATCCGGTAGTAGGGCGCTCTTTTGTCCTGGAATTGAGAAATTGATTCCGTTGGCGGAGAGAACTATAAAAATATTAATTAGTCAGCGGCATAAGGATGCAGAAAGCAAAGGAGAACTACTGCATTAAAGGCCATTTGGCACTCCTAGTTTCAACTATTATGGCTGTAAATAATTTAAGTCAAAAGATTATTGATCATGGATCTCGTAACCCAAGATCCGGCAAGAGAGGACAATCTCAAGACTGCAGAGTCTCTCAGGTCGTCAATATGCGAAATCCTTGCAATATAGCCACATGGAACGTCAGAAGCATGTTTGAATCAGGTAAAATATATAATGCCATAAAAGAAATGAAAAGAATGCAAATCAGCATCCTCGGAATACGTAAAATGCGGTGGCCGGGATCAGTAGTATCTGACGTAGATGGATATCAAGTGTACCATGTCGGAAATACCGATGCAAATCACTATAATGGAGTTGCAATCGTAGTAGCAAAACATTTAGCTCAATCAGTATTAACTTATATCCCCATATCTGACAGAGTAATGCTAGTGAAATTTAGTTCAAAGCCGTTCATTACCAATGTAATTCAGGTCTATGCCACAACGTCATCTAATGATGAAGATAAATTAAAAGCATTTTACAAAGATCTTACTGATACTCTAGATCTTGTCAAAGCAGGAGAAAATACCATAGTTCTCGAAGATTTTAACGCTAAAGTCGGCAAACATTGAACATTGTGGGGGATTGTGGCTTGGGAAACAGAAACGAACGTTGAGATCGTCCAGTTCTGTCAAGAATACGATTTGATTATATCGAATACTTATTTTAAACTACCACCGAGAAGACTCTACACCTGGAAGTCAAATGCAGAATCAGAGGACAAAATTATTAGGAACCAAATCGACTTGATTCTAATCTTCTTTCTTCTTCAAGTGCCAATTCGTTCCGAAGGTTGGCGATCATCAGGGCTATACGTATTTTCGAAACTGCTGACCGAAACAATTCGTTGTTGCTACAGCTATACCATTCCCGTAGATTCTTTAGCCAGGAGTTTCGTCTTCTTCCTATGGACCTTTTTCCTGCTATTTTCCCTTGTATAATTATTCAAAGCAGTTCATATCTTTCGCCTCTTGTAATGTGTCCCAAGTATTGCAGTTTTCGTTTTTTGATCATAAATATGTCTTCCTTTCTTTATTCATTCTTCTTAAGACCTCGACATTTGTGACTCTCTCGGTCCATGATATTCTCAGGATTCTGCGATACATCCACAGTTCAAATGCCTCTAATTTTTTGATATCAATATTTTTCAACGTCCATGACTCTATTCCGTAGAACAGCATAGAAAGTACGTAACATTGAT
The DNA here is from genome assembly GCA_918026665.1 of Diabrotica balteata. NCBI lineage: Eukaryota > Metazoa > Arthropoda > Insecta > Coleoptera > Chrysomelidae > Diabrotica > Diabrotica balteata. The sequence continues at coordinate 113,356,752 of OU898278.1, read as the reverse complement.
TCTAATAAAAAATCGATTTAGAAACTGCATCAAATTAGTTAAAGCTTATCCAGGTGCTGACATTGGGTCCGATCACAATCCCATAATAGCTGTAACCCAATTAAAATTAAAAAAAGGTGATCAAAAAGAAGTCTCGCAAAAATATTGATACAGCCCAAATAAAAGACGAGAAAGTTAAGGAATCAGTTCAAAGACAAATGAACGAAAATTTAATTTGGGAAAATATTGGTGAAAACGTCGACGAGGGCTTAAATAAAATCGTAACAACAGTAAAAGAAATCTGTATGAGAAATTTACAAGGCAGGTCAAAGCTGAAAAAGCAGGCTTGGATGACAGGTGACATATTGGATTTGATGAAACAACGGCGACTAGCGAAAAACAACGAATCACTGTACAACAGCATACAAAAAGAAATTCGACGTAAAATACGAGAAGCAAAGAATTAACATCTAGCCAAACAGTGTCATGACATTGAAGAACTTGAAAACAGATACGACATGTTTAACATGTATAAAAAAGTGAAAGAAGCGGCTGGCATCTTCAATAAGAAACAAACTGCATTGCTACAGGATGAACATGTTAAAGTAACATCTGCGACGGACCCCTAATAACACGCTCTGAGATTATAAAAGCTATACAATCATCAAAAGATGGCAGAGCGACTGGTCCTGATGAAATTCCAACTGAAATATACAAGCTTATAACTGTTTTAGAGCTATAACTTCGTTTTTCAATACCATTTATACCAGCGGACAACTACCTAATGATTGGTCTAATTCACTGTTTATAGCTCTACGTAAGAAGACAACAGCAAAAACCTGTGCTGATTATAGAACCATCAGTTTGTTAAACCACTTATTGAAAATTTTTCTGAAGGTAATACATGGTCGTATCTACAATAAATGCGAGGAATACCTGGATGACACTCAGTTTGGTTTCCGTAACGGGTTTGGAACGAGAGAGGCACTGTTTGGAATGAACGTACTTGCTCAAAGATGTCGAGATATATCTGTAGACATATACTGTTGTTTTATTGACTTCCAAAAGGCATTTGATAGTGTTAAGCACTCTATATTGATCGAAGCTCTAAAAGACATTGGCTTGGACGGCAGAGATGTTCGAATAATTGCAAATTTATATTGGAATCAAACAACATCAGTTTTAGTAGATGGTGTGGAATCACAGGCTCTCAATATTAAAAGAGGAGTACGGCAGGGATGCCTCTTGTCACCCCTGCTTTTCAACGTTTACTCCGAAAGAATTTTCAGAAAAGCACTTTCTGAAAAACAAGAAGGAATACTTGTGAACGGTGAAGTCATCAATAATTTGAGATATGCCGACGATACAGTAATCCTAGCTTCTAGTCAAGAAGATCTGCAAACACTACTTGATAGTGTCGTTGAGAGTTGTAGGGATGCAAGTCTGGATCTTAACATACGGAAAACCAAAATACTATATATGTAAATAATACCAAACTTGAGCAAGTTGATAAAATCGTTTACCTTGGACAGCAATTAAATTGTAACGCAGAAAGTCACGGCGAAATTAGATCTAGGATAGAGCAGGCTAGAGCTGCTTTTAGAAGGATGTCCAAGGTGTTATGTAACAGAGACCTAAAATTGGCATTGAGGATCCGCCTACTTCGCTGCTACGTATTCTCGGTCTTACTTTATGGTGTCGAGTCCTGGACTGTGAATAAAATCGATCTAAATCGCCTTAAGGCTTTCGAAATGTGGTGCTATAGAAGAATTTTAAAAGTTTCCTGGGTGGAGAAGATTCGAAACTCCACAATACTAGAACGTCTCAGCAAGACTACTGAGATCATAAAAAGCATCAAGCAGAGAAAGCTGGAGTATTTCGGACATGTAATGAGAGGTCCCAAATATAGGTTGCTACAAAATATCATGCAAGGAAAAATAGCAGGCAAACGCAGTCCAGGACGAAGAAGAACCTCATGGTTGAAGAACTTGCGAGATTGGTATGGTGTTGATACAAGCATGCTATTTAGGGTGGCAGTGAATAAAATTAAGATAGCTATGATGGTAACCAACGTTCTGAAAGGACATGGATCATGAAGAAGAAGAAGCTGGAAATCACTACCTCGCTTGCAACTTACTTTAGTATCTTGTAAGCTTCCTAACGTATCTGTAACTATCGCAGGATCGTCAGGTTATATTAAGTTGTTTTTTTATGCCTCATGGTCATAGCTTCTTCGTACTTATTTTTATTTTTTAACATCCCATTTATTTACAATCTGTAATAAGGATTACAATAAGTAAATTGTTTAATTAGATTACAAGAGACTTGCAGGAGACTGTCCAGTGACAATAACCTATTAAATCATAATTTTAGTAACAAAATTATTTGTGACTCTTCTGTTTGTCTGGGGCTTCATAAGGTTCTTCGTTAGCCTGTTGGGGTGGTTTTGCAGTCGTCTGTCAGCATATTTTCGGAGTAACTGCAATTTCTTCTTTGACAGTTTTTATCTGAAGATTGCGATTGATGAATTCATTGGGCATGTACCACGGTGCATTTGTGATAATGCGAAAGGTCTTCGATTGGAATCTCTCCAATTGGATGTGGATATTGGATCTTGACGCAGATCCCCACAGTTGGATCCCATAGCTCCATATTGGCTTTATCACTGATTTGTATACTAGGATTTTATTATACAAATTAGTTGTGGTCTTTTTCCTATTAGCCAGTACATTTTACTGAGTTTCAGACCCAACTGTTTTGTTTTCGTGAATATGTGTTTCTTCCACGTTAATTGCGGTCCAGGTGCATATCTAAGTATTTTACATCATCCTTTTGTTGTAGCATTTGGTTATTTAATGAGACGGTTGGGCATATATCTTTTCGATTAGTGAACGTTATATGTAGTGACTTGCTTTCGTTAACTTTAATTCGCCATGTTTGTAACCAAATCTTTATTTTGTCGAGATTGGTCTGGAGCAGTTGTGAGGCGATATACAGGTTTGAGTGAGCCGCAAGGATTGCTGTGTCGTCTGCGTATGTGGCTGTGAAGATGTTTTGACTTGTAGGAAGATCTGCTGTGTAAAGTAGGTAGAGAACAGGTCCAAGGACACTACCCTGGGGTACTCCAGCTTTAATTGGATATAAGTAGTGAACTGATCCTTTACTTTTACAAGGAAATGCCGGTCGGAAAGATAGGACTTGAAGATTAAAAAGTAGTTGAGAGGAAGGACTTGTCTTATCTTGTATAGCAGGCCAGTGTGTCAGACTTTATCAAAAGCCTGCGAGGTATTCAAAAAGGCTACAGAACAGTATTTCTTCTCTTCTAAGGCTTTGTTTATGGAATTGCAGATTCGATGAATTTGCTCAATGGTAGCATGCTGTTGTCTAAATCCAAACTGGTGGTTGGGTATTAGCTGCTTTTTTACGAGGATTGGCTGTAATCTGTCTAGTAGTAGTTTTTCAAAAACCTTTGACATCACTGAAAGTAGACTGATAGTTCTATAGGACTTAACTTCTTCTACAGGTTTGTCTGGTTTGGGTATTAAAATGATCTGTGCAATTTGATTCAGTATTTAGTGCATCGAATCTGTTAGAAGTTGGAGTCGGCGAGTTCAGCCAGTAATCGTTTATTTTTGTTTGCTTTACATTTCTTTTGTCTGGACTAGTTCGTTGCCTTTTGTTAGAGTTTTCGACTTTTTTTCACATTTCGGATTGATTTAGAGGGGTGGAAGGTGGTTAATACATTGGTTGCTGTAAAGATTGAAAGTAAGACGTGTTTAAAGGTTGAGAAATTTGCATATTACCTTGTAATTGTTGATCAGTGCACATTTGGTATTGTGGATCGTACGCCACTGGCTGTTGACTCGTAGTTGCTCGCAATTCATCGGCTGGTTTGATTGCAGAATATGCTGGTTTATCGCTGTAGAAGCAATGTCCATTTTCGTTTTTTGGGTCCCATTAACAATTCACTTAATTTGTTTCACGACAAAAACTGGATTTTTATTTTTATATTTAACTAAAGATAAGCAGAATGCCGGTAATATCGACTGTCTCGTTTGAAATTCAAACAGCGACTATTCTTCGTACTTATAAAGTGTATTCTTTGATACTTCAACTATTCAAAAAAAATCCTGTATCACTACCATGTCGGCAAATCCCTATAACAGAAATTCATCAACGGTAATATATAAATGTGTCATTAGACTATCACAAAAATCTTTAAAAACTTTTTGACAAACTGAAATAGTGGTAGGTATTTAACACTGAAAAAATGATAGTTTTTTAAGTAGGTATTATTAAGGGATGATTAAATGATAATAAATAACCCCTAACAATATACCTGCAAACTTCGGAAATCCCAACAAATATTTTTACTTAATGCTTAGCAGAGAATAATATTTTATAATTTAGTTTAATTCCATTATTAAATTGACAGAAGGTACAAAAATCGCATACATATGAACCATACCTATAGGCCCATTGCTGAGGATACAAAAATTTATGATAATCCAATCGCAACTCAGATAACCTTTTATTTTCAATATTTTAAACATATTTTTAAGATTTCTGTTAATATAGGCTTTGGTTTCTCTTGAACTCTATTTACATCCTCATTAAGACTCTCCAATAAGTAGCGTAGAAACTCCTAGGCATCCGGTTGCGCATAACCCATAAATCGAGGAGCAAATCGTTGTATTTGCCCCTTTAATGAAGCGGTGTTCACTACTCTATCGGATGCATTTTCTGACCACAATTCCTTAATCACCTCTGCAAATGCTTTTATGAGAGCTCCTTTCATGCTAGATATGCTGTATAAAGTATCTATTATCTATTATATATTAGTATCTATATATATCATATATGTAATATTAAGAATAAATTAATAGCTAATTTAGAGCAGAAAACAAAAATGTTATTTTGCGGTGTTCATCGTAACTTATAACTGGATCATCTGTTGACAAAAGTCCAAAAAGATTTAGTTAGTTTATGAGTTTCCCTAGGTCGCAGCTTCCAAATATTGTTGATTTTATCGTTTTTTTCAAACGTTAGAAGTAAAAAGACGAATTTTTTAAATAAGTATTCGAAATTTTTTCTTAAAATTAACTAATTTGATGTTGTAAAATTAAGTATAACAACAAAGTGGAAAATATCTCGACATTGCATCCTAGTAATTAATCTGTACAATCAGTGTTAAAAATTTGAGAAGGATCGATCAATTTATTTTTGAGATTTAGTGAACACCGACTTAAAAAAATATTACGAGAAAAGCGCGCATAAAAAAACTTTTTTTTTATACTCACACAGTATCGTCTATTCCAGGCCCATATAGCGAAGTGTTTTCTGCCAAAATATCTAAAGTATCTTTTTGCTCCTGCTTTCGACGAACTCTGCCTTATCTTGTTGCATTGCAACAATTTTATCCTCTCTAGTAATTCGATTGTTATCTGCCGCGAGTGCATTATTAGGAGAAATTGACACTGTACTTATTCCAATTTCTATGTGAGTGCTAACTTACCTCACTTATCACACCTGTTCACTCACGTACCTCACTCACTCATCCTATTTTCTCACCTAACTTACTCACCTTACTAACTCACCTCACTCACACTCCTCACTCAGCCAACTCACTCACTCATAAGTGCCTATAACTTCATCAATCGTGCTCTGATCACTCTGAAATTTAAATGGATACTCTGGAAAAGTTATTTTATCGAATAAAAAAATTAAAAAAATGTAAAATAAATCCTATTTTTCCTTAAATGGACTATTTTAACTTCGTATTTCCAGTGGATTCTACCCTTAAATATCTAAGAATATGTTGTGTTTTAAATTTAAAAAAACTGCTGCTATAGTTTCTTAACTGACAGCTATTAAATTATGTGTTCTCCTATAACGACCTGGAAGTTATCGCAAACATAACCCTGTGTTCCGATTATATAATTTATATTATTTAAACTTGTGAAGTCTTATTCGGAGATATTTTTCGAAAGTTAAAGAGGTACTTTAATTTTGTTCGAGATAACTTGAATTCCCTTTGGTAATTGTGGTGACCAAGATCCCTCTTATGAAGCAAGACAGTATGGCTAACTTAACTTTGTTTGAACTTCGTCGACAATGTGGAGATATATTTATCACATTAATAATATTAAAGTTCAATTCTTGACAAAAATCAGGATAAACTCCTCAGCCACCAGTTTAAACTTAATAAAGAGAAGTTTTCTACAAGATCAAGATAGAATTTTCTTCCAAACAGAGTTCTTAATAACTAAATTAAGCTTAAAAATTACATTGTGTTTGCCCTTCTACCAGCTCATTTAAAAATAGACTTAGTTCGAAGATTCTGCTTTTTCTTTAAGTGCCGTCTCCCAATCGGAGGTTGGATATCATCATCACTATCTTTATTTTATCTACTGCTGCTCTAAAGAGTTCTATAGAACTGCATTTAAACCAGTCCCTTACATTCTTCAACCATGACACTCTCCTTCTTCCTATACTCCTTCCTCCTCTTATCTTTCCCTGTATTATTAGCCTTAGCAGTTTATATCGCTGTCCCCTCATTACGTGTCCCAGATATTGTAACTTTCTTCTTATGTTTATTGTGTTTATAGTTCGAAGATTAAGACAGTTAAATAGCTTATATCTTAATAGTAAAAATTTACTTTAAGACATTAAATACGTACGCATTTTCCATGATTAGCTACTCACGCATGGTATTGTAAAGTAGTCTAAAAGGGATATAGAAATTTTTCAGCAGAAAGTAAGAACACTTCCCACAAGGGCACAAAACATCATCCACGTAGTGCAGTGGAAAAAAGTTCTTTACCGCGGTATTCAGAGGAAGAAGACTTATAGACGTAAGTGGTCAATTGGAAAAACATGTTGTTAATGTTCAAAAGCAGGCCGAGACATCTACTTTACATAGCAAAATCTGCGTAGTAGATGACACAACACTGCTTAAACTGAGAGTACCAAAAATGCGCATAAACCATCTGTCTAATCAAGACAAAATGCACATCTGGATGAGAAAATCTCTGCATAGGCCCCGTGCCAATAATATCAGCCGAAACTATATCGTCAGTATAGCGTCGACTATTGGGAGACATCAAGAAAGATGATTCCCCTACTAGAGGGTTTTCTACTTACCATTCAGGATCAGATTATTCCAACCAAAAATTACCTGAAATATATTGTCAAAGTCCCTCAGGTCCAAAACGACAAGTGCCGATATGGATGTGAAGCTCAAGAAACCATCCAACATCTTACCGGGGCAGCCAAGTATTTGTCGGAATTAATTATAAAGAACTGCATGCTCCTTCTCAGTCCTAATACCTTTTGAATGTGATGACACTGTCGGGCCTTTACAGTTTTTTCACGATTTCCCTCCATCCTTTTGTGTCCTGGGCTAGTTGGTCGGCTTCATGTAACCCTTGGTTAATCAATATTTTTGTATGATCTACCCAACGGCTTGATAATCTTCCCTAAGGTCTCTTTCCTTAAATTCTACCCTCGACTATCAGTTTTTCCATCGTACCTTTTCTTCTAGCAATGTGTCCAAAATACTGCTAATATCTTTGTTGTATTTGTTTAAGCAATCTATCCTTACTTTAAGTTGTTCTAATATCGATTTCAAGATGCTGAAATTAAAAGAAGAACACAACTGGCTTGGGGCGCTTTCGGCAAACTAGCACATATCTTGAAAAACACCTCCATTCCTATAAACTTAAAGAAAAAGGTGTATAACACATGCATACTACCTGTTTGTACCTACGGCTTGGAGACAGTAGCACTTACCAAAAAATCTGCCAAAAAATTAGAAACAACGCAAAGAGCAATGGAACGAATCATGCTTGGAATATCACTAAGAGACATGATTAGAAACACCGAGATAAGACGTAGAACGAAGATTAGGGATATTGTGGAAGAAATTACAAAAATGAAATGGCGCTGGGCAGGTCACGTAGCCCGATATAATGACAACAGGTGGACACGGAGAATTCTAGAATGGAGACCAAGGACGACAACAAGAAGCATAGGAAGACCTCAAAAAAGATGGGTAGATGACATAAGAGCAGTGGCAGGCAAACAGTGGATTAGATTGGCGCAAGATAGAGAAAGATGGAAGCAATTGGGAGAGACCTACATTCAGGAGTGGATGGAAAATGGTTGACAAAGAAGAGAGAATACCGATACGTTAGTGCTATGATCAATCCAGGATATTCTTAACATGCGGTAGTATACCCACATTTCAAAAGCGTCTAGTTTATTTTTATCCGCTTTCTTTTTAAGATCCACGTTTCGGATGCATATGTGGCTATGGAAAAAATGAGTGCCCTTTTCAGCCTTAGTTTTGTGTGTATTGTTATGCTAGAATTTTTTCAAATTGTTAGCAGTTTCATCATAACTGTTCTAGCAATAGTCAACCTTCCATGTAACTCTCTGTCACACCATTCGTCATTTGTTATTAGGGACAGCAGGTATATGAAGCTATTTACTATTTCAAAGCTCCTAACTTTTTTAATGTGTTGAAGATCTGAACATTCCATCAAGGCTACAAGAAAATGGTCTAGACATTATCCTGATATAAAATTTTTGTCTAATTAAAGAACCCTTTTTAATTTTAACTAGTACTAAAACATTGAGACTCCAAATCAATATCAATATAATAAAACCGTAAGTCACGGGAATAAAATCAAATCTAAATTCAAGTTTTCTCAAATACAAGATTAGATTGGAAATAAATCGAATTCAAGCACCTAATCTATTCAAACCAGTCTGAAAAATTGCTACTTTATTTTCTTATTCTTTCTCTCTTTTTTGCTTTATCAAAGAAACGTAGTAATCCCAGGTACGCCATAAAAGAGAAAAGCGATGGCGGGGCCAATATAAGTGCAGGGTGATACACCGGTGTTATTTTAAGAAAAATATTATTTTTAATATCGTTATATAGATATAGCGATACTATGAAGTAAAAAATTGCTACATATTCAGATACGTCTTTTTTAGATTAACGTGTTTCAATAATTAATTCATTGACTCATTTAAAATAAATGACAACAAAATATGCACTATTGCTCGAGACTACGTAATAGACTAAGAAATCTTGCTCAAGCACTACAAAAAAAGGTACAGCAGTTATCCCTAGATACATATAGACATCGTTACAGCAACAAGTTGGCTAGCAGGACTGTTTAAAAAATTATGGAAGCGGTGCAAATATCAGATAAATGGAGAAGCAGTATCCTAATATCTATCTATGAAAAGGAGATATTTAAAAATGCACATACTACAACACCAGAAAACTACAAGGTGGGGCAAAAGTAATCACCCGCTGTTCTTTTGCTGTAATTTGTTTAATACAAAACTTTGATTCCGCTTGCAAAATTTGTTTATTTATTCCATTAGAATTTATTCCATCAAGTCAAGAAAATGATATCGGCCAAGTGGCCGCCGTTAGAGTTGATGACCATACGGGGCCCGTTTTATGACATTTTCCATCAATTGCTGGAACTTCGGGCAAAAGTTTCTCGCATTTCTGGTGAATATTCTTCTTAAAGGCTTTAAGAATCTGAGAATTGTTGACGTAAACCTACGACTTCAAAAAACATCTTAAAATAAAGTCTAGAACGGTTAAATTATGTGATCTAGCGGGCCAGTGCAAATCAGTAAAACTAGAGATTACGCGACCCGAAAATGCTTCGTTTATAATATCGGTTGTGGCTCGAGCAGTGTACGCCATTGCATTGTCTTGTTGTGGAACCAGATGATGAGTACAGTCCGATTTATCCAATTGAGGAAGAAAAACTTCGGTAATCATGGATGTGTATCGCACGCCGTCACAGTCGTCGTTTGACCTGCAACATTGTGAACGAAAAATCTGCCGATAACTGATTCAGCGTAAACAGCATTTTTTGTGCTCCAGAAATGATAATTATGTTTGTGTACGTAACCGGTAAGATGTAAATAAGCTTATTGCTATGATAATTTCGATAAAAATTGTCCTCCTCTTCGTTGTGATTCAGTATGGCTCGAGCGTAGGTTAGACTCATTTGGCGATCAACAGCTAATAGCTGATCACTGTCTGTACTTTGTAATGAACATATTTAACCTTCAACAAAATTTTGCATAGGGACCGCCGCGCCGGCTAATTCCCAATTGCGTGGCACGTCATCTTGTCGATGTTTCAGGCCCTTCTTCGACATCTTCGGCAATAGCAGTGATATTCTCAGCAAACGGTCGCTCCGGCTGGCTAGCCTTGGGCGCATCTCGTGTTCACTCTGCGCCAACACAACTGACGGATTGTTGTTGCGCAAAAAATAACAATTATAATTATTCTGCGTTCTTGCGCCATATCCAAAAATCAAACCAGACATAACTGCTCGGGGAGCAAAAATCATACTCGCCTTTGCCGATGACGTAGACGCAGTAGCACAATCAACATTAGAAATTAAGGATATTTTCTCGAGCTTTGAAGAAGCTGCATTAAACATCGGTCTAAAAATAAATGAAGACAAAACAAAATACATGGTCGTCTCAAAACAAGAACGACGGCGAATAAGGCAAAACATTACTATAAATGATCACAACTTCGAAGTGGTTAAAGAATTTAAATATCTAGGAGCAACAATCACAAATGACAACAAATTAGAGCGAGAAGTTGAAACGAGAATAATGGCAGGAAACAGATCTTTCTTTGCAATGCAACATCTAATGAAGTCAAAACTTCTTTCACGAGGTACAAAAATCCGGATATATAAGACCATAATACGACCAGCAGTCGCGTATGGAAGCGAAACATGGACGCTAACAAAAAGAGAAGTAAATAAATTGCTGGTGTAGGAACGTAAAATTCTTCGAATGATATATGGCCCTTGCAGAGACAGCGTGACAAACGAATGGAGGGGCAGATACAATAACGAGCTAGAGTCTCTATTCGGAAAAGAAAATCTAGTCAGATATATAAAGGCCAATAGACTCAGATGGGCAGGGCATGTGATACGCAGTAACGACAATCGCCTTATAAACAATGTGTTTTGGGAAAGGCCAGATGGAAGAAGGTCTGTAGGGCGGCCTAGAAAAAGGTGGAAAGATGCAGTCAAAGAAGATCTAGAGAAAATGGGAGTGCGACAATGGGAATTACTGGCACATGACCGACAAACATGGAAGGCAATAGTAAACGCGGCAAAGACTCACGAAGAGTAGTAGCGCCGTTGATGATGATAATGATCGAGGCAAAAGGGCAAGGAGAATACATAGTTATGTTAAAATTGAACGAGAAACTTTTGAGCATTGTATTTTTATCAGCCAGAACGAGCAGTCCAGTTTGAAAACAGTATGTTAAAAGATAAGTACAAGTTGTGTTGTTTTGTAGGTTAAGTTGGTGATTGCAGAATAGTGTAAGGCGAAACAAGGCGTGTAAGAAAAACAAGGCGAACAACAATTCCAAACTCCTTGCGTCCAAAGTGATTCCAAATTCGGCAAGTAAAGAAAAGAAAAATTATAATTGCAGGAAAGATTTGCACAAGACACCAGTCGAGGCAAAAAAACTTTTGGATTGAAAGAGTGCCATTGTTATTTTAAAACGACTCAAAGATTTGATTTGTGGTGAGAATCTGAACGAGTGCTGTTTTTTGTAACAGTTTTGGAAGGAGGAAGCAGAGAAACACGGGTTGGAGAATTTTGACAGCTTTGTGGGAACACAATCAGAAGAATCAATAGGTGTCCGTCGAAAAACATCGCGGATATTACATTACAGTCAAATTATTTGTGACATAAGAGTAGTGTTTGTACCATATATGTTTGAAACCCATATCAAGTCACAGTTATTGGGACACAAATTCTTTATCCATAAATTCTTAGAGTTAGAAATTAATTGATTTAAAGAGTAGAGTTTCACAGGTAACAATAAAATCAGTTGAAAGTAAAATTAAAATCAGATAATTGACACAGAATTAAAATTTGTTTTCTTCTAAGAAATAATAATTAGAGCAATTTTTGAATATAATCAATAATTAAAACAACTGCAACTCAAAGTCACTGCTTATTTCCGTTGACAGATAAAAATAGATTTGTAATACCTGTATTGAAGACACACGTATACTGAAGACAAACAGAGCAGTCCAATAATTTACAGTCCAATATTTTATAGGAAATATCACTATTGTTTCTGTAAAGTATCTGTGAGTATCTGTAGAAAAGCGAAAGAAGTCGTTAATGCACTATGCATTACCTCACCTTGAGGACCTATCCAAGAAAACACTACACGTAAATTGCTCTATAGTTAAAAACATAACACGCGGCTATGCCGAAAACTTTTCATTTCTTTGTGTAAATTAAGCCAAAATCCGAATCGTATGATTAAACTCAACCAATAAGGAAAGAATTCCAGAAAGGATTTGCGTCATACTAAGAATCGACTTGGCCAAAACAAATTCTAATGGCCACACTTTTTAAAACGCAATTCAGTTTTACAGAAAAGCATAAAAATTAATGGGTTCTAAATTAAATAAAATTTAACAAAATTATAGGTTCTTTAGATCATTACAAATTAGTTCTAAAAAAGAAACGAGTTCTATAACTAGCTATTGGATAGTAGTTCAGTTAAATTGTATTTTTGCTAGGAAAGTTTTGGGGTAGTTCTGATTTTTTTCATTCCATATGTTTTTTGGGGTGCTTAATCCGAATCTGGGGTTTGCGGACAAAATTTCGTGACGCAACATTAAAAAAAACAGAATAAACCGTTTTTTTTTCTTCTTTTTTCGGGTTTTTTGCTTAAAACTCGAAAACTATCAACTTTTGGTAAATGGTCTGTTTACAGAAATTAAAGTACTTGAAATTTTCTACAAATACCAGTATTTAGTTTTTTTTCAGACGAATCGTTCGGTTTCTAGTGCGAGTTGAAAATTGTAAATTTTTAGCATTTTATGCAAAACCCACTTTTTACATTTCAATATTTAATTTTTATGGATGCTGTCATTTGATAAATGTCACCTAGTTTTCCACACAAGTAATTAAAAAGAAAAAAGGGAAAAATTATGCAAATTCAGTAGGTAGGTAGAACTCGTAACAAAATAAAACTTAAAATCTCGTTACTTATGATCATATATTATTATGATTATAAATTATAATATGCAAAATTTATATGAGCCGTTGTCTTTTGGAAGGCCCTGGCTGAGGTTCTTCGATAACGATGAGTCCTGGTTCTGCTTGTTCTGGAAAATAAAAGTTTAAAGTTAAGTCATTTATCAAGAAGAGATGAAGATTGCAAAATAGATTGTGAGATTAAACATACCTTCCGCATCGTAGTGAGGTTCTTCGATGGCATCGGGTCCTGGCTCAGGGTCTGATTGCTCCATCGTCCGCGTCGGGAGTCGTTCTCCTGGAAAATAAAAAGAGGAGAGACACATATCATATATCAAGGAGAGATGAATGACTACAAAATAACTTGTCAGATCCAACATACCTCTCCCTCTTTCTTCAGTTTCTTCTACGTCTATGTCAGAGCTGTCTTCTGGGGGCTCAACATTGTTACACAGTCCTTCGCATGATGCGCATATTGGGGAACAATGGAGTCCCGCCTTCCTGCATCCACAATTGCGTTGACAGCCCTTTTTACATTTACATGAAATGTACCGGAGTATTGAGTTTGGTGCAGGGTCCAAAGTAGTTGGTACTGGCACAAGACCACTACTAGTTTTTTGCCATCCCCACTCACTTGGGTCTTTTTGTTGCTCGTTAGGTGTGGCTTGACCGGATAACCACTGCTGCACCTGATAGTAAACTCTCAGTGAATGTTCTCGTGCAGCAGCTTCAGTTGGGGCAATGAGGAAATGTTGGTCTTATTTTTGAATGATGAAGATACGTATTGTTTATATCTTAAATCGTTTAGTTTTGTCTCTTTTTTTCCATATAGAGCCGTGAGAAACATGTTTCCTGCTGTGGCAATCTCATCTTGACTTGAATTAGGGTATTTGAAAGATTCAATTACCGATTGCAAATCTTTGTTCTTCTGCAGGACTTTAAGAAATTTCAGTTTCCCTTGATTAAACAATGCAGAAGTAGTATCACAACCACTCATCGCATGCAGGAATAAAATATGATCCAATAGGATTTTCTCAGCAGCCAGATGAGGGTTGTAGAGGCTTTGCGAAACCTTTCCTTTTCCTGGCTTCAAAAAAAATACATTTTTTATATCAGGGCTACAAAGGCCAATCAAAATGACCAGTAGGTCGATATCTTCTCCCACCACTGTCACATGTTCATTTGACGGGGCCATCTCAAGAGCTGTTGAGATAATTAGGATATCAGCATCTTCCACAGCTTGCTTTGAATGAATTTTTGCATCATGAAGTTTCTCCATTAACATAGATATAAACCGGCTCTTGTTTTTTGGGTTTGCAAGAAAACTATCCTGCGACACAGTGGGCACCATCATTTGCACTTGAGAACGGTTCGTCTGTACAATAACAAAAAAGTTAACAGTTTTCGTGTTTTAAGCAAAAAAGCAAAAAAAAAAAAACGATTTCTTCTGGTTTTTTAAATGTTGCGTCACGAAATTTTGTCCGCAAACCTCAGATTCAGATTTAGCACCCCAAAACACATATGGAATAAAAAATCAGAACTTTTTCAAAACTTTCCTACTAATATCACTTTACAGTACAAATTTACTGAATCATAGTTAAACATAAAGAGAAAAAAACGAATTGATGAAGCGGAAATGAGAATTTTTAGATAGATCAATGGAGTGACAAATCGAGAATAAAATTAAGATAAGTATATACACATAAACCCCAGTTTATGTGTGGTAATAATTGGGGACATAATAGAAGAGCACAGGACTTTCCAAATATTGTGAAACGTTAATCGATTTCTTTCTTCTTCTTCTTCAGGTGCAAATCCACTAATGGATGTTAGCGATCACATTTTCCATTAATTCTCTATTTCTTGCAATATGTATCAGAGATTGTATGTCGTTAATCCCTGTCCATTGCCTTATGTTTCGGAGCCAGGACATTTTCTTGCGTCCCATTCCTCTCTTGCCTTCAATTTTACCCTCGATTATAAGTTGGAGGAACTGGTATTTTTCATTTCGCATGATGTGACCTAGATACGCCGTTTTCCTTTTCTTGATGGTTTCGAAAAGTTGGCGTTCTTGGTTTATTCTTTTAAGGACATCTATATTTGTGATTTTCGCTGTCCATGGTATTTTTAGGATACGGCGATAAAGCCACATTTCGAAAGCTTCTAATCTGTTTATATCCCTCGTTTTGAGTGTCCAGCCCTCTACGCCATATAGCAGCACTGACCATACGTAGCACTTAGTAAACCTTAGTCTCAGTTGAAGATCGAACTCTGAACAAGTCAGTACCTTCTTGAATTTTACGAAAGCTTGTCGAGCTTGCTCAATGCGACATTTTACTTCCCTGTCCGATGCCCAGTCTTCAAAAAGCCACGATCCCAGGTATTTAAATTTACTCACTCTTTCAATGGACTTAGTATTCAGTGTTATGGTGGAGTTTTCAAGTGCATCCAAGTTTCTGGAGATGATCATAAATTTGGTCTTTTTGGTATTAATCTCTAATCCCATTCGCTTACTGTATTCTCCGATTATAGTGACAAGTTGTTGAAGATCGACTATGTTGTCACAAATTAAGACACCATCATCAGCATATCGTATGTTGTTGATCAATACTCCATTCACCTTGATTCCCATCTCTGCATCCTCCAAAGACTCTTGAAATATGGCTTCCGAATAAATGTTAAATAAAAGAGGGGAAAGCACACATCCCTGTCGAACGCCTCTTCTTATATGTATGGGTTTGGATATAGAATTGTCTATTTTTAACTGTGCCGTTTGATGCCAGTACAAGTTTTCAATGCATCTTATGTCTTTTTGGTCTATATCAACTTTCTTGAGAATCTGCATTAACTTGTGGTGTTGGACACGATCAAATGCTTTTTGGTAATCTAAAAAGCATAGGAACATATCCTTCCTCTGATCGTAACAATTTTGGACCAGCACCTGTGTTGCTACTATTGCTTCTCATGTTCCTAAACCTTGCCTAAACCCGAACTGGGAATCACTGATGTCCTATTCACATTTTTTGTATAATCTTTGATGTAGTATTTTTAAGAATATCTTTAAAGTGTGACTCATCAGGCTAATGAGTCTGTGATCCTCACATCTTTTTGCATTGACTTTCTTGGGCAGATGAATAAAGGTAGAGCGTAACCACTGTTGAGGATAGCAGCCAGTTTCATAAATTAAATTAAATATTTTGTGTAGTGCTGAAATTCCCCTTTCATCTAGTAATTTGAGTATTTCTGACGGGATGTCATCTGGTCCAGGTGCAGGTATTCTATATATCCTATAATTTCTACCTAATGTCTTAATCTATTCATATCATTAATATTATCAAATAGCTGATATCGGAAATAGCTCACATAGTCTTCCAGATTAGAAAACTCAAACGTTAAATGAAGATCTTATTTAATATTTTGCGGTCTAGTTTTAACTATATATTAAAAAAAACAACAACAGATAAAGCCTTTTAAAATAATATTAATGGTTTGTGTGTTACGTAAATTATTTTACAAATCTTTTTAACAAAAATACATTTTTCAAGTAATATGTTAAAATTAACGTGCGTATAAAAATCACCACCTAAATATTAATATATTCTGCTTGATATATCAGTAGGAGTTGATTCCAAATCTTGAGTTTTAAAGCACAAAAAAAACCTTTAAAGTGTTTTATATGAAATCTTTTAAATACGCCTCTTTTTGCTCCACCCCAAATACAATTATTCTACTATCTTTCGTTGTTTTCGATATCCGGTGTTCTTATACACAAGCTTATTTTGGAATTCATACCTTCCTGCAAGCTTTGAATCAATTACAGTCGAGATGTTCTGTAAAATCGCACCTTTATTGGTTAAGAATACAGAAAGGAAAAATGGAGATAACAGAATTACGTTGAAAGATATGTTATTGTCTGCGAACAGGTACACACGTGGATAGATTATATACAGGAGGCGGTTTATACACTATTATTTTGTATAAATTTTTTTATAGAATTAATATATTTTCTGTTTATATAATTAAAATTGTTTCAATTGGGAAAATACTATTCTAAAAAATATTTTAAATAATTACTAAACGAAGCTTCAAATTATTCAATAGAATTTAAAATTAATATAAAAATTTTTAAGAGTCAAAATTTTCAAGAATCAAAATTTTCAAATATTTGAAAATATGTCGTACAATTATACAGGCTAGCAAAATAAACAAATGATCAAAATTTCAGTATGATTAAAATAGCTTACACGGGTAAAGCAATTAATAATGTGTTGATGCCCTTGGATGCGCCTTGGTTTGCTTTTGATTGGGTAGTCAATATCCTCCTAGAAAATGCCACTCCATTAGAAAATACCACCCCATGCCCTAATTAACTTCTTCCGAAGTGCTCCCAAAATTTAAGGAGCCTAAACTAAGGAGCCTAAATTTCAAAAAACTAAAAACTGCACACCACAAAATTTTAATCGCTACTAATGGTAAAATTTTTAGTGTTTATAATTATATTTAGTGGTTGTATTTAGCAAATAATAAAACATTAATAAGAAACCTAATGTGATATGGGTGAATTACTAATTATTTATTGTTTATGCCAAGATAAGCTGGTATATTATAATTTAAATTATCCAATTTTCAATAGAACTAATCTTCTTTTATTTATTCCAGGTAATTTGTATTGAACGCACGTAGAATTAGTTTAATGTAAGTAAAATACATTTTTTATAGTTATAGCTATTGTCGTAAATAAATTTTATATATATATTATAATATATATATATATATATATATATATATATATATATATATATTATAATTATATATATATATATATATATTATATATATTATATATATAATTATATTATATATATATATATATTAACTAAATTTTAAAATGTATTTTATTAATTATTGTATAAGTTATAGTGTATATGTTTGTTATTAATGTTGAGTGTCATAGCTTCTTACAAATAATCTCAACGACTATGTCTTGATAAAGGAATTAAACAATTCCGAAAGCTAGACCAAAAGTCAAAAGAGTGTTTCTGTAACATCCCGGCCAAACTTCTGACTGCAGCCCCGATAAACTTTGTTGTTTGTTTAAATTGACAGTCACGAATATCCAGTATTCATTATATTTATCTTCTTCTTCGGGTTCCTTCTCCTAGCGGAGGTTGGAAATCATCATCGCTATTTTAACTTTGTTGGCCGCATTTCTGAATAATTCTAATGAGCTGCAGCCGAACCACTCTCTCAAATTTCTTAGCCAGGACATTTTGCGTCGTCCTGGGTTTCTCTTCCCTTGTATCTTCCCTTGCATAATCAACCTCAGTAATACGTACTTCTCACCCCTCATTAAATGTCCCAGATATTGAATCTTTCTAATTTTAACAGTTTTTATGACTTCACATTCTTTCTTCATTCTTTGTAACACCTCTATATTAGTTACTTTTTCAATCCACGATATTTTATGCATTCTCCTGTAGCACCACATCTCAAAGGAGTTTAATTTTTTGATTTCAGACTGCTTTATTGTCCACGCTTCCATGCCATATAGTAAAGTAGAGAAGACGTAACAACGTAGCATTCTTGTGCGAATCTCTAGATTAAGGTTACGGTTGCAAAGTAATTTCTTCAATTTTATGAACGTGTTTCTTGCCATTTCTATTCTAGATCTGATCTCCTTTACTTGATCTCCATCTTCGGTTAGCCACGTTCCTAAATATTTATATGTTTTTACTCTTTCTATCGTTGTATTATTGATGATCAGGTTATTTACATTTTGTGGTTTTTTTGAGAATATCATTGATTTCGTTTTCTTGAGATTCATTTGCAGTCCGTAACTTTCACATGCATTGTATACATGTTGTATTATGTACTGTAGATCTTCCATGTCACTTGCAAATATGACAGTATCGTCGGCATATCTAATATTATTAATGCTATTTCCGTTGACATAAATACCTTCCACGATATCCAATAAAGCCTCTTGAAAAATCACTTCACTGTAGACGTTGAATAAGAGTGGTGAAAGGATACACCCTTGTCGAACTCCTCTAAGTATACTTACTTCCTCTGTCAGTTCTCCTTCGACTCTTACTCTTGCTTTCTGGTTTTGATACAGATTCGATATAATTTGTAGATCTCTACTATCAATGTTTTTAGTCTTAAGAATACTTAAAAGCTTCTCATGTTGAACTCTATCAAAAGCTTTCTTGAAATCTATAAAGCAAGCATATATGTCCTGATTCATATCCAGGCATCGTTGTGTCAGAACATGGACTCCAAATAATGCTTCTCTAGTTCCTAGACCCTTTCTGAAACCCATCTGTGAATCACTTATTTCTTGTTCTAATTTCATGTGGATTCTGTTATGTATGATTTTAAGGAAGGTTTTCAATGTGTGGCTCATTAACGCAATTGTTCGATAGTCATTGCAATCTTTAGCATTTGTGATTTTTGGAATCGTCACAAAAGTTGAGAGAAGCCACTCTTTGGGTATGTGTCCCGTCTTGTATATGGAGTTAAAAAGGTCTACCAAGACATCAATATTATCTTCATTAATTATCTTCAATAGTTCAATTGGTATTTCATCGGGTCCTGGAGCTTTTCTGCCTTTTGTGTGTTTTATAGCATACATAACTTCCTCTTTCATTATTTCTGGTCCCGTGGTTTCTCCGTTAACTTCTAATAATTGTTCTACTTTTTGATCATAAAATAGTTGTTCAATGTATTCTTTCCATCTACGTAGTTTGTCTTGCGTTTCAGTTATAGTGGTACCATCTGCATTTTTTAATATCCCGATTGGTTTGTTACGATTTCCTGAAATCATTTCTTTAACCTTCTTATGGGTGTTGAAAGTGTCATACCTTGCCTCACATTCCTCGATTTCTTGACATTTAATGGACATCCATGTTTCCTTAGCTTGTATTATTTTCTGTTTTATTTGTTTATTAATTTCTTGATATTTAATTTTATCTTTGTTTTTATGTGTTCTTCTTTCGTCCATCTTTTCGAGAATTTCTTGTGTCATCCATTCTTGTTTGGCAGCTTTTGTAAATGTTAAAGTTTTCCGTCCCACAGTCTCGATTGCGTTCTTTATATTCTTCCACTTTGTGTCAATATCTGTAGTGTTCTTATTTTGTTGTTTTATTTCTTGGATACTCTGATTTATTTTGTTTTGAGTTTCTTGGTATGTATTTGGTTCTCTTAACTTATCAATGCATATTTGTGGTCTAGATCTTTTCATTAATGGTTTTCTCAATCTTACATTCATATTTGCTACTACTGGGTTGTGGTCCGAGTTTACATCTGCTCCAGGGTAAGTCTTCACTACTGTAATAGAGATACTATCTTTGCTGTCTCCAGGAGCTTTCCACGTGTAGAGCCGGCGATTTGGTAATTTAAACATTGTATTCATAAATACTAGTTCTTCTATTTGGCACATCTGAATTAGTCTTTCACCACGCTCATTTCGCTCTCCCAATCCATACATTCCAACACAACTATCCACACTTCCTCTGCCCACTTTGGCATTAAAGTCACCCATTAGTATCAGAACTTCACGTTTTTTTGTTGTTTTCATTATTGTTTCTAATTGCTAATTATATATATATATATATATATTATATTATATAATATATATATATATATATATATTATATATATATATATATATTATTGTCATATTCAAAATCTTAGTGCGCCAAGCAATTAATTAGCTAATTAATTAATTAATTAATTAAAATTATTTAAATGATATGATTATGATTCTATCACACTTTTTAATTCTCTTATCTCAGGGTTATATTCGTGCTTCAATATCTATGCTTTACATGTGAAAGGTAAGGTCCAAAGAATACCGGAATAATAAAAAACATATATGATATAACATTATATATTGAAATAAAAATAATGAAATAAAATTCACACTCAAATGTTTTCAATAAACAATATCTCATATAATGATTCTCAAAATTTTGTTCTACGTACGTGAACCTTCAAAATTAATGGTACAAACAATATTAGTTAAAATCTCAAAATCCCAATTATTATTCTAAATCTCCTAATCAAAATATTTATATCTTTTCTAAAGTAATTGTAAAAATTGTGTTATCAATAAAAGAAAAACTGCAGAAAAACAAAACTATCTCTCTATGATGATGAGTGGTCCAAATCCTTGTTCCTTGTAGCCTACACTATCTATTCTTAGCAGCTCCCTAGGTAATCAGCAATCTTACAACAAATTGTTGCAAGTTTATCGTCCTTAATGATCTCCTTCAAATGCACGAATCGTTTCAAATTATGCTAGCCTCTTCTCCTCTCGATAAACTGAATCTCTCGTTGGCCTGAGTGAAAAATGACTCTTGGAATATCTTCTCTTTACGATAAACTGAATCTCTCGTTGGCCTGAACAGTGACTCTTGGAATATAAGTAGAAAAATATGACTTACAATCTTTTACTGGATCAGCTTCTGTCAGATACACTAACTACACGAAAACTCACAAACTTTTACTGCTACTGCTTCCTACCTCTGGGAAACTACCCGAGAACAACGGCCGTTCGCCTTGCACCCTTGGAAACCAACTGACTATCTTTTTTTTCTTCAAAAACTAACTAAAGTCTCATTCTCAAACCAACCATCCCACCTTTTTCAATCTCATCCAATCAAAACGCGTCATACATCTCCCATTTCTTCATTTCGATAACACAAACAAATTTTTACCTACAATTATAAAATTTCCGAACATTATTTACAAACTAATCTTTTTCTACCAATTCTTATGAACTAACAAAAACATATCTTTCTAAAATCTATTCTATTGTCCTAATTACTGCATAAATTTATTTGGAAAACCCGCTTCCATTGTCTAAGATTTCACTTAAGCTTAACAAATGCACGACGGTAAGAGGCGTAGCACATAGGCGTAGCAAATAAGAGTGTGTGATCTTAGTGTGTCCTATACGTAGGCGCGTTAGAACCGTTTGAATAAACCGTGTACTAGCACTAGTATTCCACTGTCGTGTATCTGGTTCTAGCGATCTTAATTTAGATTGCGATAGAAACCATTCGCGTTGCCACTGACCAATCACTTTCTGTTTAAAAAACGTTTTGAGATCTTTACATACACTGTAACGCACCAATTCAGATTCCGCACATGTTGCTTCATCACGAGCACTACTGTCTGCCTCTTCATTGCCGATAATTCCAATATGCGATGGGATCCATATAAATTTAGGGGTTATGTGGTTCTCTTGGGCGATTTGTAGTTTAGTTCACAAATACGAGAACTCTCAAGCGGAACTGAGGTCATAATCTACTTACTCCTCAGTGTCAAGTGACGAGCGGTGTTACCGTATGTAGTTGCTTTTATACTTTTAGTAAGAGCGAGAACGATATGCGTGAAAAAGGGCTTAGGGCTGATGCGTTGGGTCGCTGAAGTTGCGGTAACCATGTTGCCGGCAGTCTTTTAGCGTGTTTAAGCTGTTACGAGCGATTTTTGCTTTTTCGAAATCTAATTTGTGATCTGTCTGAATATTATGTTGGACTAGGAATCAAGTAGTATCGGAATGTTTTACAGATATAGAATATTCATAAATACGGTTATGGATCCGTCGGTTTGTTTGTCCTATGTATGGTCACACTTCACCATGGTCTTCATTGGGCATTTGGTCTTTTACGGATCTGACGATATTGGGCAACTTGGAGTGAGTAGTGAAGTTGTGAAAGTTAGATGGTTAAGACTTCTACTGATCTTGTCAGTGACAACTTTGATAAAAGGTAAAAAGATTTTGGGTTGATCAGGCGGTAATGTTTCTTTTTTATATGGAATGGGATTTATATGTTATTTATATGGAATGCTCTTATTGATCTTATTTGTGGTAGCCCTTTTGTAAGAGTGTTTGCCTTGATTAAATTGATTTCGGATGGTCTTTAATTGTTGTCGCTAAGTCTTATGGTACGGGAAATAAGAGTGTTGATAACTGAATTAAGTTGGGCGGGATGATGATGTGACTAAGCATTATCATAACGGTTTGTATGGGTAAATTTCCGGTACACGGAATAGGCTATGAGGTAGGTGTTTCTAAATAAGAACATTAAGGAATGACAAAGACGCTTCAGATTCAACTTACATCGTGAATTAAATACTGGAATGTATTTCATTCAGGTGGGAGAGAGAGGAGATATAATGCGTCTTTACCATGGGACCAAAACAACAACCATCAACGTACCGTAACCAGCAGGTGGGTTTAAGATTTAATGAGGACACTGTTGACATTTCGAAATGTTCCATGTAGATATCAGCTATTAGATATGTAAATGTGACTGAAGAAGCTATTTCTTATCTTCCATCTGACCAAGCCGATGTTGCCAGACAAAATAACACCAGAATTTTCCGTACTTCCAATCTCCGTCGTCAAATATCAGTCTTTCAGAAAAACGTGCTTTCAAAAAACTTTATAACAACCTTGACATTGTCATCCTTCCGGCCCACAAAGGTAATGCCACCGTCAATCGCAACACTTCGAATTTTTTCTACAAAATGTTAGAATTTCTTAATTCCACAGAATACAAACGTGTCCCAAACGATTCCACCGCCAATCTAGAAAAAATGACCAAATCCATCATAAATAAATCTACTCTACCTCTACACATAAAAAATCTCTCATATCCAGAGAAAAATCATCCCGAATTCCAATAATTTACGGCCTGACAAAAATACATAAGCCCAATGTCCCTCTGATACCTATAGTTAGTGCATACAACTGCCTCACCTAGAAATTGGCAAAACATGTGGCCTTAATCTTACAACCATTAGCCAAAAACACCTCGTCCTTTTTCAAAAATTATTTTTATTTAATTGTTATTCTGAAAAACAATTCAATTTTACTTTCGAGACATACTAGTTAGTTTTCACATTGTTTCTTTATTCACCAACATGCCTACCGATGAAACCATTTTTGTCTTAGACTCTAAACATCAAATCACTCAAGATACATTATTTTTTATAAAGCAGTTCATGTTTAATACATACTTTTCGTCACAAAATCATTTCTATCGTCAAATAAAGATGTCGCAATAGGATCCCCACTCTCTCCCGTAATACCTAATATGTACATGAAACATTTCGACATAACAGCAATGTCCTCATCAAATCTCAAACCCATCTACTGGTACGTTGATGACACCTTTGTCATTTGGTCTTATGTTAAAAACACATTAGATCTCTTTCTCTCCCTCTGAATAGAATACATTCCAGTATTCAATTCACGATGGAAGTTTTGTCTGAAACATCTTTGCTATTTCTTGACATTTTTATTTAAACACAACCACCTCACAGTTTTTCCTTTTCCGTGTACCACAAACCCACCCATACAAACCGTTATCTCAATGCGCAGTCACATCATCACCCCGCCCAACTGAATTTAGTTATCAATACTTATGTTTTACGTTCCATAAGACGTAGCGACGACAAACACTTCTTATGGTGCCCTATCCAATTAGTGGATGTTGGCGACAATTCTGGAATACTCCTCTCGATCTTGTGTGGCTCTAAAAAGTGCATGGGCATCGAGATTTGTCCAATCCCTTATGTTTTTAAGCCATGAGTATTTCTTTTTTCCAATGCCTCGTTTTCCTTCTATCTTCCCTTCCATAATAATCTTTAGGACTGGTACTTGGAATTTCGAAATATATGACTCAGATAAGCAGTTTTTCTTGTTTTTATTATTGTCAGCAATTCTCGTTCTCTGCCTATTCTACAGGATTGCGCAATTGAACTGTTACCAACTTCACATCGATATATCTGGCAAACGATAATGACAGCTACGTCAAAGTTAGCCTGATAACACTTCAGTATATTGTTTATAAATCGTCAAAAGCATTTGCATTTTTAGTACAGTAACATACAGTTATTTTTTGGTAGCAAGTTTTATACATACACCAAAAGTTATTCGCAGTGGAATTTAAACGTAATAGTGTGATTGCGTTATATTTGGCTGGAAAATCACAGCCAGCTATTGTTCGTCAGCTCAAACACCTCAAAGTGAATAAAATGTTTGTGTATCGCACCATAACTCGTTATAATGATACTGGTAGCATTGCCAAACGCTATGGTGGTGGACGAAAACAAACAGCAACATCACCTGAAATGGTTCGGAAAGTAAAGGCTCGACTTGAGCGAAATCCACGTCATAGTGGTAATCAAATGGCCAAAGAACAGAAAATATCCCAGCGAAGCATGCAACGAATATTGAAAAAGGAGCTCAAGGTCAAGCCTTACAAGTTCCAAAAAGCACACAATCTTACACCAAAGCAAAAAAGAGTTCGGCTTGAAAGAGCAAAGGAGTTGTTATGCCTGCACGAACGTGGCGAATTTCCGAACATAGTGTTCTCTGATGAGAAAAATTTTCCTATTGAGACGTTCATAAACTCTCAAAATGATCGTGTTTACTTGACCGAACGCACCTACGAAAGTTTGAGCTTACGAACGGCCACCCGAAGTAATTTTCCATCTCAAGTAATGGCATGGGCAGCTGTAACCGCCGATGGACGCTCTCCAATCGTTTTTATTGAATCTGGTGTCAAAGTCAATGCAACTTATTATCGGGAAAATGTTTTAGAAGCTGCTGTAGAGCCGTGGGCACACAAACATTTCGGTTGTAGACCATGGACGTTCTAACAAGACTCGGCACCGTCTCATAAAGCTAGTGTGAACCAAGAATGGTTAAAAAAACATGTTCCACACTTCATTTCATCCACACAATGGCTTTTGAGTTCACCAGACGCAAATCCGTTGGACTATTCCATCTGGTCCATTTTGGAGAGGAAGGTGAGGACTAAAAAATATGCCAGTATGGGTGCGCTGAAGAAAGCAATTATACGTGAATGGGCCAAAATACCGGAAGATCACATTCGTGCAGCATGCAACTCGTTTTTTGATCGTTTGAAGGCCATAGTCAAGGCAAAAGGTGGCCACATCGAGCTAAAATGAGTGGATTCTGAAATTTTGATTATTTTCACACATTTTGGCATTTGAATCAATAAAAAATAATTTCACACAAAAAAATTATGGTCGTTTGAATAGGTAACAGTTTAATTGCGTAACCCTGTATTTAATACTTCGACATTTGTTGTGTGATCTGTCCAGGGAAACGACATCAGAGATCATCTGAAATCAATTCAATAAGGCAAACACCTTTACAAACGGCTCCCACAAAACCCAAATTAATAAGAGCATTTAAAAACATCTAAAACCCAACTTCGACAATGGTCGAAATAGTGTAGTGAGTTTCAACGTGGCGGTTTTTGGAATTTGTTCGGCAGTTAGATGCGCTAACTTGCGTTTCTGAGTTTCAGTCTTAGATTCGAAAGTGTTTAGGGCTATCTGTGTGTTGATACGGTAGAAACTGTCTCATAATATACATTGTTAATTAAAGGAATAAATAGATGACCATATATTGAAAATATTGATATTCGTGACATCTAGTTTTCGTCTAGTGGAATGAGTAGCTTGACGGAGAAACGCAAAACTGGTCTTTTTAAGAATTTGAAAGATAGAAGAAGAAAAGTATTATGTTTGAGTTTTAAAAATTTGGCAATGACTTTATGGTCTCGGCAGGCTTTAAGGAATGTTTAATCACAAAGATGATTTTTACATTGCAGGAAGTTGCTATATTATTTAGTGAGCTGATAGAATTCCTTCCCGTAAAGTTGAATAAAATGTTCCGAAAGGTTTCTGTGGTTACTATAATTAAACCTAGGACCAAGGTTAATAGTATTTCAAGAATTAATATTAAACTCAACAGTTTTTCGGGTTGAACCGCGTGGATTATCATTGCGCCGAGCTTTTGACATCCTGTTTGATGTCTTCTTTAGAGCTTCCAATGTCTCGACCTCCCGAACCCCCACGCCAACTTCCACTTAAACCCCGTCACCATCGTTGGTATAACTGAACCGTTCTGTGTTCCCAGTAGCAGTAATGCATTTCTTAGTGATCAGTGTAGTAGTGACTGGGGGTTCGGGAGACTGAGACCTAGGAAGCCCTGAAGAAGTCATCAAAGAGGATGTCAAAAGCTCGGCGCAGTGATAATCGATCAACCTGAGAAAACTGTTCAGTTTAATATTAATTCTTGTAAGAGTAATAATCTTAGGTTTAGGTTTAATTGTACTAACCCCGGAAATCTTCCGGAACTTTTAGTTTTTTTATCGATGGTTGTTATAATCTAAGGTCTAATCTTTTATTTAAGATCTACATCTCATTTGCATAAAAAACCGTAAAACATAATAGTTTTATTCGCATTATAGTTTTCCTGATTTAGACATGTACTTTAACTGCCATCTTAGGTTTTCTGTTGTAAATAAAATGTTTTAAAGTTTCTATTTATTTGAAATAATTTTTAAACGAAATGATCAGACTTTTCCATTTTCGAAATATTTGTGTAAGTTATGAGTCCTCCAATAGGTATATCAGGGTTCATTACCCGAATTCGTTATCCACAGTCGGTGGATGAGTAGATTCTAAAGATTTCTCCACGGTATGCATTAGTTAGAAGCTCAGATTGGCTACTCTAATATGCACGGACCATCAATATTAATACTATATCAGAGCGGTGGAGAAGAGGATATAGTGTGGAACAGGAGCCTCTAAACGTGCTTCTCCGTTTCTCTTTAGCTTCTGCCAGTGCAGATGAAATAAGCAGGCAAATGACTTGCTCGTTTTCGGCGGTTTACCGCCAAAAGAGGAAATGTCTGCATCATGCGAACACAAGACGGGTAAAAAAGTTCAGGAGTGGACTTAGTTGGTTTTGTAGAATACTACTAGATTATACTAGAAAAAAATACTCAAATATAAACTTTAATTTTTTTCAAGTTTTACAAAAAAAATATTTTACTTATACACAGGTTAACGAACCAGTATATTTCAGATTAGCTGTGAAAACATACATACTTAAAATACAGGGCTTAAAATCTTAATTTATTCTTAAAAATAACTTGATAATGAGAAACTACAAAATCGGTATTACTCATTATTATGGTACAAATCACACAATCAGAGGGACCATTCAAAGTGTTTTGATGACATGATAATAAACATGAACACTAAAATTCCATCTGCAACTAGATGTTTAAATTTAATTTATCTATATAAGACTTTTTACAGCTGTCGCCGCCTTCCTTCTGTCAGCCAACGTTTTCAGTCCTTTCTGTTCTACCATTCTCCATAATCTAAGATCTCGTCTTTCCATGGCCTCGTCCACTTCATCCCTCCACGGTCTTCGGGGTCTACCACTTTTCCTCCTTCATATTGAGCTCCAGTCCGAAATCTTTGCTATCCACCTTGTATGATCTGTTCTTCTCACATGTCCATACCAAATTAAACGTTTTTCTTCGATGTAGCTGAGTATGTCTTATTCTACTGTCATTCTTCGTTTTATCTCCTCATTTCTGATGCGATCTATTTTTGTCACTCTGCAGCTTCTTCTCATGAACTTTTTATTAACTTATAGATTTAAATTATTTGTATGTAATATTTTTTGTTTGACCCGTTAAAAAATTTAATTAATTTATACAAAATGTTGCATAGAATATTTAGCGTGTATTTAAGTAAGTGTAGAAGGGCTTATATATATTTCGTCAGGGAAATAATGTTGTTGTATAAAGCTCTGTAACAAGAACCTATGTTTCCTGCAGTTGATTCTTTGGACTTAATTAGTTATTAATAAATTAAGGTAAATTTTGACTGGTTCCGTCTATCAACAAAAAATGAAGCATTTAAAACAAATTTAAGAGTAATAATCTTATAAGTCATATAAAACTTTTAAAATGGAGTTTTTTTAAACGTTTTTAGTCTTGTTTGTTGCTTAGAAAGTTGCAAAATAAGTCAGCAATTTTGGTTTTTTAAAAGTGTTAATATCTTCTGTAGAAATAAATACAGAACCTTCGTATTACACGAAATTTTGGGTCTTGTGGTTTTTAGATATGGTCAAAATTTCAAGTGATTAGTCAAATAGATTAAAACTTATTCATCATCAATCTGATCATTAAATATGTAAAGGGTAGACCTACCATAGTCAGTTAAACTGAGAGCTCTTTAAACTAAATGTGTCCAGCAGTTCCAGATCAAGTAAATCCCAACACGTTGAAATTACATGTTATTACCAAAATGTACGCTGTCTTAATAGCAAAATTTCATTGTTTAATGCTAACGTTAGTGATTGTGAACTCGACATCATAGCATTAAGTGAAACGTGGTTACGCAGTGATGTTTTGAGTATGGAACTCTTTCCGAATAATTATGTCGTATACAGAAAAGACCGAAAATTCCGTGAGGTGGACCAGGTGAAGGGTGGTGGTGTAGCGCTCACGTTAAAAGATTTCATAACATCTGAAATATTGGACATTACGGCTCTTGACGCACAATTTCCACTAATTGATCTTATTATTGTCAAGTGCCGGATTGGTTACAAATATTTTTATATAGTGGTTATTTATTTACCTCATAGGTTAAGTTTGGTAGACTTTGAATTTTTTCTCGATTGCTTAGGGCAATTTGATAACTTAAATAATGCAGACTGCTAGATTTAGTCTTATTGCATTTCACTTGTGAAGTGAAGCATGATGACTCACCTTTGATCTATAAAGACTCTCATCACCCAGCTCTTCTAATAACATTTACGGATATATTTGTAAAAGAGCCTAAATTTAAGTATGGTTTGGAGCAATTAACTTACAACTTTAAAAAAGCAAATTTTCCTGCTTTATATCGAGAACTGTATGAAACGGATTGGAATTCTCTGGATACTTCTAATGACGTTAATGAAACTTTAAATAACTTTTATTATAAGATTTTTTCTGTGTTTAATAAGTATATTCCAGTTTATAAAAATTTTAGCCATAAATACCCACCCTGGTTCGATGCTGATATCATTCACAACATCAAATGAAAAGCAAAGTTTAGAAAAAAGTTTAAATGATTCAAAAATCATTGTGATTTGCTTGAGTTTCAACGGTTAAGACACCTTGTCAAATCAAAAATCAATTTGGCATACAATGTATATATCGAGAATATCCAAATTGCTTTATCCATCAACCCCAAGAAGTTTTGTTCGTACGTAAATTCGAAAAATAATAGTTCAAGAATTCCTGGTGTGATGAAATATAATGGCATTACTACCTCCGACCCATAAAATATTGTGAATGTGTTTGCAGAATTTTTCAAGAGTGTTTTTTTGTCATCAGATATTAATTTCAAGACTAACTCTTCCTAAGTTAACGCAGATTACTTAAATTTTTATCCTATTTTGGAGTCTGAGATAACTTTTGCTAGTAAGAAATTGAAAGACAAAATGACGTGTGGACCTGATAATATTCCATCCTTTTTGGTTAAGGATTGCATAGGTGCCTTAACTGTGTCACTATTAAAAATTTTTAATTTATGCCTTCTTAACAAGGAATATTCGAGTCTCTGGAAGGAGTCAAAAGTGTGCCCAATATTCAAAACTGGTGAAAAGGGTGAGGTAGAAAACTACAGACCAATTTCCATTATTTGCAATCTGTCAAAAGTCTTTGAAATAGTTTTGTATAATCGTATTTATTCAAGCACTCGTAATCAGCTGTCTCAATATCAACATGGTTTTGTCTCAAATCGGTCCACTGTGACAAACTTATCAATGATCACACAATATATCTCAGCGGCCCTAGATAATAGAAGTCAAGTTGACGTCATATATACTGACTTTACGAAGGCGTTCGACAGAATTCACCACGGCGTATTACTTTCTAAATTGTGTCTCTTTGGTCTTTCTGAGGATGCCGTAACTTTTATGAGGTCTTACTTGTCAAATAGAACGCAGTTTGTTGCTTATAATGGTTACAAATCGGAAAAGTACCTATCTTCTTCAGGGGTTCCACAAGGTTCTAATCTAGGTCCATTATTGTTCTTGTTATTTATTAACGATCTGTGTGAATCAATTTCTGCACCATGTTTATGTTATGCTGATGATTTAAAGATTTATTCATTGATAAGCGACCTTAATGATTGTCATTTTCTGCAGAGTGAACTGAATCGCATACATGAATGGTGTAATGCAAATCATTTGAATTTAAATGCCAATAAGTGCAAAGTAGTTAGTTATTCTAGGAAACAGTCTAATATATACCATCCTTATATTATTGATGGCAATGAACTTGAACGTTTGAATAAAATTAAAGACCTTGGAGTTACATTTGATTATAAACTCACCTTTGTTAAACATGTTAATTTAAAGGTTAAAGAAGCACTTAAATCTCATTTTATCTCATTTTGACGTTCCGTCAAAACTCGGATTCAAGAGCATCAAAGATGCATTCGATCAGGTCTTTTCTCCCATTCTGCAGTTGCAGAATACTGCTAAGATACGGGTCATACCATATTGTTCGAAAAAACCCATATTATTTCTAAGAGCCCCTTCTTTTATTCCAGGAAAATCCGCGAATCTCTAGAGTTTTCATCTCTGGCTGCGTTAAGTAGTTGAGTTACTGTGACCAAATGCCTATCTTGGTAGTTAGTATTCGCCTCTGGTTGCGTTGAGTAACTGAGTTACCGTTGCTAACTACCCATCTTTCTGTCTTTTGATTTCTTTTTCTTTGTTCTCCTGAAGAAGCTACATACAATTGTAGCGAAACGTCGAGATGAACCCACTTTTGGGTCACTCACAAATGACACGGTCCAAACCCGTAAGACGAATAAACTATACAACTGAATATATTTGGAATGCTTATATCACTAACTAAGGATGGGATTAGTGTGATTTGTTCACGAAATAATAGAGGCTGGTACAAACTACACGATAAGGTTGAAAAGTTATTTTTGATAAAATGTGGATATATGTGGTTTTTAAAATGACCGATTGAAATAGTTTTTAAACAATTATATTTGTTTTTCCCGTTTATGAGAACAAAGGTCATTTTCAAATGGCTGTACAGCTGCTTTGTCAATACTTAATTTTTTTTTTTTTTAATTATAATAATTTTTAATTGTTTACTTACAAATAATAATTGATGTAGAATGAAGTACTATTACCATTATATTGGCAATATCCCTAGCTTATGCCGCGCAATATATTTTCAACCAGTTAAATTATATACAATTCGACCCTGTTGTCGTTTAAACAGGCCAGCCAGCTTACGTAGGTATTAATTAGGGTATCTAAGTTGGGTAACTAAATCACACATTCTTAATTATAATCCTCATGTAATATTCGCATTTGACTTTGATGTTTACGGTGATCACACAAGTTTGTCTTAATAAATAAAACTTTTGCATAGGTGTGTCTCAAACCAAGTTTGGACATTATTTTTGTGAATATGTTATTAAATATTATATATATATTATATATATATATATATATATATATATATATATATATATATATATATATGTATATAACTAGAAAAAGGTTAATGCGAGTTAATAGCAAAATAAGGTAGAAAGTATCGGCATAGGAAAACAATATAATAAATATGTGTGTAGATGAGTGGCAACTGTATATACGTATTTCTGACTATTGGTCGTCTTCAGTACAGTGGAGCCAAGTTAGAAAAGGAGCATGTTAACTTGAGAATGGAGCAATGCGACCAATTTGTGTCAATAATGTTGGAAGACTCTGAGGTTTCCAGAGCAACAACTAACACATCCACGGAGAAATTTCCGAAGCTACCTGAGGAAAGGAATACCAAACATTTAGAACATTTTATACAACAAGAAAAAGGTTAATTTGAGTTATTAGTAAAATAAAGGTAGAAAGTATCGGCATAGCTCAACAACAAAGGAAAACAATATAATAAATATGTATATAAGACAATAGTATGTACAATAATGATGGTAATTTATATAGGTAAATTGTTGATGCGTAGTGGAATATTAATATTTCCATCATTGCTCTGAATAGCTTGATTAAGCTTGGGTGTATACAATTTACTTTATATGCTATCGAGATCTCACTTCATCTTCCCACACTAGAGGTCGCTAGCAGTACACTCTAGTAATTATGTTTCCTATAATTGCCATATTAGTCGGTGCGTGTTGATTTGGTTTGAGTCTTCTTACAAGTCTCTCTGATGAGGGGTAGACCCAGAAACACGTGTTAGAGAATGGTAAGGGACTCAAATTAAATCTAAACTCAACCGTCCACGTATATTCATTTTGTTATCATCCTTACTCGACGAAATGAGTACAAAAATGATGGTAATTTATATGGGTAAATTGTTGATGCCTAGTGGAATATAAATATTCCCAACATCTGTATACGTCTAGACTTTGAAAAAATGAGATGATCGATGTCTGTTTGTGGCAAAGGTGAACCTCGTTCCAAGCAACTTACTTGTTACAACATACATGTTTGATAGAAAAAATTAACGCCAGCTTCTTGGAGAACGTCCATAATTTGACGAGCGATATGGGGACTCTCGTTGTCTTGCTGAAAAAGGACGTCTCGACGACCATCAAGATAAGACAGTAAAGTGGTTTGTAAGATGTTATCAACATAACGTGCAACTGTCATATTGCCTCGAATAAATACAAGTGGTGATCGGCTACCATAGGCAATAGCCCCCAAACCATTACTCCAACTGTCCTGTGTACATGCCTCCCAACAGCAAACCCGATATCTCGTTGCTCTACAGGGCGGCATCTTACCATCCTACTATCATCCTGCATTCCTAAACAGAATCGTGATTCATCGCTGAATGCTACATTACGCTATTCTACCACCCAATGCTACCGTTCTTTGCATCAATTCAAAAGTTGATGACAGTGGCTTGCAGTCAAAGGAAGCACTAGTCGTGGGAGGAATGAAACCAGTCCAAAGGCTCGAATGCGACGTACATACTAACAGATCTACCTACTACTCCAAACCATTTATCAGCAATTTGACGCGTAGTAGCAAAACGGTATCGCAGAGCCAGTAATCGAAAGCCCCTATCTTGACGCTCTGTGGTACGCCCCGGTTGACCAGTTGGTCTTCTTCGTGTTCCTCTACCTTCGTTTGTCCACACAAGACAGACATGCGTAACAGTCATTGCCGTACAATTAACACGACGGCCAATTTCGCGATACGTCAAACCCATATCTCTATACGCAATAATTCTACCCCTGTCAAAATCACTAACATGGTGGTAATTTTGGTATCATATTTGGTAATACAATTAGACTGAGGAATAATAACTAAAAATTTTTATATGAACCGGTTTTGACAAATCGGCTTCGTCACAAAAAAATTTAAAGATAAAACTTTTTTTTACAAAAAGTAGGAAAGATAAAACATTATAAGAGGCCATAATGAGAGGTCTACAAGTCGAAGGTAACCGTATTACGTCATTTCTGTTATTGGGACAATTTGGCCATTTTTTAATTTCTATGGCACTTTGGTAATTCTTTGTTTATAGAAGCAGATGCGGGCTATGGTTCTAGAGTTATCAAAATCAATTTTGTGACCTGTCTGAAGATGGTATTGACCTAGAGCTGAAATTGAGTCGGAATTGCGAACGGAAATGGAATGTTCATAAAGTCTATTTTAGATTCTACGATTTGTTTGGCCTATATAGGAAGTAGTCTGCACAAGAAATTTCATAAACTCCGTGTTTTTCATTTAGAATGTTTTCTTTAATTGATCGGACTTTCATCTCTTGTCATTAGCATCAAGTCATTACATATTTTAAACAATCATATGTCGTTTTATTTTAAGTTTATAGAAATAAAGAAACAATCAAAATCTTTCGTAAACAAAAACGGTTTTTTGTACTTTAATATTGTTTCAGAATGTAATGTTTATATATAAATGAAGTAAATTGTAGATAAATAAAAAATAGTTTCAACCAGAGCAGTTTTGACGGGGCTATTTTTTACTTTCTACGTCAAAAAAATATAAGCGAACTTTATTTTAGTTATAACTTTAATTTTCATGTAAATCAGTGATTGTTTGAAAGGCTATTCTAAGATCTTGTATAAAAATCTTAAATGGTTTGTATAAGTGTTTCATAAAAAACTTACTATTTTTCTCTTATTCAATATTATATATTTGTATTTTTACAGTAGTTAATGGTAATAATAAAAAAAGAATCAATTTGTTTTATAAGCTTTATTTTATATCGAAACAGTTTTCCCGATTACATCTTAATGTTTAGATCTGTTTAGTTTACCATGTATGATTGAAGAAACAAGTTGTTTCCTAAAAGGACCATTTTGTCCGTTGCTAAAACAGTTGATCATTTTTTGTATTTTACTTTATTGATTTGGATTTAATACCAAAAAGCTTTTCTTTGAGGTTAAAGTACTTAATATTTTTAATTATTGCATGCTCTACATAATAAATACATTATTTTTAAAATTTTGCTGAACTTTATTTTTTGGTCTAGAAAAAAATTAATATTTGATGTTTTAAATCTAAAGCTTACAGTTTCTGAAATAATCTGTAAAATCTACTCGTTCTTAATCAGTCATTTCGTTGAAGAGCTTTGCAGTGGTCTTTCCTATATAAAAAATGAGGCTACTAAATATAGAGTTGAGCGTTGAAATGATATCTGCTGATTCTGTATCTAAAATTGTTTTTATTAAAAACAACTAAATTTTAAAATTGGAAGCGAATTGTCCAAAGTATGTATTGATTGAAATATTATATTTATATAGTATTAGGCCACAATCGACTAATTTAAATTACATTTCACATTTGTATTTGACGTTTCGATTTCCAATCTAGAATTCGTTCTTAAAAGAGAATTATTGTAAATAGAAATTATTTTAACTTGTGGATGTTTATTAATTGGCGCTTTGTAACATCAAATTTGATATTTGGCCTAGATCTTTGTAGATAAATATTTTGAGTATATTTTGAGGTCAAATTCTAAGGGTGATGATTTACCCTCTGGATTGATATCAAATTGTGATTTTTGTGTGCTTATGTACCTTCTGTTAATAAATTAATGTTCGTATATTCTTACCTCTTCTTTTAGTACTTTTCTCTTCTTTGATGAATATTTAAAGTATATACCACAGGAAAATATCCTATGTTTTAGTTTTCAACCAGTGAACTTTAGTGAAGTTAACTTAGCTATTTCAGAAATAAAAAATAGTAACAGCAAAGATCCTGTTGGATTTAACACAAAAATTATTAAAACAATTAAAAATGTAATTGTTCAACTTCTAACAACTTTAATAAACAAGTCAATGTCTTATAATACTTATCCTCAAGTTTTCAAAACTGCAAAGGTAGTACCTTTGTGTTAAGAATAAAGGTTCTATTGATAATTACAACAATTATCGACCCATCTCTTTGTTGCCCATCATATTAAAAGTTTGTAAACGAATTAAAAAAAATCAGATTAATATACATTTTGAATCTAATAAACTATTTGTCGTAAATCAGTACGTATTCCGAAAAAATTAAACAACAACTTTAGCCATTGATCGTTTCACTAGCAATATTTTAGATGGTTTGAAAAATATCTTGATACTCTTGCATCGTTTTTAGATCTTACTAAGGCTTTCGATTGTGTCACACATAGTATTCTGCTTAGAAAACTTCCTTATTATAATTTTTATAGTGATGCTATTTAACTAATTGATTCATATCTATCAAATCGTGATCAATATGTTCACTTCAACCAGTGTGATTCTCAAAAACAATCTCTGTTGTTTGGTGTCCCTCAAGGCTCGGTTTTGGGTCCACTATTATTTCTTATCTATATTAATGATCTAGTGTACTCTCAAAATAAAACAGTTAACACTGTTTTATTTGCTCATGACACTACTTTCTATGTAAGCTATCACCCTTTTGAATTCTACACCTTTGATTCCAAACATCTGAAAAACACGTATTCAATTGGTTTTTAACTAACCATCTCTCTTTGAACAACTGTAAATCACAAAGTGTTAATTTTACTTTAACAAATAACACGTGTGTTAAAAATGTTGCTCTACTACAATGTGTAACCGGAGCGAAGTTTCTGGGGATATATTTGGATGCAGGATTAACCTGGGAACAGCATATAGTTACTCTATCGAAAAAGCTTTCCCGGCAACTTTTCCTCTTCAGGAACCTTATACAAGTAACTTGCAGGAAACTATTTTAATAGCTTATCATAGTAATTTCCATTCTAATCTGACATATGCTATTCTCTGCTGGGGTCACTCTTGCCATATTTATAAAGTTTTTGCACAACAAAGAAAGTGTGTTCGTATTATCTCTGGGCTCTGTTATAGAGCAGACTGTAGAAACTCTTTAGAGTTTTTAAAATTTTTACTTTACCTTGTGTATGCATTATACAGTGTCTGTTGCACATTAAACAAAATCTTAGCCAATACAATGCACATGTATATTTTTAACAATTATTCCATCAGATTTAACAATAATCTTATACCAGAATTTGGCCGACTTGAAAGATCCAGAAATGGTTCAAGGTATTTGGCCATAAAATTCTACAACTTAGTGCCAGCTAGAATAAAAACTCTTAATTTTCACCAGTTTGAGGCAAAAATTAAGAGTTACCTTATAGTGAATGCCTTTTTTACATATGAGGAGTATTTTACTTCCAATTCCTTAATTTGTTGTAATTGTCAACAGTATAAGTTAAAACACTGTATCTATGTTTTATATTTTATATTTATGTCTATATTAACTATATTGACATATGTTCTTTATCTTTGACTTGTAAAAAATACTTTTTGTATTCATTTCTTACCAATAAACCGTCTATCTATCTATCTATCTATGTATCTATCAAAAAAATCAATTTATCAAGAATCTGTACGTATCTATAATTTTATGTTACTGGTTTTAAAGATTAGGCTCTAGTTAACAAAACTCCACAGTGGCCGGTTTATAAAAAGGATAAATTGTATTGATCTTATGAGAATCATAAAAATTAGCAAAAATCGCGCCACCTTTATTTATTTAACGAGTTTATAAAATCTCAATATATTTCCAACAAAATTTAAAAATTTCTTACAGAAGCAGCACTCTTTACATTTAAGGTGCATCTTGATATTTGTCGATATGATAATTGGATCAAAAGATATCGAATTTTTACCGTCGAGCTGATACAAATTTTATTGAACATAATAAATATTTTTGTTAAAGATTAGCTTAGCTACATTTTTTATTTAAAATATTTGTTTCTATGGCATACAGATTCTTGTAAATCGATTTTATTGTGTTTTCCCCCTATACTTGGGGTTTTTGAGAAAGCCCGAGGGTAAATGGGGTATACTCTTTGCATCTTTTTTGGCATTGTTCTGAAGCTATTTTCTTGTGGCATTGTAAATTAATTACTATTAAACTGGGAATAAGCCACAATTAAAGATAAAAATACGTTTATTGATGTTTCAATTTCCATTTTCATTTTGAGAACGATTTCCGAAGTGGAAATTGAAACGTCAATAAACGTATTTTTATCTTTAATTGTGGCTTATTCCCAGTTTAATAGTAATTAATCTTTTTTGGCGTCCCAAAATTGACATTTTCGGCAAAATTCAGCTTGTTCGTATGATTTTTAAGGTTCAGATTTTTAGAGTTCAGGAACGACTGAAGTATATACCAATATGTTTTTCCCTGAGCATGGTTATAACCACAACTCGGGGGTGGAAAAAGTATATGAAGAAAAACCATGGTGATCCCTAAAATGGTGAATTTTTCTTTAGAGTTATTTCAAACGATTTCGTTTGAAACCACAAAATTTAGATTTGATTAAAAAAAACATTTGAATATAAAATAAAGCTTATAAAACAAAGAGATTATTTTTTAATATTACCGTAAACCTAATATTAACAAATTTGTGGCTGTTAAAAAATATGCTTTTATTCATTGAATATAAAAATCCAAACATATAAGATGTTGAATAACCGGAAAACTTATCAAAACTTTTGTAAAGCTCTTACAAAACCCTTTAAACTGAGCACTGGTAAAAGTAATATGCATGAAAATTAAGGTAAGCTATAACTAAAATAAAGTCATCTTATATATTTTTTTAAGAAATAAATTTTTTTAAAAAAGATTAGAAAAGAAGGCAAAATATTTTGACCAGGAAAAAACCAGGAAAAGTCAAAGTACGTGATACTCGGAAATACAGAGCAACAAAAAGATGGTCAATTTACTTTTATATTTATTGAACTAAGGGAATATCATTTCGAGAGAGTGAACCATTTTACGTATCTCGGGATTATTATAGAAGAAAAGGTCAGCAACAATGGAAACTGAATACCAGATTGGCAAAGGAAAATAAAAAGATAGGAAGCCTAAGACTAAAGATGAAATCCAAATATTTATCGACAAAACAAAGTTAAGAATATATAAAGGAGAAATTAAAAAAGTCAAAAGGAAAATGCTCAGAGTTATATATAAAACACGGTGAAAGGATGTGTGGAGGCAAAACCGGTGCAAGTATGCAACGAACAACAGGAAGCTAGAGGAACTGTATAACGAACAAAGCATCAGTTGCTTTTTAAAAGCACAGAGTGTGAATTGTAAGTAACTAAAGGTATTTATGTCTATTTTGTAGACTGTGAAAAGTACACAATCAAAAAATATCAAAATCAAGCGAGGGGGAGGGAAAACTGCATTATTTTTCACTTGATAAAAAACCTAAACATGAATCTAGATACAAACAAAATATCTTTTTTTCTCTAAATAACAAGTTGGTTTTTTGGTGAGCTTTAGGAAAACGTAGCCTTAGAGTAAGATGAATGTCATGACTGCGCAATCTCTGACAGTGATTTTAGTGCTGGAACTGTTTAGGCATGAAATATATAGAATATAAATAATCTTGATGATCGCTGAATTAAAATTTTAAAACAGCTGATCCACGTTATTGGATACTTACGTTGAATTAACACATAATACGTATGTATGTATAAGCAGTCTAAGCTTCTCGCATTTCGACCGCCATCGTTTTCTGTCCATCCATTCATCTTCTTTAATGGCTTTATCTCTCATTATGTGCCGTACATTTTTTTCTAATGCAACTGAAGGCCTTTTCTTCGTCTTCTTTGTTGTGGTGTGTAATTTAAAGCTTTCTTTGGCCATCTATCTTCATTCATTCGCTTCACGTGTCCATACCACACTAGTTGTATCGTTTCAATTCTGTCTACACTGGAATATACAGTATTTGTCCTCCTTCTAATATCTTCATTCCTGATATGATCTTATTTGGATACACTACACGCTCTCCTTAGAAAATCCATTTCTACTACTTCTATTCTTTGTCTATCTTTTTTCGTAATCTGCCAAACTTCTGCCCCATAAGTCATAATAGGCTCTACCAAGGTTCGATAGATTGTCAATTTCGTTTCTTGTCTATATCTTTAGACCATAGTAGAGAATTTAGAATGTTTACCGCTTTTTTTCCCTGTTGCTTTCTGTTTTCGATGTCTCTTTTGGTAGTGCCTTCTTTAGATGTAATAGATCCAAGATATTTATATTCATTGCATGTTTTTGTGTTTCTAATTTCTAACTCTGGATCTCCTTCATCATCTCCTATTTTAAGATACTCTGTCTTTGACATATTCATATTGAGGCCCCATTTTTCATATTCTTTCTTTAGTTTTCTAAACATGTAGTCCATGTCTTCCTCATCATTCGCTACGACTACCTAATCATCTGCAAAAATAAAGTTGTTAGACATTTACCACCGCCTATGTCTATTCCCATTCTGGATACTTGTTTCCTCCACTGCTCTAGCGATGATTGAATATACATTTTAAATAAGGTCGGAGATAGACAACATCCTTGTTTAAGCAGCTTTGTGATTGGAAATAATTCAGATATAAAGTTTCCTTCTTTAACGACACTTCTTACATTTTTGTATATATTTGCGATAGCATCCACATACTCTCTACCGAGACCTACTTTCGTCAATGTTTGAAACAGTTTTTTCAAAGGTACCGTATCGCATGCCTTCTCTAAATCTACAAACAATGGGTGGGTAGATAGTACATAATACGTAAAAATTTAATAACGGAACACTGTACACTGAACATGTTTAAATGAAATAATCAACTTTAAATTTTCCCATTTCCCAAAAATTCAAAATACTA
Organism: Diabrotica balteata; assembly: GCA_918026665.1. Taxonomy (NCBI): domain Eukaryota; kingdom Metazoa; phylum Arthropoda; class Insecta; order Coleoptera; family Chrysomelidae; genus Diabrotica; species Diabrotica balteata. Next base: position 113,315,635 of record OU898278.1, on the reverse strand, counting down.
CAATATAGCAATCGTTGCTGTTTTCAGAATATTGCTTAAAATCATAATATCGTTTTATATTTTGTAAACTACATTTAAATATACTAATTTACTCAACCTTCGATAACGAAGACACATTGCGTCCATCTCTACTTGTGGAATTAGCTTCTGCGGTTGGGATAAACCACAGCATCGTCTGATTCACGGGGCCACTGGGCACTGTTTAAAAGTGTACTTTATTATTTTTCTCGGCTTTGTGGTATATAAATATCTTAGGAAGTTCCTAGAAAAATCCTCTCTTGAAGCATTCCACAAAGAAATTTACAGTGGGTTGTAGACGGACGAAACATAATACACGCAAGAGATGAAACGAAAAGAATTATATTTTTATGAGCTCAATAAAGCTAAGACTAACTGGAGTTTTTTTTATAATTTTATAAAAGTTTACATATTATCCTTTTAAACATTCGCTTCATTTTAAAATGGAAAGGTCAAAGTTTTCGTAGAAATCCAATTTTTTAATAACGATCCAAATTATATTGTCCAAATTTAAATCAAATTCGTCAGGGTATATGTTATTTTATTCTCATAATCTCAATTGTTTTTATAATATTAAACTTTGATTTTTTTAGACCTTGCATTACAAAGAATCGTGTTGTTCCATTTTTCTCAACTTAAATGGTCTAGGTTTTATTTCAACATTAAAAATCCTATAATCGTTTTCATCGTTCTTGGCGTGTGCGTGTAAAAACACTTGCAATAAGTTGTTTCAACTGTCTTTCCTTGTCTAAGCTGAATTCGTTTACCTCTTGCAGTGGCGGAGCCCTAATAACACACTGTGAGGTTATAAAGGCCATACAATCATCAAAAGATGACAGAGCGACTGGTCCTGATGAAATTCCAACTGAAATATATAAGCTTATAAAGGATAGCAATGTTTTAGAGGGTATAACTTCGTTTTTCAATATGATTTATACCAGCGGACAACTACCTAATGGTTGGTCTAACTCACTGTTTATAGCTCTACCTAAGAAGACAACAGCAAAAACCTGTGCTGATTATAGAACCATCAGTTTGTTAAACCACTTATTGAAAATTTTTCTGAAGGTAATACATGGTCGTATCTACAATAAATGTGAGGAATACCTGGATGACACTCAGTTTGGTTTCCGTAACGGATTTGGAACGAGAGAGGCACTGTTTGGAATGAACGTACTTGCTCAAAGATGTCGTGATATATCTGTAGACATATACTGTTGTTTTATTGACTTTCAAAAGGCATTTGATCGTGTTAAGCACTCTATATTGATCGAAGCTCTAAAAGACATTGGCTTGGACGGCAGAGATGTTCGAATAATTGCAAATTTATATTGGAATCAAACAACATCAGTTTTAGTAGATGGTGTGGAATCACAAGCTCTCAATATTAAAAGAGGAGTACGGCAGGGATGCCTCTTGTCACCCCTGCTTTTTAACGTTTACTCCGAAAGAATTTTCAGAAAAGCACTTTCTGAAAAACAAGAAGGAATACTTGTGAACGGCGAAGTCATCAATAATTTGCGATATGCGGACGATACAGTACTCCTAGCTTCTAGTCAAGAAGATCTGCAAACACTACTTGATAGTGTCGTTGAGAGTTGTAGGGAGGCAGGTCTGGATCTTAACATAAGGAAAACCAAAATACTCGTAATAAGTAAACAACAGAATATAAAACCGTCTATATATGTAAATAATACCAAACTTGAGCAAGTTGATAAAATCGTCTACCTTGGACAGCAATTAAATTGTAATGCAGAAAATCACGGCGAAATTAGATCCAGAATAGAGCAGGCTAGAGCTGCTTTTAGAAGGATGTCCAAGGTGTTATGTAACAGAGACCTAAAATTGGCATTAAGGATCCGCCTACTTCGCTGCTACGTGTTCTCGGTCTTACTTTATGCTGTCGAGTCCTGGACTGTGAATAAAATCGATCTAAATCGCCTTGAGGCTTTCGAAATGTGGTGCTATAGAAGAATTTTAAAAGTTTCCTGGGTGGAGAAGATTCGTAACTCCACATTACTAGAACGTCTCAGCAAGACTACTGAGATCATAAAAAGCATCAAGCAGAGAAAGCTGGAATATTTCGGACATGTAATGAGAGGTCCCAAATATAGATTGCTACAAAATATCATGCAAGGAAAAATAGCAGGCAAACGCAGTCCAGGACGAAGAAGAACCTCATGGTTGAAGAACTTGCGAGATTGGTGTGGTGTAGATACAAGCATGCTATTTAGGGTGGCAGTGAATAAAATTAAAATAGCTATGATGGTAACCAACGTTCTGAAAGGACATGGTACATGAAAAAGAAGAAGTGGCGGAGCAAAATGTAGCATGTCAAACGAAATAATAGTTATAAAAGAAAATTATAAATTATTTTTCATTAAATTTCTAATAACGGAATATACGTATAAATTGCGAAGAAGTATTTTTCTAGCTTGCAGTACAATAGGACAGGATATAACGAAAAGTACATTTTAAAAGGATTTTGAAATATACCCAAAAAAGTGTTAATTATTTAACCCACTTTAATTAAAAAATGATACAGATTTTTTAAGTTTTAAGCACTGTAGCGAATTCTGAACTGTTACAACGTACTGACCTTGATTAATTAGCTAATCAGTCAGCGTCTTCACTGGAACTGTCTTCATCATTGGAATCTTCCGCCAAATCGATGATAATCCTACTTTCATTTTCATCATATGTGACCATTTTTGCCCAGTCGTCCTGAATTAATTTTTCAGTATGGTTAACACAACTCGCCCACACTGCAGGTGTTGCCTCAGCTAATGCATCGCCCCAAACTTTTTTCACTGTTTCATCTCCACGTCCATGTTCTCCAATATGACGATCATAGTATTGTTTAGAAATGCCCCAGACCAACTCAATCGGATTATATTGACAGTGATATGGAGGCAATCTCAAAACCTGATGCCCATGTTCTTGGAGTAGCTCGTCTATAACGTACCTGGTATTTTGTGGTTTATTCTGGCGACAAAGACTCAATAGCTCTGTCTTGCCCGAATCGTCGTCAAAAATTATTTTTTTCGCTCGTAACCATTCTTGTAAGTCCGATTTTTTCCAACTGGCATTCGGTAACTTTTCTATTAAAGAGCTATGGTATGAGGCATTATCCATAATAATTAGAGATGGTTCCTCCAACATTGGTATCAGCTTTTCGGAGACCCACTTTTTAAAAGACTCTTTATCCATAGAATCATGATAGTCTGCACTCTTCGATTTCGTAGAAAACAGTAATCCAGCATCTTTAACAAATCCTTGCCTACTTCCGGCATGTAAAACAACAAAGCGTTTACCTGTATTTTCGTGTCCTTTTCTGATGCTTTTCACACAGTCATCTTGCCAAGTACGTTTATATGCCCCTTTTAGGAATATCCATGTTTCATCTAAAAAAACGAACTGAAGTGGGCTTGGACTTAAAAAATTTCTCATATAATGCCTCAAAAAATACAGTCGTTTGGAGACAATACATGGTTTCTCACATAGCACTCGTCTACTATTTTCTAGTTTGTATGAAAACCCACAATTTTTCATAAGACGCCACAAACTTGTATCAGAACCGTCATAGAGATGCTTGTTTCTTAATTGTGTATTTAGAACTTTAATTGTAACGTGCTCTCCTTTTGCTTTCATGCCATACAGTACATTTCTAATCTCTCCTTTTATAGTATCGCTGACATCATTAGTCTTTTTTTTTGTACATTACGTGACTCTCCTGGTGTAGTAAGAGCTGCCCCTGTCTTGTATTCACTCTTTATTCTTGTCACTGTGCGAAGACTGATTTTCAAAGCGTCCGCTACTCGTTCATGTACCGATGATAACGAAAGCAAAGGTCCGTTGTTTTCTTTTTCTTTTTTAAAATACTCCAATAAATGAACTACACATTGTCGCATTTCTCCTGTTATCGTTTTTCCCGGCATTTTTTTTATTAAATAGAACAATTAGTTATTCACAACAAAAAATAATAAGTAAAACTGTTCGGAACAAATTCCAACAATGACTGACTAAAATCGACTAAAACAACATAAAATATCAATGGTAATTGCTACAATTATAAACCTATTAGCCAGCTCATTCAAGAACAATGCCACAAGTCATTATTGCAATGGGTATCGGAAGAGAGAGAGTTAATTTATAATAAACTGGAATTTTTAAGGTGTCGAGAGTATTATTTTATGTAATGGAATTCCACACAGTAAGAGCTCAAACTATTAATTAATTAAAAACTGTTTACTTATAAAAACTATTTCATCAGCTACTTCAAACCTGCACAGATCAGGGTAACATGTTAAAAAAAACACGTCACTGCCAGCTATCTGTATTCGTAAAGAGGCCGAACTTATCACCGACACCGTATCGGCCAAACGCATCGGTGTTATTGCTACAATACTGGGAGACGTGAGTGGTCTCTTCATTCCCTTCTCATCGCACTTTACCATGACGAACGTGACTCGCACAATTGAATTACGCATCTGTGTATCAGAGAGAGACGAATATTAAAAATTCCGTAGTAGCTTATTTCAGGCACACGCCAAGAACGATGAAAACGAGTATACTATGGTATATTTGAAAAATAAGCTGGAGTAAATTCTCAGAATACTAATCTTCGAACCTCGAAATACATAGGTGTGCACATCTTCTAACTAAAACGTAATCTTAAAAAAAAGTTTGCGTTAAATTTATTTGGATATTTAGAACAAAGAAATTAATCCAATCCAATACTGGTTTAAAATAAAAAAATACACATAAAAAGAATAAAAATTCTATTAATTGTGAAACATACAGTTAATATAAAATAATAAAATACAATAAATTATACTGAAACGTAAAATACATACACAAAAACTGTAAGTTTTTATACATTCCTATTAATAATTAATAATATTCTTAATACTAATATTATTGGAAATAAGAATGAAAATTATATTAGCAATAAAAAAATAAATAATAAAAAAAACAATGAAGTTGACGGTAATTAGTTCAAATGTAAAATAAACTTCTGAGCTACAGTTTAAAGTTAAGCTTCCTCATATTCTGTTTCAGACGAAGTGTTATCCGATCCGGGATGAATTATTATAGGTTCTATACTGCTATCTATTATATGATCAAGCTCCCACATATTTTTCTCAATATCCATAACGTGATTAATACATTTTTGCCAATGTTCAGTCGTTACTTCGGATATTGATTTATGAAAAAGATTAGTAACATCTGACAATTTAAAAGTTGTATTATTTCGAGCAACGTTAGCTTGAACTTCGGCCCATACTAATTCAATTAGATTTAGCTCGCAGTGATACGATGGTAGGCGAAGTATTTCAATTCTTCGTTTTTTGGCTTCTTCTGAATGACATATTTTTTATAATTTCTTTTGTTTCTGAAAAGCTCTAATAATTCTGCTTTTGTCATTGTATCGTCAAATATTAATTTCTTAGAAGTTAACCATATTGCAATTTCATCTTTCCTCCATTGATCGAAAATGTATAAGTAATCTAGAGTGGTAACTTGCAATATCCATCACAATAACTGAATTTTTAGGTATAAATTCAATCGTCTGTTCTAAATATTCTTCAAACACATCTGCGTTCATCTCTTCGTGATAATCAGAGGTCACTGGGTACCTTCATATGTAGTTGGGTAGTCACTGGATACCTTCATAAGTTGTAGGAAATCAGGCTGCAGATATAGCCGCAAAAGAAGCTTCTACTTTGGATATACCCATATCAAATATCCAGTTGCATAATGATATTAAAAAAATGTTTATAAAGCATATATATGACAAATGGCAAGCTAATTGGAACAGAACTCCGAGTCACTTATACGATATACAACCAGTTATACATTCCTTAGAGCTACCACCTATGCCCAGAAGACACAAGGTTATTCTAAAGATTAGGACTTGAACACACTCGTCTTACACATGGCTTTCTAATGGCATCTACCGATCCACCTGCATGCGGCCATTGCAGCAGTCCCTTAACAGTCAGCATTTCCTTAAAGAATGTCCGCATCTCTCTGCTAAAAGAAAACAACACCAGTTGGGAGATAATATTAAAGAAATGTTGAGTGAAACTCAGAAATTTGTAAAGCTGTTTAAATATTTAAAAGACATTCAAGTGCTTAGCAAACTCTAAATTTAATAATTTGTACGTTAAATTGTATGTGTGTTTTTGTACTGTGTATTTTCAAATGTAAAACTGTATATACCTTATATTTTATTATACTGTCATCGTGTCAATAACCTCGTAGTCGAGACACGTTAATTGAAATAAAAAAAATTAACATCATATTTAGTTAGATGTCCATTAGTGGAACATGGTTAATTTAATAATAATAGTATAATTTCGTACTTAGCTGATGTACATACTATGTTAATAAATAATATATTATACATATATGTATTACAACTACCTATAATATAATTTTGTTATTGGAGGTTTAGATCCTCTTAGTAATTTCTTTTGCTTTAATTTTCTTTTTCTTTTTTTTATAAATATTTTTTTAAAACCTTTTTTATTTTTTTAAATTTTTTGTATAGTATATTTATTTAAAATAAATATGCAAGATAATATGCATAGCCAAATCTAAGTCTACTGATGGTGGTTATGTATTTGTGATGAAGGGTAAAATTCTTATACCAATTTCTTTTTAAATAATCGGTTGTATCAAACTTCAGCTCCGCAGAAGACAGACTAGGCGGGGAAGTCCTCAACCTCGACACGGCGCGTCCCATATGGCTGATAGGGGACGTCCTGTATATTATACAGGATAGGTGCGAATAAGGTTCGCTAAATAAGCACCCGCGGATCAACTGACTACATGGTATAGGGCAGCAGCTATGCCATTACTAACTCCAAGGCTGGAGAACAATAACTTCTTAATAGGCTTGTATTGGCCGATAGGCAGGTATTGGTTTAATCGGTTATAATACTGCGGTATGTAAGACAAAAAGAAACCAACACACTAAATATTCTCAATATATTATAACTATAACAAGTTATGGAAAACAAAAAACAAAAGGCCCTTGGTCCGTGGCAGACTTTAGATGGTCAAGGGGTACTAAGAATACCCACGACAAATGCTAGGAACCACCCGAAAGTGGAAAACAAAAAGAATGGAAGTCAACATTCTCGGAGTCAGTGAAGTTAGATGGCCTGCATCTGAACAGACAAACATGGATAACTGTAAACATTATTATGAAAGATTTTAATGCCAAAGTAGGTGAAGGGCGGACCGCAGTCGTAGTAGGAAAGTTTGGTTTGGGCCAAAGAAATGATAGAGGAGAAATACTGGTCCAATTTTGCCAAGAAGAAAATCTAATGATCGCAAACACCTGGTTTAAACAACCAAAAAGAAGATTATAGAAGATTAAGAAACACCTGGAGATAATCAACACACTGCATAATAAGAAACAAGATTGATTATATATTAATTGACAAACGTTAAGAAAATGGAATCAGGGTAGTTTGCTACCCTGATCCTATTATTAAATTAGCTACGGTTTAGAAAAATCTAGCCTGAAAAAACTTAAAGATCCAATAGTACAGGCAGAAATAAAGAAAACACTCAATGATACACTCAATGAAAACTTCAGTGACGCACCCACGGAAGCAGAAGAAACAATAGAAAGTATTTCGCACACCTTCAAAACAACAATCACAGCTATACAAAGACAACAACTACAATACAACATCACAAAACAAACAATACATGGATGACAGAAGAAGTCCTAGAACTGATGGACATAAGGAGATCTTACAAAAATCGCAATGAAGAAAAATTTAAATTTACTAAAAAATCATGACTACTTTAATGCATACAAAAAGATTAAGGAAGTCACAAATATGAGGAAAAATCACTACAACAACTTTAGTAGATGATAACAACCAAATAGTATCTAGTCCAGAAAATGTGAAAGATATGTTGGAAAAATAGATAATAAAAAATATAAAAATATATATAAAAATATACGTAAAGATAATAAAACGTAACAATGAAGAAAATCTTCAGAGCTTAACACCATTATTTAACAAAATATATATATATATATATATATATATATATATATATATATATTATATATATATATTGAAATCATTTCAATATGTTAAAAAGGATACAACTTAAATGGATTTTTATATGAGTTTGTTGTTCATGAATTTCATGAAGCCATCACAATGTGGGTTCGACTCTGAAATAAAAGAGAGAAAAAGATTAGTAAATTGTTAAATAAATTAATTTTGACTTACCTGGTATAGTGTTAATAATTTCTGAATAGTATAGTTGCCTAGTGTATAGGTGAATCGTCTAAACCTTAAAAAGAACAAAAAAGAAGAATTCTTAAAAAATATTTAAACATAGAAATTTTAAAAAAACGTCAGAAAATAAACTGTCAAGCAAGTTTGTGGGAGCTAAATTAATAGGGGTTTTGTTAAATAAGAAATTACAATGATGTGGAGATGAAAAGAATAAATTGTATTAGTATTGTAATAGAATAAGTTTTATATCTGAACATTTTTTTTTATAAATTCCCAAATTAGATGTGATTAAAGTGATTATGAGAAATTAATGTGGATTGACAAATGTGTCAGAACAGGACAGTTTTAGGGTTTAAAAAGAAGAGAAGACGAAAAGAAAAAGAACGTTGGTTGCTGTTAGCAACGGATAATAATTGGTTTTTTTGGAGAATGCCGACGAGGATTTTTCGACGAAGAGGAGCCCTGAAACTGTGGAATAGGTCGGGAGTGTTTTTTTAACTCGTCTAATTAGAATTTTAGTTTTTCCACAGTTTCCACAGCAGAGATATCCAGAATTTGTTCCAGAGAGTAAGAGAAACAATTTGACTTATAAATTATTTTGGAGTACAGAAATGTCATTTAAATTGAGAAAATTAAAATTCATGAATTAACATAATTGCGATAGGCCTTAAAAATTGAAAATATTAATGATCATTAAATTAAAAATAGAATAGTACGTACCTTAACTTCCGAAGAGAGGATTGATATTCCAGTTTCACCGATTATTTTGCGAGTAGTTAGTTTTCTTTAAAGAAATCAGAACTGTTTTAAAGTGAGGTTGGATAATAATTTTGGGATCATTTGAAATTTTGATTATATTTGAATGCAAGTTTAAAGTCAGCGGAATAAAGTGTTCAGTTTCTTTTTCTTTATAGTTCATTTAAACACTTTATAAAGTTGCAATATTTATTTAGTTTTTAGGTACTTGTAGAGAGTCTCCACATTTTGTAATAAATTTTTATTGTCACGACACTAAACCACATTAAGATTTACACGATTCCTATTTTTGTAAATTTTTAAAGGCAACCCAAGTTGCAGACGAATTTTATTGTTTATATTAAATTTGTTCAATATTAATAAATAACGTGCTTCATTTGGGTTAATTTATCAAAAGTCTAAAGTAAATTTTGGTTTAATTTCTTTTTGAACTCTACCAGGAGACTACAGAGTCGACGTCACACAGTGACAGATTGCTTAGAACACATAATTGAGCTAGCTGAGGTATATATTAAATTAAACAACGAACCACATATTTTAAAAATTACAACATTTATTATAAATAAAAATAAAATTAATAAAATACAACTTTTTCAATATATATATATATATATATATATATATATATATATATATATATATATCACTGGAATCTTCCCAGAAGACTGGCTTGGATCGACATTTATACCTATACCCAAGAAAAATAAAGCAAATAGATACTCACAGTTCAGATTAATTAGCCTAATGAGCCATTTTCTGAAAATTTTATTCAAAATTTTACATCAACAAATATACAGAGAATGCGAAAGAAACCTGAGTGATAATCAATTTGGATTTCGTATGGGACTTGGTACAAGGGAGGCATTATTTGGCCTCCAGATATTACTACAAAAATGTCGATAGCAGCGACAATACGTGTTTCTCTGTTTTATCGACTACGAAAAAGCGTTTGATCTAGTAAAACACACAGAACTCATAGAAACCCTAACACAACTTGATATAGACCATAACACTGTAGCACTTATTAAAAAACTATATTGGGATCAAATGGCGTCGATCAAAATAGACAATCGTCTGACAGCAGAATTACCAATAAAAAGAGGAGTTCGTCAGAGCTGTGTACCTTCTCCAATGTTATTTAAAATACATTCAGAGAAGATCATTCAAAATGCCCTTGAAAATATTGAGGAAGGAAAAAAATTAACGGAGAATACGTAAACAACTTAAGATACGCAGACGACATTGTCATTATTGCTGATAGTGCTGAGGGTTTACAACGACTTTTGAATGTCATAACTAGAGAGGGAGATAGCTTGGGACTAAATTTAAACACAAATAAAACAAAAGTATTAAATGTCGACATTAATATTCATATCTATAACAAACATAAAACCAATACAAAGATTCCAGTATCTTGGCTGCTGGATAACAAACTATCTCAAGGTCGAAATACGTGCTCGAATAGAATATGCTACGTCCGCATTTCAACGAATGAAAAAATTCCTAATAAACTCTACGTTATCGTTGGATATCCGATACCAATTTGTGAAAACGTAAATTTATTCCATATTGCTATACGGAGTGGAAGCATGGACTCTCGGAATTACAAGTATGAAGCGTATAAAAGTCTTTGAGATGTGGGTTTTCGAAGTATGCTGAAGATCTCTTGGACAGAGCACGTGATCAACAACAAGGTGCTAATAAGAATGGATACTGAGAGAGAACTCCTAAATATTGTAAAAAGCAGAAAAACGAGTTATCTAGGACATATTTACAGAGGAGAAAAATACAACTTCCTACCACTTATAATGGAAAGGAAAGTGGAAGGAAGAAGAGGTCCAGAAGAAGAAAATGCTCCTGGTTGAGAAATGTAAGAGACTGGATTTTTGACATACATTCGATACTAAGAACAGCTCAAGATAGAGAGAAATTTGCTGTAGTTATAGCCAACTTTTAATAATGGAGAACACACCTTAAGAAGAAGAAGAAGATCAAACTGTATTACGTTCTTCAAATGATACAGTACTTTTCCCAGTTTATTTTCCAATATTTTTGTTCATTACTTCTGGTTTTGAACAAGCAAAAGTATCTAGAATATAAAGCTGATATTTGGTTAGTGTTCCATGAATGATGGAATTTTTAGCTAACTAGCCTACTTGTTTATGATAAATAAGTCCTGAACTTTTAAGCTGTTACCAATAGACATTTTTAAAAAATATTTTTTGTTTCTTTGCCAAAAATATTTTTAACAGCTTAGCCTAGATTGAACTAAAACAAAATAAACTTTTTGATAGACTTTCACAATCTTAGAATACTTTAATATTCGTTAAAAGCATTCTCCTTCTCACGAATCTTTAAAACTTATTTGAATAGAACTTTATCTAAATGCATCATTATTTGATTTTCTCCAAACCCATCAACAGCAATCATTTAAAGAATAAAATCTAATTCTTATTTATACAATCGGGCCAACATTCGAATATTCAGTATTCCATTTTAATAATTCCTTTAAATTTTAACTTTCTAGTCACGTTTTTGTTTCAAACACAAAGAAACTCATGCCTAATATCTTAGGTCCATTGTTGAAGTTTTATTGTTTGCACTGAATACAATTTTGTTTATCTACCGGGTGAGTGCTAATAAACGGCATAAAATAAAGAAATAATTTTACCTTATCAATATGATATCCAGATTTAAACAATACATGATTTTTATGTAAAACAAACAATTCTTTATTTAAATCTCATTTAACCTTTTTTTTTTACTTAGTTTATTGTACTAAAGGTACAAGAATACCGGACAATCAGTTTTAAAATTTAATGGAAGCTAAGTGTTCACATGTTAGTGACGAGTGATCGGGCAAATGGACCTATGTATAATGGATATACAACCTATCATCTCAGAATTGGGATTGAAAACACAATAATGGATTTACTGGTGAACTAATAACAAGAAAAATATATAAATTGGTTCAAATCAAATAGATTAAATATAAAATAAATAACTACTAAGTAAATATAAAGTAGAAAAAATCGAAGGAAGTAACATTTTGTAAAACATATGATATTTACCTACGAAATTTATACAAACAATATACATACGTAACTGCTTCTTCTTCAAATGCCATCTTCGCTGCGGAGGTCGGCAATCATCGTAGCTATTCGGACTTTTGAGACAGCTGCTCTGAAAAGTTCATTTGATGTACATCCGTACCACTCTCTCAGTTGCGCAGCCATGACATTCTACGCCTTCCTATGCTTCTCTTTCCTTGGATCATTCCCTACATAATCAGTTGGAGCAAGGTGTATTTCTCTCCACGTGTAATATGTCAGAGATATTCCAATTTTCTTGTATTAATTGTATTTAAAATTTCTATTACTTTATTCATCCTTCTCACAACCTCTTTGTTTGTGACGTGTTCTATCCACGATATTTTCAGAATTCTTCTATACATCCACAGCTCGAATGATTCCAGTTTTTTCATTGATGTCGCATTTAAGGTCCAAGATTCATTCCATAAAACAAAGTCGAAAAAACATAGCACCTCGCCAACCTAACTCTTAGTTCCAATTTTAAATCCCTTGTACATAGCACTCTTCTCATTTTGTTGAAATTTGCTCTAGCCTTTTCTATTCTGATTTTGATCTTCTGAATGTAATCATTTGCGGAGTTAATCATTGTTCCTAGATATGCACATTTGTCCACTTGTTCGACGTTGGTTCCGTTTATTAGAAAATTCTCGTTATTTCTTTGAAATTTCGATATTCTCATAAATTTTTTGTTAACATTCATTGTTAGACCGTACTCTTTTCCATACTCCGCCATTCTGGTTACCAGTCTCTAAAGATTTTAAATATTTTCGGCTAATCTCAAAGTGTCGTCCGCATATCTAATGTTGTTAATAGGAACTCCATTTACCTTTATTCCAGATGTTTTACCCTCAAGAGCATTTTTTAGGATCTCTTCGGAGTAGGCTTTAAAAGAAATTGGCGACAATACGCATCCCTGTCTCACTCCACGTCTAATTTCAATTTCTTCTTAAAGCTGTTCGTTAACATGTACTTTTGCTCGCTGTTTATAGTATAAATTTGATATGATCCTGAGGTGATTTCTGTGATTTCAGGACATTCATTAATTGTTTATGTCGTACTTTATCGAATGCTTTATTATAGTCAATAAAACATGCGTACATATCTTAATTGAGGTCCAGGCATCTTTGTATTAGTATATAAAGTAAAAACAGAGCTGCATGCGTTCCCAGGCCTTTGCAAAAACCAAATTGTGCATAATTAACGTTTATGTCCAGTACGTGACTTTTTGGTAGTAACTTTAGCACAGGAGACATCAAGCTAATGGTGCTGTAATCGCTGCATTTTCTTGTGTTTTTCTTTTTGGGAGGCAAATAAAAATCGACGTTAACCACTCTTTGTATAATACGCCTGAACTATAAATTTGGTTCAAGAGTGTCACCAAAACATCAATGTGCTCCTTATCTAGAATTTTTAGGATTTCTATAGGATGCATATCAGGTCCAGGGGTTTTCCCACTCTTCATTTTTTTTAATTCATGTAATACTTTTTCTTTTGTAATATATGAACCCATTTCTTCTGACTTAAATTCTATATGCTCCAGATCTCCTTTTTTCATCATGCATCAACAATTCGTCGATATATTCTGCTCATCTTTCTACTTTCTCGTCCATTATGTATACGTACATATACACCTACACGTATGTATACAAACGTATATGTGTATTTAATAGTCGAATTTTCTATAGTTCTAATTGTCTGACGAACTTATCTTTAGTTTTATGGTCTATCTAGCGGCGGCTTATCCTAGTAGCTTATGGAATGTAACGAAAGTTGATTAGCCGTCTCTGGAGCTGTCGAAATCGCAGAACAAGCGCAGGGGTGAACTAGTAGTAAGAACAGTAACGTTATCGTCGTTTGAGGTGTCGGTAGTCGGTATGAGGCTACTAGAAACGAGACTAGTTTATAAGTTGCACTAGTCAACGGGTTGCGTTCCTAGTATCCGAGACAATGAGAGGAACGTATTACTCCAGCTACAATAAGGAGTAAAATTAAAGCTTTCTTTTATTTTACGTGACGGACCTTATATCGCTATTTCTTTGGAAATTAGGCAATACCTTCGTCTGCATATATATGTTGGTTTTTTTTCAACTAAAAGGTTGATTACAGAATCACAAAAAACAAGATCAAATAGTGTGGCGATATTCTTTAAATTTTTTGCAGGTCCTTTACAACCAGGTGGATGAATCTATATATTGTGACTCATTTAAGAGTAAAGTATAATGGTAATAAAGCAAATTATAATAAAAAGTTACCTACATTGCAATTTAATAAAAATTTTGAGGTTATGTATGAGAGTATTAAAAAATATTAGTTTTATTGATTTTAAACATATTAAAAGCAAAATATACTTAATAATATAATTTTTCGCAAATCGCCAGGAAATTTTGACATTCCTGTCAAAATTTCTTGAAGAAAAAGTCAGGACTTCCTTACTGTAAGGAAATGTCATTTCCTTACTGTAAGGAAATGATATTTCCGTACAGTTGTTAGTGTTCTACATACATAAGCGTCAAGTTTGACAATTCAACCTCAATACGTTTCCATAGTAACCCAAGTAATTTTATTAGGAATTTCAAAGCACCATTTATTTGGGAATAAAATTATCGCGTTTTTTTTTAAATCAATCAATATCTGTCGAATTTTAAACGATTTGCGGAAAAATAGTATGTTTACCTCGTAGGAAAAGCCACATTCCTGGACTCTGTGTTGCTAAGTCTCGGCTTGCGCCTCGACTTAGCAATCTTCACAGTCGTCCAGGAATGTTAAGCTTTTCCTACCCGGTAAACAATGTACTATTATAAACAAGTTTAAGGCATAGGTAACTAATCCTTTGAATAAATTTATTATCATAATTAAGCTAAATAATAAGCTTGACAATTAATTATATAAAGTAAGAAGAAGCTATCGTAGAAATAAATTTTGGCTAATTCACAATTATTTTCTTTTATAGTGTATTTTTATGTATGAGAGAGTAACAAAACAATAAATTATGTATGCAAATCCCTAAACTGTTGATACGGGTGACTCAATGAAAAACAGATAGTTGTCAACAAGTTTACAGAAGTATATAGGAAAACAATTTTAAATTGAGTATGACCACCAGATATAAAAGTTGGAGCAGAACCAGAAGGTTTAATTCTTTAATTCCAGGAATCTACGACAGTAATTGACTAGATAATTACCTTCTAAACTTATTCCACAGAAAATGTGATAGTGGGTTTTTCCATTTTGTAGGAAGGTCCTAGTGGCGTATTCAAAATTCTTAACAGTTCACTAAAAGTAGGTACTTCAGTTGCAAGGTGCAGTTTATTGTGTATACTAGTGTTATGGAAAATTTGGAAGTGCCGTGTAAACGCCGAAAAATTGGTCCTTTAACAGTTAATGAAAAAACATTAATATTTAATTGTTTTAAATCATTTACAGACAAACGTTTATGTGAAAGTGTTGATGAGACCGTTGAGTTAGTTAGCAGTACACTTGGTGTTGGGAAATCTACGATTTACAGAGTTATTAAAGAAGAGAAATGTGGTAGTTTTCAAATGCCACGTAATGCTCCAGGGAAACCAAAATTTCAAATAGAATATCATTTTAAAGAAGGACTTCGACGGAAAGTGCATGAATTCTTCTTTAGACAAGAATTTCCAACATTGGATAAAGTTCTTGTCTCAGTTCGAGATGATAAGGATTACCCAGAAATGAGTCGAAGTACGTTATGGAAACTTTTAAAAGAAATAGGCTTCCGCTGGAAAAAGAATCCCAGAAAGTCTATTTTATTAGAAAGAAGCGATATTGTCATATGGAGAAGACATTTTCTAAGAACCATAAAGGAAATGAGAAACCAAAAAAGAAAAATATTTTATCTTGATGAAACATGGATCAACGAGGGTCATACACCAAATAAATTTTGGCAGGATGAAACTGTTACAAGTCAAAGGCACGCTTTTGTAAATAACTTATCTACTGGTTTAAACCCACCATCAGGAAAGGGACGCAGGCTGATAATAGTACACATTGGCAGTTCAGACGGTTTTGTTGAAGGTGGTTTATTAACTTTTGAATCAACTCGTACCGGTGACTACCATGAAGACATGAACGCTGATGTCTTTCAAGAATGGTTCGAACAAATGATAGATCTTCTTCCTAAGAACTGTGTAATAGTAATGGATAATGCAAGTTATCACTCCAGACTTATAGAAGGACTGCCCACAACCAAGTGGTTAAAAAAAGACTTGCAGAATTGGCTGAGTTCAAAAAATATTACGTACCATCCCGGATCTATAAGAAAGGAACTTTATTCGTTGTGTGCCCTTCATAAAGAAAAATTTAAAAAATACGAAATTGATGAAATTGCCAAAAATCGTGGAATGACAGTACTTAGATCCCCACCATATCATTGTGAATTAAACCCGATTGAACTGGTATGGGCACAGATAAAGAGTGAAGTTTCAAGAAAAAATACCACTTTTAAAATTCATGATGTTAAACAGTTGTTTTTGGAGGCCGTAAATAATGTAAAACCTGAAAACTGGGAAAAGGCAGTAAATCACACTATTAAAGAAGAGGAAAAAATGTGGAAGCTGGACAATATTACTGATAAAATGATCGAGCCAGTTATTATAAATCTTGGTTCTGAAAGTTCATCTTCTGAATCTGATTTGGATTTGTAACAAGTAGCTGTAAGTTTTATATTAATATTTTTATTCATCTATTTAACATACCTTAGACGGTTTTAAAAACTCTTTTTCTCTTTTGTAATTTTTAAAAATTAAAAAAAATGTGAATTTTTTAAAACCCTTTTTAATGTAGGCCAGTCAGTTCTAATATAGTGTGTGATAAAAGAGGTCACTTTTGTTTACATACACATAACACTTTATAACACTGAAATAATTCATTTATTTTTTACAATTATTCAAAGTAATTTTTCAATTAATCTTGAGCACGCCCATGGAGTGGTCGGAGGTACCAGTTAAAATTATGCTAATTACTCTCTCGTTCATAAAAATAAACTATAGAAGAAAACACTGTTGAAGGTCTTAGCGAAAGTGAATCACTACCAGGAAAAAGAACCAAAGTTACAGAAACCAGCATAAATGAACCAGTTTTAGATCGTTTGGCTAATTAACAACTTTAATTTATAATGGTTATAGTTATGATTCTAACAAAGAACACTCTTACGTGAAATCAGAAAATTACTCTGACAGCGACGAAATATCAAATAAAAATACAGAAATTTAGAAAATTCGTGAACTACTACAACAAAAAATAAAAATTTGCTACCACGTAGACCATCAAATCATATTACTTATAAAAAATAGTATTTTCTCTAATGAGAAAACTGTTGTATGCCAATAGGTACCACAAGATTAAATAAGTACTCCAGAAAACTTTAAAACGACATTTCGGTCAGGAATATGCTACAGCACAGTTAAAAATTCAAAGAAAACGCATAATAAAACACCTAACAAGTTGCAGATTAAAATATAGGGAATGGAAGAACTAAGAAGTGATATTTTTAAAAAATATTGGCGACTAGAAATTGATGAAAAGAGGCAATATTTTATAGCAAATTGCATCACGTCAGCCGAAGTTAAAACACATAGAAAGAAAAGGCAGGAAGTTCAAAGGAAAAAACTTACACCTATTTTTTTTAAATAGACAGCTGCGTAAACTTGTAAACAATGTTTTTTTAATCAACTTTAAATGAAACTGATAAAATACAAAATGCACTGAGAAACAAATAGTATAACCTGAATGTTCATGCAAGACCAAAGAGGAAAACACGAACCTTTTAAGAGAACGTTTGATGAGAGGTTACAAGAAGTTATTGCTCATCAGTCATTTTCTAAATACCAAGCCATTACACAAGACGGGTTATCAATAAATAGTGTCTAAACCCAGACCTCAATTTAACGAAAATGTACCAACTTTGCTTGAGATGTGTCAAAACTCAGTAGAAAAACTATATATAAAAGGAAATTTCATAAACTTAATCTAAAGTTTAAGGTCCCTAAAACTGATCTGGTCTGTCATACCTATAAATAATTATTCATGTATAATTGATGGTATTAAAGATACGAAAGATATTAGCAGTTGAAGATCTCTGTAACAATACACCACATTAATGCAGACTTAGCTTATAAATGTAAGCAGTTGGATAAAGAAAAGGCCAAGCCAGATGCCTCATTTATCTATTACACTTTCGATCTTTAGCAGTGCCTACCAACGCCTTTTTTAGAAACTTCTGCTTCTTTTTATAAGAGGCAGTACTGGACTTATAATTTAACTGTACATAATTGTGCTTCAGAAGCAGCTTCTTGTTATATCTGGCATAAATCAAATGCGCACCGTGGTGCAAATGCGATTGTCTTGTGTATTTTCAAAGAAATAATGAACCTGAAGTCACACAAATAACCGTGTATTCAGATACATGCACAGGTCAGAATAAAAATATTCACGTTGCTGCTATGTTTATCCCAGTAATGCAAATGAAAGGTTCAATAAATCCCAAAATTTTTTAATCCGACAAATACAATCATACTTACCTCTGGAGATTTCCTAGTGCAATATGTGATCTAACTCTTTCTAAATACATTAAGTTTGAAACCCCCATGCAACAATTATTTAATCATTTTACAACGTACTTACTTCTTTCCCAGATCATTGTCATATCTATACAGATTCATCGAAAACTATTGATGATGTGGGATCAGCAGTTATAACTGCGAACATTGTATTACAGTTTTAATTATCTTCTAGTTCCAATATTTACTTTGGAAACCTATACTTAATTCTGCAAGCCCTCATTTATATACGTACCTAAAAAATTCCCAAATTCTGTCATAATTCTGGCTGTCTTAGTGCATTACATATGATAGAACAGTTATATACAAGTAATCCCATATGTATTTTAATAAAAGAACAATTACATTTGCTAAACAACGCGAGACAGCAAGTACGCATTATATGAGTTCAATCACATATTGGACTTCAAGGAAACGAACAAGTAGGTTTTCATGCCAGGTAAGCAATACACAGTGCCTCTTCAGTATTAGTAAACTTAGTGTCTGTTTCCGACTACAAATCGTTACTTAAAGAAAAAATCACAAATGAATGGAAAAATAAATGGAATCTTTCACAATCGACTTTACACATCGTAAAACCCTCAACCAAATCTTGGTGCGAGATAAATTTAAATAGCCCAGCTATTTGTTATGCTAACCCGTATACGTATAGGTCATAGTAGACTAACTCACAGCTACCTAATCTCCAAATCAAGTCGCCCTATTTGTGAACTGCGACAGTAATGTAACGCATATCTTAATTACCTGACAGGTATTAATGTTTTAAACAAACTGTTACTATTAATGTTTTGTTAACCCTAATTACAAATAGTAAATTATGACATTCTTACCTAATTGTAAACCTAGCAATTAATCAAAAATACTGTTTAAAAAAAGGATCAATAAATAAAATCAACCATAAATTTATGATCAGACATTCTTACATAGAATGCGATAGTCACCATTATCTTATAGAAAACTAGAAAATAAAATCGGGAAATGAAAATTGCTCATACTCAGGACTGGGCAACTTTCATTAGATGCACAAACAAAAATCGTCCATTTAATGTCATTAAATTAACTTCAGATGACTTTTACAATTTTGCTGCTGGATTAAGGACAACCTTTTTAAAAAACGCAAAAAAATATTGATGAAAAGTTGTTCAAACTGCAGACATATCGTTGGTTGTAATATACAAAAAACATGCTACAATATTTTATAAAAATCCCTAGAAGAGTCAGAAAAATGCAATAGAACTTAAGAAAAAAATATGATGCGTTAATATCTACAGATCTTGAGAAGCAGCAGCATTTTCTAGATACCCTACCGCTCATACTAGAAGTATACAAAAAGTTTTATCAAGAATTGCCAACTAAAAGTCTAAATGATATACATAAACCCAGATTTAGAAGAGTTTGTTTTTGATGATAAGTAACTTGTTATATTATAATATAAAAACTATTTATTATTGCTGCTAAAATGTAAACATGTGTGTTTATTATATATTAAAATATCTGGTCAAAAAACTTAACTATTTTTTCCTCCGGTCCAAAGAACTTAAATCAGATCAAACTTTGTTATTTTATTATATTTCGTATCAAACTAAACTCCTGGACAAAATTAATTACATTATTAACAAAACTTTAATTAACCTAAAGATTTAGAATATGAACACAAAGTAAAAAGTCACATTAAAATAATAATAAACACCTACAAATAAGTCCAACATGACTCTATCATGACCTTAACTTGCCTTCTTGATTCTTTGAAAATTTATTTTTGTTGGAAATGTGTAAATATGCGTGTAGGCCCTTGTCCACCTCTCATCATGCATTTATGCGTCAAGGCATTCTTGATATCAAATGACACCAAAAGCTTTCGGAATATTCTCCCTTTCTTCAATAACGGCCTCAATGAGTTGGTTGTGACTGGCAATAGGGGGTCTACGACTTCGAATCTTTTTTTTTAGATAGTCCCATAGATGTTCTATAGGATTCATGTCCGGACTGTTAGGTGTCCACTCTAATAATGGAATATCAACATTATTTAGGTAGCCAATAATCTGTCGAGCCACATGAGGACGAGCGTTGTCTTGCATGAATAAAAAATTAGGTTCAAGAAACGGAGCAAAAGGCATTACATGTTCGACAATAATGTTGTCGAACATGTAATGTAATAATAAGTAATAATGGGCATTTATAGACCTCTTACGTATGGAAACCAACTCCGTACGAGCTTCAAAATAAATTCCCATCGCCCCCAAATATAGAGCTATCACCAAAAGTTACTTTAGGCAACCTTTTGTCTAATTGCAGAACTTTAGAGATATTCCAGCTGGCAAACCCCTCTCCTCGCCTTCGTCAGACACGCTTACGACCATCTTGAGCTTTTAGGCTTACTCTTGTCTCATCGGAGAAAAGAACTCGTTTCCAATAATCGATGGTCCAATTTTGATGCAATCTTGCAAAATTCAATTTCTGAACCGTGTATTCCCTGGTAAGCAAGGGTTTTTTGACCGGTTTCCTGTTGCTCAATTCTGCTTTATGTAAACGTCTTCTAACTGATAGAGACAATATTGCGACATTTCGAACATCTGGTAGTTTATTTTTTAGCAAATAGCTGGTGACTCTCTTATCTCTGAGAGCACGCTGTCTCAAAAAACGATCATTAATTTAATTAGTGCAACGTTTTCCCCCTTGCCTGGTCTTCGATGGTACAACCCTGTTTCATTATATCGCCTTACCTTGCGATTTTTATGGAAATAAATTTCCAAACATGCATGTGATAAAAAATATCACAATAAAAAGGTTGTTTCTCACAAGCACTTTGCTTTAATCGGCACTTTTTATGAAAAGTTTAACTCACTTTTATTCTAAAACGAAGTTTAATACAAGTTATTGTTAAAACAAGACTATTATTAACTTACATAACAACTGTCACTATCAAACAAGGTCCATAAGCAACTTGTCGCACAGTAAATTATCAATAAATAAAGATTATTAAGAAAAATATGAGTGATGTATTAATTTTGTCCAGGAGTTTATATATGTATGTATTGCAAATGAGCTGTTTTCGACTTATATGTGCTGAAAAGATATTTAATTAGGATGGAAATAGATTTACCATGTTTTATCAAATCAAAATATATTTTTGCAATATTCCATTTACTGAGTTAAAGTATTGCAATATTCCCTTACTGTCTCTTCTCAGGCGCCATGCGAGTACTTAAGGGTTAACTACTGCCTTTTTAAGAGTTCGGTTCACTCTAAGAACTAGAATTGGGACTCTTGTTAAAAATTGCTGTTATGCTTAAAGACAGTTTAGTTAGACATAAAGAATTCCTTGGCTCAGAAATATCTAATAATTATTGATCGGGCTTATTGGTCAACACCCAGTAAGCACAAGTACGTACATAAGACATACTAAGTACGTTCTTATGGGACATAAAGTTAAATTGCTGTACGAAGTACGTACTTAATACGTACATAAAACGTACATTTTTACAAATTATGGTACGTACCTAGTACATATTGAAGGTATGTACTTAGTACATACTACGTATATATATATATATATATATATATATATATATATATATATATATATATATATATATATATGTATATATATTATATATATATATATATATATATATATATATATGTATATATATATATATATATATATATATATATGTATATATATATATATATATATATATATATATGTATATATATATATATATATATATATATATATATATATATATATATATATATATTGTTATGATTGTTTATTTTGAGTTCAAACTTAGTTTATGGAGCCAATAAAACAGAATTATAACTTATTTGTTATCAAAAGTAAAATAATCCTTATATTACCTGTGTTCGATGGATTCAAAAGATTTTCTAGTTGTCTTTTATCGGGATAGAGAAGAAAAGGATAAGAATACAAATATATTACATTACAAAGATTTACGTTTCTTTATTTTATATGAACGAATAAAACAATTATTAAATTCTGTCGTTATCTTATCAATCAGCATACAAGAAAATAAATCAAATTATTATGATAATAAGATTATAAAGCTACATACATTTATATTACGTGAAAAACCAATTTTACTTAAAATTTTCTTTACTTGAAAAAAGAAACCACAAAACTTTAAACTTTTGATTAGCATAACAAAACCTCAGTTCTTAAATTTTAATGATAATGACCATGATGTCGAAACGATCCTTCACAGATATAAAATTCAATTGTACAAACACTTACAGTTTATTTTCTTCTTGAGTTGTATGTTGGAACATAACCAGAAAAGTCCAGTCTTCTTAAATATGTGATCTCCCCTCTTTGGCACCTCGGCTCCTTCTTTACGTCTCTGCAAACCTCCTTCAGACTACACAAAAAACACCTGATTCACTTCTCCAAACTCGCTACTTATTTATGACACCAGGACCTCCTTTTGTCAACTTGCTGCCGTAAGAATATTTTCACATATACTTTATAAAATGCCCACGGTAGATACAAGGACCTCTTTTAATCCACTTGTTATCTCCTTCTCCAAACTATTCACTTCTTTTCGTTACGCCGGTATCCAAACTCACGAACCGCACCCTATCTTGAGACAAACGACTGTTTCCTTTCGATGACCAAAATATGACTAACTTCTCCTCCCTCTTGATCGACTCACCAAATTCCCATTTAAAAACGACCGTCCAATCAAAAAGCTTAAATTGTGTTTACCATGATTTTGGAAAAGCCTAATTTTGGTTTCAGAGAAAACTAAATAGCTTACTTTAAAATTGGTTTTTTTTCAATACATCATTTATACATATTTCAAAAGATTAAAATATGGTCATTTAATACTCGACTATACAAACAATGAAAAGATTAACTTACAGGTAAAATGTATTCTAATTCTAAACAAAGGTTTTTTTGATAATTTTGTTTGAAACGGAAAAAGGTCGTTTGCCAAACAAATTTCTATTCTTATCTACACTAAATCTTATCTTAAATTACTATATACAATTTATTTATATTGATATCTTGAAATTTTATTTCGATGGATTTTTTTATTTATTTTTCTTTGGTTGGAAAAGAAAAAGTATGACAAAATATATATAATATATATATATATATATATATATATATATATATATATATATAATGTACATATTATACACACTTATGATGATTTATGTAAATAAAAGCAAATATAGGTGAATATATTTTTATTTTTTTTTAAATAAATTCAATTTTTATTCTTTTAAAAATAAGAAAGAAAGTTTTTACGCGATCCCCGACTCCCCTTAACCATCGTCCAATTTCTTGCTCCGCCACTTTCTTATCACATTTTTGATACAAATACTCGACTGAATAAAATAACAGGAAACCACAAGCACCAAACACCAAAAATAAGTAAAAAAAATCTAAATGAAACTGTCTTGCAATGAATTATCACATCACAACTGTACTCGAGGTGTAAAATTCCTAACTAAATAAATTAGGTTAGGTGAACATAACCTAACATAATAAATATGCTTTAACTCTTCTTTCTCATGGTACATACTTAAGACGTAATAAGTACGTACTGGTATGTACATACTTAAGACGTAATAAGTACGTACTCTTCTGTACGTACTGGTATGTACCCCAATGTACGTACTTAAAACGTACATTTTACATCATGTACGTACAGTACCAAAATTGTACGTACTTAAGACCTACTGTGCTGTTTGGGCAAGTGTTTAAAATTTTTTAACTTTTAAAACTAAAAATAATTATGAAAAAAAAAACAATATATATTTATGTTTACATATCATAGACACATTCAATATTAAGCTTATTAACAACAACTTCTTGGATAAACTTTATTAAAAAATACGTAAATAGATGCAATAAACTTATTTTATAGCACACATTTGAAAAATTCAGTTTGTATACGAATTTATTATAAATACTCTTTTTGAAAAATGTCTGCAATTTCTATTTATATTACAAACTTTATATCAATGTGACTTCATACCAAACTTTTGTCAAAATTGATATAGCATTTTCATTATCGCTAAGAGTATATCTATTATATTAAAAATACCACCCTGTAAGCTTGGGCCATTGTTAAGATTTCTTATTGTTTGCAGAGAATACGTTTTCTTTCAAATATCAGTATTTTTATGGTGGAGTAAAAAGCTAATAAAGCTTCTAAGTGTTTTTGGAGTGACACTCTAAAGAAGGCGTTCGTATTTCGAGATCTTTAACATCCACATTTATTTCCCATCAACTGCTAAATTATACAATCGAGAGCTGCTTAAATTTTAATAGAATGGTACGGTGATGTCCGACGAAAGTCGGATCATTCTTCTCTTTATATCCGCAATAAAAATATAAATTCTCCGATGAGTTAATCAAGAAAACAGGAAGCTGTGTAGCCGAGATTCTTATTGCACTTCAAAAATAAAAATAATAGTGAAGAAGACAAGCAGACAGGTACAGAAAAATATGCTTAATAATTATTTAAAATGCTTCAAATACCAATAGTAATTAAGGAGACAAATTTTATGGTCCATCTCAGTATTATTGACATCAATTTGTAACTACACGAAATTATTTTAAGTTACTATCTTCATAGATTGAAAAGAAAATTTCAGTTTTGTAAACGGGCCTTTGTTAATAGAACTATCGTACCTAATTTAGACGATTAAATGATTCTATATCATATTTTACGTGTCTGAGGTGCAATTGCTCATTTCACCTGATCATCATTTGTAACCTAGGTGTGAGTAACACACATGGCAATATTTCTCAAGATGAGTCTTACGAATAATATTCATTGTTTAACAGATGCCAAATATATTAAAATAATAATAATAATAGTGGCTTATTCTGATTTAAATAGTAATTACTTTAAAATGCCGCAAGGGAATAGCTTTAAAACAAAATATAAAAATAATGTATGAGACATTAAATTGCATTTTGGCAGTACTGTAAAAAGGAGTATAAAGAATAAGTAAGGAAAGATGGTTTAAAAATAATAAAAACAATGGTATTACCTAACAAGAAGGAAAATAAATTAGCTTAACACACCCTATATCAATATGGCAGACAATATGTAGGAATGTGTAGAGATGTAGTAATAGTATTGTAATTAATCTGATCTTTTTTTTTAGATTCAGTAGTAGATCATTCTAAATAGTACTTAGAGTATAGAAAACTGAAATTATTGTTGATTCCTATTAAAGATAACAGTAGTATTAAAATGCCACAAGAAAATAGCTTTCGAGCAATATTACTAAGAGTATTTCTCAAAAAATAATAATAATTCAAATAAATTTCGAGAAAAAACATATGGCTCTAGTAGTTGAATTTGTATAGATCCATACCAAATTTTCATTTTAAACTCAATGCTGAACATATTTTGTTGAAATGTGTTGAAATGTATACTGGTTTTTTCTCTCCAGTAATATTCTCCAGTAATAGCAGATAAATAGCAATAAAGCAGAAATAAAATTAGTCTGGAAAACATATATCCAAACTTTTCTAAGGACTTTTAATAAAAAATAATTCAATACAGATTACCGCCTATACCGATGACATCAGCATTACGTACAAGAACGTAAAAGTAGGCAGAAATATGTTCACATTCAAGAGCTAGGGGTAGGGGACACAGACTCCCAGTTAAATTAAAAGACAATATTGAAATGCTAGAAACTTTCACATATCTGGGAGCTTTAATTGTCATTAATGTAAAGAAAAAACCGAGAATTCAAAGAAAAATAGCACATTGACACAAAGTTCACGTTATACAAAACTATTATTAGACCAATAGTACGTTATAGATGCAAGATACGGGTGATGACAAAAAATTAAAAAAGAAAGCTGGTATTTGAAAGTTTTTCAAAGAAAAGTCTTGGGCATATATTTGGACCCATTAACAAAACCGAAATATGGAGATCCAGGTACAATCATAAACTCTATCAACTGTTCAAAGAGACACCAATATCAGAATTTGTCAAAATTCCGAGACATCGATGTGAGAGGATGAAGTGGCAGTGAACGGGCACAATTTGCTGGACGTGAGAATTTGCGTGAACGTGAGAGAAGTAGCTATCTCGGCAGTTAAATACCCATCGCCTCGTAAAAGTTGCTTCATTGATGAATATTATTTTTCCCCGACATTGGGAGCTCGGACCAGATATTTAAAAAGGCACTTGGATATGGAGAGACAGCCATATGGAATCAAAATCAACGGAAACTACTTCATTACGCGGATATACAGTAATTAGATACGCAAACGATACAGTAATTCTGTCAGAAAATATTGAAGCTCTCCCAATTCTCCTTGATCGTATTTACGAAATAGGAGAGGAAATAGGCATTAAAATAAACTTGAACAAAACTATATTTTTAGTCTTTAGTTGTAATTCACATCCAGCTAAGTTTTGTTTTCACATCCAGAGCTTCTGTGAATAGCCGCTCTAAAGATTTTTTAGGGTGAGATACGTATAAGCGGATATACAGACGCACTATACGTGAAATCGTTGATTGAATAATTCAATCAACAGTGAAATCAAATCTTAACTATCTTTTCCTTTTATTCGCTAAGAATTTTTGCTTAGTTGAGGAGATATGTTGTGGAATGCAATTTTAGTGTCTCTAATTACATCTTTATCAGCTTCAGTTTTGCCTTGCAATTCTTAGAAGGCACAGATTAAAGCAGAAATCTGAGTTGGTTTCGAAAAATTAGTTTACGGATTAACTATTGTTCAATTTTAAAAATATTATAAATTTAAAAAACAGAAAACATAGCATCAAGCTTAGCGCTAATCTACAGTACCGCCTACTGTACCACCTTTTTTGATACTTAAATTTTTTTTAGTTATTTGTAGAATCACAGTTTAGTGCTATTGACAGTGTTGACATTGATTTTTCTGTTTTATATTGTTTACTCTGCGACTTCTCTGATACAGTTTTTAAACTCTTTCAAAATTAAAAACATCAGCTAATCTAGTAAAAATGTAATAAAAAGCCTTAAAATAGTTAGATATATGATTTTTTATGTCTAAGACTTCAAATATAATTACCTGAGTAAATATTGGTCGTTACTGAAATTTACATTTATATTCACTTTTCTTCAAAACAAAGTCGAACAAACTGTTTCCATTCAACATATCATCTTCTAACTTAACACCTTGTAAACTTTGGAGATTTGTTGGGTAAATAAGAAAAACAGTTTACTTTTATTCGCATTAAACTCCTCAAATTAAACTGAAAGAGGAACTTTTCGAATTAAAACAGGGAAGAAACTTTCCTCTATCATTCAATACCGACTAACATTCAATTGTTCTGTTCGGAAACCCAAACGTACAAAAGCAATAAAAAGCAACGTAACTCTCGAAAAAACAAAAAAACTTAAGTTGATGAGTGAAATAACGAAAGACCATTTCCCCTTTTATATAAATAGAACCCTAAGCCCAGTGACGTAGTAAAAAGTTCAGGTAAGAAAAATGCTTATGATTTTTTTTTAAATAGAAACTAAAGGACGCACCCTCAGTGCAAGACTGTAGTAACTCAAAATTTTATGAAAATGAGGTAATCATGGAATTCGATTGTAAACATGCATATTTATTCCCTGTAAAACTTTAGTAACTCTCAAATGTTTAACCGGCTAAATATTAAAACAACAACAGTTTAACTATTTTGCGTTTTTGTACATAAGTTCCGTCGAAAACTGTTGTAATTCTAATGTAACCGAGTTATAACGGTTTTGCACGGAACATTGCAATGGTTTCCATTACAAGCAATGAAAGACACGAAAAAAGTAAGATATTTGTTATTTTAATATCTATATATGTGGTGTTTAATATTAACATATAGCGTATCTACGTAATCCATTAACGGCCGAGACAATAAACAAAGATTAACGAGACCAGATATGCTCTCCTTCAAGCCATCCTGCAAGGAAAAATATTTGGAAAGCGAGGTCCAGCAAGAAAAAGAAGCTATCTGATTTCTTGGAATCTATTAAATGTAAAGTATAATACTATACTAAACCCCTATTGCTGTTGGGGATTATTTTTTTCTTTACTTACCCGATGATTTATTGAAATTTATTAAGCCCCCGCAATTACGAATTAAGAAAGATTTGGTATACTTATGCATGCCATTTGGGTATGATACCAGAAGCCCACCATAGTTTTTATAAAAAAATTTGGCCCAAGACGATATAGGATAAGAGGAAAACAACTAAAAGAAATGTGTCTATACTTTTTACAATTTTCTCCGTGCAAAAGTGTTGTAACTTTAAAATTCTCATACTAAATGTGTAGTGATTAACAATTTTCTCCGTGCAAAAGTGTTGTAACTTTGAAATTCCTATTTTTTTAGCATTAATATTATTTTATTTAAATTTCTATTTTTGGTTAATTTAATATAGGCTAAAAAGCATGCAAAATCATCATTAAATATTAATTTTTCTTAAAACTTGTGTCTTATTTCACTGATATTAGCACGGAAATAAACAAAATCGTCTTTATCTCGAAACTTACTTATTCTGACTTACTGCAGTCTTGCACTGAGGGTGCAAAATACAGGCAAAAACAACTGTCAAGAATAAAAACTTTGTAAATATTATTTTTGCAAATTTTCTTAGTCGATTCTCGATAACTCAAAATTCTCAACATCTCGTAGTTTTACTGTGGTCCTGCTTCAATCTTATTCTATTGTGAAAAATTTCTTCTTCTTCTTCTTCTTTTTATATAGACATGACTCTCTCTGTTTTTCAATATGCCTCCAGTAAGTTGTCATTCCATCGTTTTCGTGGTCTTCTTACTGATCATCTTCCTATTGGGGAACCGTTTTTTTTGCCATTTTTACTACTCTATTTGTTGTCATTCGGCTTATGTGATCGTTCCATTCTATTATTCCATTTCTTACCTAGTTTTTTATGTTCTCTACCTTGCATCTATGTCGTATATCTGTACTTCTAGCTCTATTCCATAGTGTCTTACCATTAATTTTTCTGCTGTTTCTAACATCCTTTTTGTCCTTTCTGTGTCAGATCTTGTTTCTATCGCGTATGTCATTATTGGTCTGATGACTGTTCTTTTTCGTTTCTTTCCCGATATTTGTATTTCTCCATATTGTTTCATTTAGGCAGCCTGCGGCTCTGTTTGCTCTATTCACTTTAGGGATGAGAAAAACCTACCGCTTTTAACCGAAAACCGGTTTTTTTACTTCGAAATAACCGGTTTTATCAGTTGTTTTTTTGTCCCGGTTATAACCGGTTTTTATTTTTAAAGTAAAACCGATTATTAGATTTTTACGGTGATTAGGATTAGGTTAGGTATTATTTTGGATCCCACCCAATTATAATTATTATTCTTAAGTAATTATTCCAAACAAAACTAAAATTCAATTTTTATTTTATTTTATAAATACAGAAGCAAACTAAAAGCAAGCTCACATCAGCCAGAAACAATTAAATTTTATTGTAGTATTTCGTTGAAAAAGTATTTGTAATCATAATATTTTTACATAAGAAGTGATCTGGTATTTTATTTATACATCATCTATTTTTCACACTTGACTCTTGACATTGAAAGTGGGTGAATGGTTTTTACTGATTACCAAAAATAATGACTATGAATATCGAATTACCGATTACGAATACGAATCTTCAAGGATTTCCCTACGTTTTCAAAACGATTTATACCCATACCGGAAGTCGGAATTGAGTTAAAATGTACCTATTATACAAATACACAAACGTGTTAAAAGTAATACATGATAATTTTTTTGATGGTAGTAAAAATAAAAGATGAATTGCATTATCCAATTTATTTTTAAGTAAAATATTTATGTTGATATTATTTTCTTTAAATCCCATTTGAAAGAGTCTGTGAAATTTTTGTTGGGGAATTTTTTTCTCACAAAACACCAAAAAAATTTTGTTTTATTTACATTGATATTGATGTTCTTTTGATAGTACTAATTTTGATCATATTGATATCGAGTCGAGTGTAGTATCGCAAACTAAAGTGCATTGTAAATGTAACTTTCTAATCTATTGGATTAAAAAACCGAAAATCGGTTTTTGGGAAAAACCGTTTTTTTGACCGGTTATAACTGCTAGGTTAAAACCGTAAGCAAAAAAAAACCGGTATAACCGAAAACCGGTGTTTTGTCAAAAACCGCCATCCCTAATTCACTTTATCTTTCTCTTCGGTTTTGAGCTATCCGTAGCTAGATAATGTGATGCCTAAATATTTAAACTTCATCACTTGTTCTATTATCTGACCTTCCAATTTACATCTTAGTAAATTTGCTGTTGTAACCATGCAATTTGTCTTTGTTGGGGAAATTAACATGTTAAATTTTTTGGCGGTTGTATTAAATTGATGCAGCATACGTTGTAAATCATCTTCATGTTGAGCGAATAGTATTGAGTCGTCTGCATAGCAGATTATTTTAAGTTGTTTTTCTCCCATTTGGTATTTTTTTTTGTTCTTACTTTTTTTGTTATTTTATCCATAATCAGGTTGAACGATAGAGGACTCAGGACAACCACCCTGTCTTATCCCATTTCCAGCTTCAATAGGGTCGGTTAGTTCTTCTTCTACTTTTACTTTTATTGTGTTGGTAGATATTTTCGATCGTTTTGAGTATTCCTAGGGGTATCTCTCGTGCATACAGCAAGTGGATAACGTTTTTTAATTTGACCCGGTCAAATGCCTTTCTAAGGTCCACGAAACATAGATATGCCGGTTTGTTGTATTCTAATGATTTTTCTTGCATTTGCCTCATTATAAATATAGCGTCGTTATATCTTCCCGACCCAAAACCTTGCTGTTCTTCTGCTAGTATTATAATTTCATTCAATTTATTTGTGATCACTTTGGTAGTTAATTTTAGTGTTATGCTTAATAAATTGATTCCTCTGTAATTTTCCGGGTCCGCTTTGTCTCCCTTTTTGAAGAGAGGTATTAGAATGTTTGATCTCCATTCTTGGGGTATTCTGTTTTGTTCTATTATTTTTTGAATTAGTTGTAATAGTTATGTGAAGAATTTACCCTCCATAATTCGAACACTTACCTCGATAACTCGAACGAAATGTTTTATCTCGCAGTCAACTCTTAAAAGATTCTAGGAGGAATCGTTATTTTAAATAAACAAACATTCCAATTTCATAGTGTTTGTAATAAATAATAATAAATCCTTAAATAATTGATGGATTCGACCGTTACTTGATGGAAAATTATTTTATGTAACAATAAAACACTGAAAACTTTGTTTTCAAATTTCCACAAAAAAAAAGAGGTTAAAATAAATTTTGTGGAAGTTTGAAAACAAAGTTTTTAGTGTTTTATTGTTACAAATAATAAATCCATAAACAAATCTTAGCTATACTCCATTCGCTTAGCTCGGGCATATTTTGAGAGATTCATTGTCGGAAACCTACAACACAACAATTCCTACTTCTCAGTACTAATAGCTCAAGTATACTACTATTGCAGACTTCTTTTTTTGAAAAATAAGAATTATTCTAAATAATGGAAGTGCATAGTAAACTTATCAAATTTTGTGGAGTATATACTTAAAAAATATATTTTAGTTGTTAAAATTTAACATAATTATTTATTATATAGTGCAGATAAATAAATATTGATTGTCGGCAACTCGCAACGTTCTATTTTATTTACTATTTAGTTTGTTTACTATTAATATTGGCTATGAGTACGTGTGCTTGGTTGTACAGTAATTTCCAGCCACTTTTAGTCTGTCAAAAAGTAACTAACTTCGAAAAAAAATTACTAAATTCACTAGACAGTTCGGACTGGGAATAGCGAACCGAGTATAATTAAGCACTTTCCTTAGAATGTATACTGAATAGGAATTATGACAAACTGCCGTTCCAATATAATGCGCAATAAAATTTTTTATACAGGACGGGACCTCTAATATGTAAATTAAATAAAAATTTTAATTGTTAAAGTTTTTAGTCCAATTTAAAAAAATAACCTTTTTACATTTAGCCGATTACAATCCTGCAACTGTCAGATTTAACTAAAATGTCATGCAATAATTATCGATACTCTTAAAATCCTATATGACGTCAAAATTAGTGACGCACTGAAAGAAGGGTTTGGGACAGACTGTATAAATAGATCCTTATCCACTTTAATTATATTGACAAAAAGTGTAATGTCAAAAAATTTCTGAAACATGGATATTGAACAAAGAATAACATCAAATCCCAAAAACATGAGAAAGAGATGTAACAGAAAATAATTTTTGTGGTAAATTGCGGACTCTAATAAAAAGAAAAACATACGTGTGAGAAACATTCTTAAAAATATCGGCGTTGAGTCAGTCGTCTTCTACGCTCCTGAAGAAAATCGGCGGGTATCTCAGGAGGATTGGACAAAACGGCCACTTAATAGAAAACCGTAGTTTGAAATTCGCGTGTAACTATAGCCATTCAGGCTAATTGCATTCGGAAGAACGAACATCCAACAGGATTACACAGATAAAAGAAACGATGTCATATAACGGACGACGCCAAACTCCTGAACACGGAAGGAATTTAGGGAAAGTTTTACCTAGATATCGGAAGGAATTTGTTTAGCACTTTCGTTAATGGCTTATAAGAATGTCGAATGAAGACTGATGATCCAAATTATCTGAAAAGCCGAATATAAGGAAGTCCTGGAAAGAATTATAAATTCCAATTACAAGAAAAACCTTTTTATGGCAATCATTATGTTTATAAAGAACAATTTAATTCATTCACTAAATCTTTAGAGTCTTTATAATAATAATGAGGTTCCGGTGCATTTATCCTCCACGCGCTTTCGGGAAAAATTTTTGTAAATCTTGAAAATATGCATTATTTTAAGCTATTTCAAAAAAAATTGCGGAATTTCCATTTGTTGGAATAAAAAACGACTTTGAAAATTGAAAATTTCACACTTTTTGGGCGGCCATATTGAGAGTTGACCTCGACGTTTCCAAATCTATGCAAATGTATAGTATCAAAAGTATTCTCTATACTTTAAATTTTATGATATATTTTTTTAAGGTAATACTTCTTTTTACGTAATATACATTTATAAACACTTATTACTCTGCTCATCGACTTATATGCATACTATTTAAGAATATAATGATAATCTAAATGCAGGATTTAAACATAAATACTAGATAATAATGTAAAATAAAACTGATCAATAAATTCTGTATTATATTTAACAAATTTTGTAAATTACTAAACTCATTAAACACAATTTGTAAAGAAAAAAATAAGTTTTCTTAAGTTTTAAAGAACTGAAATTCTTCTTATTACTCTTTATATGCAATTCTGCTTATTCAATTCTCCTACGGAGAAAGATAAACTGATGCCCTACGGGCGTAAACAGGTCATCTCATGGTCCAGGAAGGGAACCTAACCAAACCTAATTTAACCTGAGCTAACGCATACTAACCTAAACTAACCCAACCCAACCTAACTAAACCTAAATAAGAAACTAATTAACATAAAATATATTAGTGGGTATATTGCTCCTACGGAGCAGGGCTAATCGACGCCCTACGGGAGTTACTAGGATATATAGCGGCGCATGATGGAAAATTTACATAACTAATAAACTAACTAAATCAATCTAACCTAAGCTAATCTAATTCAACCTGATCTAAAAAAAATATCATACTATACTTTGATATATATATATATTTACATTATGTATCTCTTTGTATATATATATAAACTAGTTATACCTCTGTTTAATGCAACCATGGACGTATAAATAAAGATGGACTGGGCATTCCTTACACTCTGTTAGCCTAAATTTGAAGTCGAAAAGTTTATAGGCGCGGGGAAAGAGGCGAGGTGATAGACTGTGACATTACCTTTTAAGTCATCGGCGTACCTTCCAATAATTGAAAGGTATTTGAAACAGTTTTTTCATTTGAATAAATAATGACTATTAGTTTGATTGCTTTTATTTTTAGTATCGTAAACATATGAAATATTTCGAATAAGTGAGAAACAACGAACTATGAATAATTTTAATTTTCAGTGTATAGAAATAAATATATTTATAAAAATTGATTTACACAAAAGAATAAAGATGGCGTAAATAAAATCGCAAAGTACTTTATATAATATTTTATTTAAACTAAAATAATACACAAGCAATAAAAAGTTTAAAAAATTCTTCCCCAAACATTAACCTGTTCAGGGTATTGAGTATGTTCTTCTCTTATCCAGTGAGTGATACGTTGAGAAAATGTAGTGAATTATGGTTTATAACTCCAGATTAATTGTTATTTGGCAACATTAGAAGTCATGTTAGACATAGCAGTAGGCAGAAGAAAAATAAAAGTTCAGGAATATGTATTTAAGAAAATATTAATAAACGTAAGAAAACATAAACTATTGTTTAACAAAACATGAACAACAAACCACATATACAACAATATATTAACACATTAAACCTTATGGATGGGGTAGGTTTCTAAAATAGAAATATGCTTTATTGTCACTAAAAATTGTACAATTTTATGAACAAAACTTACAAAAAGTAAAAAAAAAATAACAATAACAATTAAAATTTACTAAAATTACAAAAATTGTCAATGTCATATAATAAAAGATAATAAAATTTACAATTCATTGCAAAATCTAACTAAATTGCACATTGCATAATAAAACCTTGGGAAGTAGTTTACGAATAAGTTTTAGTTGCTGCATTGGATACCCAAATATATAATACTTGAGTTGCTTGTACCTAAACGTACTGTAATTTCTTAGTTTCTGGTTAAGAAACTCTTCCACTGAATAATATGGTCTTTCATGATAGGCTTTTGTTAATTTACAGAACTTAAGGAAAGAAGTTGTAAATTTAAGTTGCAAAGAGAACTAATTGTAAAATTTTTTTGCCGAATATAATATAGATTTATTTACTAACTCAGTGGACGAAATCGATAAATACATATCAAAGGTTGAATTTCTGGTGGACAATTCATGATTGGGTCTTGCTGAAAAAACATGTAGGTTTTTACCAATTAAGAAAACAGTTTCTAGAATATACAAAGAGGGAAAAGTTAAAATCCCGTGATTTTTTATGTAGCTTCTAAAATGTATTATTTTACTGAGGCCAAAAAGATACCGTGTTGCTCTTTTTTGTAATTTAAAAATAACATTATATTGGGTAGCTGTACTAGAACCGCAAAAAGGAAGGCCATATCGAAGATGAGACTCGAACAAAGAAAAATATGTTATTTTGGAAGATTCTAAATTCAGCTTCGAAACAGATCGTATTTCATAACTGGCTGAGATTAGTTTCTTACTTAACAAATCGATATAAAGGAACCATTTAAGGTTGCTGTCTGTAAAAATACCTGAGCAGACCATAGCAGTTTTGGTTCTTTGTTCTTTATTTAAGCCGAACATAGACAACCACATATCTAGCAGCTGTTGATTCTTTACTGGGAACCTGCATATGATATTCTTTGAAATTAATATATTTATAGCAATTATAGTGTTGATTAGAAAAAATAAATAAATGTATAATACGACAAAATTTACTTTATTTCACAAAATTTAATTTCAATTCATGTCAAGAATTAAGTAATATCACATCCCTGTACTTCGCTCATGGACGTAATTCCAATTTTTACTTACGAACGAAATGACAGTTCTGGATGAAAATATTAACAAATTCACTAAAATGTCACAAAAAAGGAAATTATCAACTCAAAGGTAAACAGTACAATGCCATGTTCCTTTTTCTTAAATCACTACGATTGGTTAATATTATTAATAATGCCAAGTTTTACATAAAGTTAACATTATCAGAATATATTTTCTTTTAATAAATTAAAAAACTAATGTTTTTCTTTTAATTCCTTGGTTGCGAAATGAGTATATCTAAAAATAGTTTATACTAACTAAATAATACATTTTTATCTATAAATTAAAATTAAATTATACTAAAAATCGAAAATTATTTCGAAGATTCGCTTGGAAAAAAAAAATAATATGACAACGTCAATTGTGTCTATGACTGTGACGATCTCATGGCTTCATGTACAGATGTAAATAACCCGGTCCTTCTTTATTTATACGTCCATGAATGCAACCTACTATGTTCTTAAACCTATCATGAGCATTGCGCCCATATAATGCATCCCACATAAATTGGTCGATGTATTTCGGTAGAAATGGAGAGCTCATCACTCTAAGTCGTTTTAGGTATTGTTTAAGACGAGACCAATACCATTCTACTTGATTTATACAGACCCCTGTTAGTGGATCTTTAAAAAATTTGGTGTGATTCACAGTTTTGTGAATGTACCCTAAATTTTTTAAGTTAAAGTGGAATATCCCTTCCACTGGTCTGTCCATATTTCACTACCTTCCCGGACGTGTTTTTTAATAATCTCCATTTATACCTCTCCTTTCCTAATTTCTAAATAAGTTATGTACCCCCTTTTTAAAACTATATCGTACATTCCCAAAACCCATTGTTCTTTAATTATTCTACCACGGTTATATTTTCTTTTTATTACAACACTTTCATCAATTTGAACTGTGTGTCCTTCTCCACCTGCAATAATAAGAATGTGAAAAGTAACTAAATGTTAATATTTTTTATTGTTATTTTAAAAATAATAAATCCCAAACTAAAAAAAAATGTGACCTATTTGGTTTATAATGGAGTCAGGATTTTTTTATACTTTGGCAACTATGTAAACTTCGATCTCTGTCAATGATAATGACGTGCATCGGTAAGTAAATTAGATGAAGTATACATCCAAATAAAATAATGAAAATGTATTTTTAAAATATTTCATTAATTCACGTTGTCTTCGATACAGTTATAGTAAATATTATCAAATGTAAATTTTAAATAAAAAGACAAAGGAGATCAATAAATTTTCTCTGTAGCCTGCACACAAATTTAAATTTATACTGAAATAAGGGCGCGCTAATAAATTATGCATGTCAGAAAGAAAAAAAGAAAAACAAACGCTAGAACGCATTTTTTATACAAAACTCAATTTAAAATACCACAAGTCTATCTTCCTGTAAGAATGAATTTCAAATACCAATATAATTTCATTCAATTATCCTAATCTGTGTAGATGGCCCGATGAGCTAAAGTTTTGTGTATGCCGTCTCGTTTTAGAACGCGAGATACGAGGATACGAAATCAATTAAAGTTTGCTAATTTAATGTAGATTCAACTTCGCTGGAGCCGCGGCAAAAAATTTGAATTCCGTTAGATTTTGCAAATGTAGCCGCTTATCCTCGCCACCATTTTGGGTTATTCTCACATGGGAGCGTCGCGATTGTTTTCCTATACCGATCGAGTGAAATGCGATTAAAAACGCACGTATTAATTACTTGATTTTTGATCATGAGTATTAAACCAAAATCGATAATTAAAATCAATTAATTTTAATTAAATATGTAGTAACAAATATGTAATTAAAACATTATTAATGAAAAGTCCTTTCTATTACGTTAAATTAACACGTTAAGCGTCACTATGTTAAAAAAAAATAATTTTTTTTAACAGGTTCTCTGTCCACACTCTACATATGGTGTGTGGACTAAAAGCAATGCCAGTTCACAGACCATATGTGGTCTATTCGTCAATCCAATTTTCAGGTTATTTATAAAAATGTACGTGGGGAGAATATCCTTCGTTAGACTTGAACTTGATAGAACATATCCCATATATTATAAATAGTGTTGGGACATAGAGGAAAATGTGTAATTTTATCGTAATTGCGATAAAATGTAATATCGAAACTAAACGCCTATATTTTATTGCGTTTTCACTTTTAGCGAACTAAATAATGGATATGTAAGATAAAATATTATACAATATAATGAAAAGTAAATATTTATTGAAAAAGAAACAGTATCGAAAAATAACTTACATTTCAATGTACTTTTACGATTTGGTACAGATATTGCATATTTGTGAAACTCTTTTTGCTTTATTAGTGGCAGCTGCTGATGTTTCTCCTTTTTGACGAAATTCATTATAGCACCCGGCAAACCTACGTCTAGTAAAAAGGTAAAAAAGAAATAATTAGACTTACTCATAATCAGTTTAATTTTACTACCTCAGACGACCGGTTTTGCTTTCTAAAATTTGCAAAGCATTATCAGGTCGATGGTACTTCTTCTTAAAGTGCCCTCTCCTCAATGGAGGTTGGCTACTACAATTTTAAACTCTTCTCTATCTTCAGCTGTTCTTATTAGCTGTTCAAAATTTAGCCCTGTCCATTGTCGGATGTTTCTGAGCCATGATAGTCTTTTCCTTCCTAGGCCTCTCTTTCCCTCGATTTTTCCTTTCACTATAAGTTGGGCATATTGGTACTTATTATTTCTCAGTATGTGGCCTAGGTATGATGTTTTTCTTACTTTTACTGTGTTAAAAAGTTCTCTTTCCTTGCCTATTCTATGCAGCACTTCTTCGTTTGAGGTATGCGATGTCCATGAAATTTTGAGTATTCTCCGGTAGATCCACATTTCAAAGGCCTCCAATTTATTTACGGTTGATGTTTTAAGGGTCCACGTTTCAACTGCATATAGAAGAGTCGACCAGACGTAGCATTTTGATAAACGTAGTCGAATTTCGAGTTTTATTCGAGAATCACAAAGCAGTTTTTTTATTTTTTCGAAGGATTTTCTAGCCTGTTCTATTCTCGATCTTATTTCTTGATCAGGATTTAGGCTGCTATCGATCCAACATCCCAGGTACTTAAATCTATTGACCTGTTCTAAGATGTGCCCATTTATTGTGCAAGGTTGAGGTACGTTTTGGTTTTTTCGGATTGACATCACTTTGGTTTTTTTAATGTTTATTTTCATACCAAATTGCTCACAGGTCGAGTTGGTCTTGTCGATGAGTCGTTGTAGACCTGAGTCGGAATCCGCAATTAACACTGTATCATCGGCGTATCTGATACTGTTGATATTTACGCCATTCACCTTGACTCCATCCTTGGAATCCTCCAATGCTTCTTTAAATAGAAACTCGGAGTAAAGATTAAACAGCAGAGGCGACAGAACACATCCCTGTCTAACTCCCCTCCTAATTTCTACTTCTGCGGATGTGGAACCTTCGATCCTAACTCTGGCTTTTTGGTTCCAGTACAAGTTTTTTAAGAATTTGATGTCTTTTCCATCTAAACCGACTTCTTGCAAACGTTCTAATAGTAGGTCGTGTCTTACTTTATCAAATGCTTTTTCGAAGTCTATAAAGCATATAAATATATCTTTCTGTTGGTCGTAGCATTTTTGTGCGAGAACTAATAAACTGAACAGGGCTTCTCTCGTTCCCATGCCGGCTCTGAATCCAAACTGATCGTCTCCGATGATTGTTTCGCACTTTCTATAGATACGATTATGTACGATTTTTAGTAGGACTTTTACAGCATGACTCATAAGGCTTATCAGACGGAACTCATTGCAGTGTTGTGGGTTTGGCTTTTTTGGTAGTGGGATGAATAT
This sequence comes from Diabrotica balteata, assembly GCA_918026665.1. Lineage (NCBI taxonomy): Eukaryota > Metazoa > Arthropoda > Insecta > Coleoptera > Chrysomelidae > Diabrotica > Diabrotica balteata. Next base: position 113,275,400 of record OU898278.1, on the reverse strand, counting down.
TGACTCCAGCCAATCTTGAGGTATTTTACCTGTATCATAAATGCGATTGAATAAAAGGACAAATAATTCGATATTTTCTTCGCTGATTAATTTGAGCGTTTCTGGGTATATTCCGTCTGGACCTGGGCTTTTATTTGTTTTGAGATGATTAATTGCATTTATGATTTCAGATTTCAGAATTGTTGGCCCTTCGTTGTTATTTTCCAATCTTGGTTCTTCTCGTATGTCGTGAAAAAGAATTTTAATATAGTTTTCCCATTCTTTCAGTTTATCTTCCGTTGATTCTAGCAGTTTGTCATCCGTGTTCAGCATGGTGTGAAAAGTCGTTCTCTTGGTAGTCGATGTAAACTCTTTTACCTTTTTATGTAAATTAAAAAAATCGTGCCTTTGTTGCAGTTCTTCTATTTCAACGCATTTTGTTTCCAGCCATTTCTCTTTTGCTTCGGTTATTTTTTTTCGAATTATTCTATTTAGTCTTTTGTATTCTACGTCCTTGTCATTTTTTCCTTTAGATTCTCTTCGTTTGTTCATTAATTGTAAAATCTCTTCTGTCATCCATTCCTGTTTGTTATTTCTAGGTGTTACTTTTAGATGTTTTTCCGTTACATTGTTAATTTGTTCTTTAATAGTTTTCCACAGAACGTTTATGTCATCGTACTCTCTAATTATATTGTGGTCAATATTTCCTAAATTTTTGTTTAATTCTTTATTTACTGTCTTATGTATGGTGTCGTTTTTCAATATTTGGATGTCTAATAGTTGGTGTTGAGGTTTTTGTTTCTTGATTAGTTTCCATCTTGCGCGAACTTTTGCAACAACAGGATTATGATCGGAATTGATGTCAGTTCCAGGATATGTTTTTGCACTGATGATTGCATTATGATATCTTTTGTTGACCAATATGTAATCTATTTGGTTACGGATTACTCTGTTTTCATTGTGTTGTGGCGAAGTCCATGTGTACAATCTGCGAGGGTGTAATTTAAACCATGTATTTGTCACTACCATGTTGTGTTGTTGGCAGAATTCGGTCATTCTCTCTCCCCTGTCGTTCCTTGCTCCAAGTCCGAAGTTTCCGATCAATCCAGAAACTTTTCCTCTACCTAACTTGGCATTAAAATCACCTAAGATAAATGTTAGGTCTCGTTTTTTGGTCATCTTTATTAGTTTTTCTACGTCAGCATACCACGCTTCTAGCTCTTCTATGGGTTTATCGGCCGTAGGGGCATAAGTTTGAATGATGTTAATATTTACTGGCTTTCCGGATAGTTGAATAAGAAGACATCGGTCCGAAAATGGCACAAAGTTTGTGACGGCATGGTTCAAAGGTCGATGGTACAAAGTAGATTAAATGCTGAAATTATAAGAAGCCCATATTAGGTAGCTGTCTTATAAGGATATAGATCAAAAAGTTATAGATCAAAAAAAGTTTCAGTAATTATGCCAATATTACATGTCTGTGTTAATATGCATAAATTGCATTAGCAGACAGAGTAACAACACACAAATTGGTAAGAGAAAAAGTCTGTTAAATTGTGATACATTAGAAATTAACAAAATACTACTTGCATTCCGGCACTAGAATTACTATATAGTGATTGGTGATTCATAGTTCACTGATAATGAGTGATCTTCGGTCAATGTTGTAACTGTCTAACAACTTAGGAGAAAGTTTCTTGAGGGGATGGGTGTTAACATTCGTCGGCTTACAAGCGAAACACACTAAGTCAAAAAATATAGTTTTGAGATAATCGTGTTTTAAATTTTTTTAAAAACAGTTTGATCAATTTTCACATTTAAAACTTTTATTTGTTGTTTTGTAATTATACGATAGTTTTCATAAAGTATTAATAATGATTACTGACGAGGAGAAGTAAAATATATATTACCAAATTATTAATTTTTGTTTAATTTTCGATTTGAATACGTTGACTTAATGTTTTTCACCTGTAGCATTTAAATTAGTGTGTTTTACTTGTTTAATTTTGCTATGAAAGTATGACTTACGTGTATTTTTTTGTTTACTTACTGTCATACGATTATTGCAGGCTTCGTTTACATTGTAAATAATACAATTATTTTTGCTTATATAAGTTTTTACTTTTTTCATGTATATTTTCACAAAACAAGAACATTATTAAAAAAAAACAGGTATAACAAAACAAAACGTGTATAACAAAAAAATGCTTCTAATTTTCAAAGTCTTCTTCGTCAGAGTCCTTTTCAGCTGACTCCGCTGTTTGGTCTCGAATAGAAGAGGAACTTGGTAGATTTTTGAATCAGGTATGGAGCGCTTGCGGAACTATATTTTTTTCACAGAGCTTTATCAAATCTTTTTTCTTTGCATCCGAAATTGAAAGCTGTTTAGAATATAATTGAGGAATAACCAAATTTTCATTATTATTATCCTCTTTGACTGTTTTGTTAGAAGCACGACGTACAAAACTAACGTTAATGTTTTCATATTCGTCGTGAAAATTATACTTGTATTATAGAATGTTAGGAAACTGTTTCTCATACTTAAAAAACTTTACCTTTAACCAGTTGATCGTTTGCCCTTTTTGATCCTTTTTCTTATTAACAATAGCATATTGTGCAAGTTTTTTCAAATCTTGTGCAGAATAAGAATTCGTTATAATTAACTTCACGAGTATTATAGGAAGATTTTTTATTCCCATTGTTGCCCATTCTGGCCATTTTAAAGACATTTTCATATTCGTGAACACTAAAAATCTCCACATTTCACATATAGGAGTGTCCACTTTCCATGAACTTTTGCTCAATTATCTGAAGACTCGGATGGTTTTTAACAATATGTAAAAGCAGAGCAGATACTTGAATATTTTTGTTCTGTCCTCCACATGTATCTGAAAAAATCGTTAGATGTTCTATATCAGATAATGAATTAATGTACATTCCTAGGCAAGTACCAATTTCACATCTTCCACGCTTACCATTGACTTTGGTCCAAAAATAACAGAATGCCTCATTTGGTGGAGCAGATTCCTAAATTGTAAAATTATAGCGGTTCAGCTTTCTAAGATAATACAAGAGACTTACTTGCGATGATGGAATTTGTAAGACGCTTTGCATATCACATGTAATTGATTTAAATTTTTTATTCTTTTTCGATACTTCTTTGTCTGAATTTTTTTCTTTCATTGCAGCCTCTTTTCTGTCTAAATGACTCCTATAATTAAGCTCCATCGCTTCTTTTTTTTTCGATTTTTAACGAACAGGTCGTGCATTTTTTAATATTAAGATTGCAATCTAAATTAAGTCTTTTCGAAGATTTTCTAGTGTAGTGACTTTCTACATCAGGAAAGCTTTCAATGTGTTCTTTTGCTTTTATTCTTGCTTTCACTGAAGTTTTATTGCCAGGAATCCTACGTCCTTCTGTCTATTCCACTGTATTCGCCGCTTACATTTTGCTCTTTAAAGGCGTTAATTATAGGCCTATAAGAAATAGAAAATGTTTTACAAAAAAATTTCTGACACACTTGACTTTTCTTTTCCATATTTGTGAAAAAATAGGATTTTGCGTTGGATCGCATTTTGCTATTTTCTCCTTTTCTAGGCCTGCGACTCTTTACCTTATTAGAAAGAACATTCAATAATATAAAATCTTTCTGTCTTTGAAATGACATAGCAACTTCCGGTTCTCTTCAGAAAAGTTGATGGTCTTGGAATGTTGACCACACAGATAGTCTTGGGTGTTCCATCGGCTTCTTTTGGGTCCTACTTGACTATTTTCATCTGAATTTGTTTTTTCCTCGTCTGCTGTAGAGTTTCCTTCGCTCGTATCTAAATTATCACTTTCATTACCTGAAGGAATATAGTCGCTATCCTCCATACATTCATCAGAATCCTGGTCACTTATTTGAGGAGAACCTGACTGAATATCTTAACAAAAATTATCCGAATTTAGGCTCACGTCTTTGTTTATCGCTGTAGGTAGTTCGACAGAAAATTTTATTTTTCTTACAGAAATTAATTAATAAATACACATAAAATTCAAAAACTGTTAACGACCTAATCACGCAAATACTGGAATAAAACTGACAAAAACCTATGCAATATACCCAAACAAATAATTCATTTTTTACAAGATAATGGACAAGTTGCTCTGCGTAAGTCAGTCGGTAGGTTCATTCGTAGTCAAGTGAAATACATTAAGTCACTTAGTGTGTTTTGCCTGAATCATATATAGTTTTTGAGACTTAGTGAAAAACATGATAATTATAAAAATAACCGTTTTTGTTATTGTATGACTTAGTGAGTTTAAACCAGTCTAAAGAGTAAACAAATATAATAAAATGCTGCAAATAACTCAAAAGTGAAAAAATTGACTTAGTGTGTTTCGCTTGTATGTAGGAGTAAGGTATATGTTATTGTTTGTTAAAAGAAAATGTGATGTTTTATATTATTTAAATTATTACAGTTATTTGTATTTATTGAAGAGATATATTTAACAGACAATAGAGAGACAAGAGACAATAAATATAAATAACTATAATAATTTAAATAATATAAAACACCACATTTTCTTTCAACAGACAATAACATATACCTTACTCCTACATCATCTGTTAACACCCATCCCCTTAAGAAACTTCCTCCTAAGTTGTTAGACACTTACAACATTGACCGAAGATCACTCATTATCAGTAATAAGGGATAGTTTGAACTATGAATCACCAATCACTATATAGTAATTCTTGTGCCGGAATGTAAGTAGTATTTAGTTTATTTCTAATATATTACAATTCAACAGACTTTTTCTCTTATCAATTTGTGGGTTGTTACTCTGTCTGCTAATGCAATTTATGCATATTAATTAACACAGACATAATATATATTGGCATAACTACTAAAACTGTTTTTGATCTATAACTTTTTGATCTATATCCTTATAAGAGAGCTCCCTAATATGGCTTTTTATAATTTTTGCATTTAATTTACTTTGCACCACCGACCTGATGATGCTTTGCAAATTTTAGAAAGCGAAACCGGTCGTCTGAGGTAGTAAAATTAAACTGATTGTAAGTCTAATTATTTCTTTTTTACCTTTTTTAAAATGGACTCACATAAGCAACACATTCATGATCTACGTCTAGTAATTTTTCTGTCTTTTCTATCCAGCGGTTTAAGAAAATGCTGTACTTGTGACGTGAACGGCGTAGATAAGGCAGGTGTCTGGACAACGTTTATACCCAAAACATTTTTCACAATATTTATTTGGGCCTGTAACATTGTACACTTATTTTGCTGGTTCAATTTATTGATCAAATAAACTGTATTTATAATATCCACTCCAAACAGAACATCGGCAGCAAATTTTTGGACCAGGTCAAGGTCTTGCGAATTGGTGAAAAGTAGCTAACCAATTCGTCAGAAAGATCGACAACTCTTTTTCGATTATTGCATTCCAATATCATATTATGCTACTGAACGCGGATTTCGACCTGTACTCATCGTTTGGTCATCTGCGTGAGTAGATATCATAAGGATGTTCCTCTTGTCCTTCCAAATTAAGATCGTTACATTATGTTTTTGTGCAGCAGTTTGCCCTCCTCGCTTCAGTTTTTTGTTTTTGACCAATAAAGATAAGTTTTTGCGATCTTTTCTCAATTAATTATTATTTCTCTGGGAATAAGTCACAATTAAGGTAAAAATACGTTTATTGACGTTTCAATTTCCACTTCTGAAATCGTTCTCAAAATTCCTTTTCTCAATGTCCAACAAAGGTCAGATTTGCATTAGAGCAAGTATTTAGCTAATGGAACACTGATATATCAATTATCTGCAACAATCATTTTCCCTGGTTTAAAAGTTTTTCGCAAAGCTCGACAATTACGCTTCCAGGTTTGTCAAGATTGGAGATTTTAGGATCTTGGCCAGAATAAACTTAATATTTCCAAACATATGCATCATCAGTTGTGGCTTTGTAAATCTTTAGTCCATATTAGTAAGTTTTGTTTGGATTATACTGACAAATCAGCAGTCGTCCCTGAAAGGGAACCACGGATTCATCCACAACAACGCAATCTTTTGGCGAAAGAAACTTTCCGTAGTTTCTTATTATAATGTCTATAATAGGTTGAATTTTGTACAAGCGATTATTGGTATTTAATTTAATTGTTATTTCAACAAAATGATAGCAGCCTAAAATTGTTACGAAGCAATTGTAGGACATTTGTATCTGATACAACAAAGAATGATAAAAAATTGGATCTTTTTCCAGTAACATAATGCCCAAATGCTCAAAAATTGTTTGATTTCTTGCCTATTTACCGGTTTCCAGCGACTCAAACGAAATCTAGAATTATTTACAATAAGTTGTTCAGCGTATAGGTTGGCTTGTTCTATCCTCAACATAAAAAAATCGTCATCAACTAAAATACGACATATTGCCAAACACATCTGCATTTTCTGGAATGTACTCAGTATGTATATAATTTTCTGAGCTACTAAAAATTTGACGATCTAACGGCTGAATGTCGTAATTCCATTTATTTTTCTCATCATTTTCTTTCATTTGACGCTATGTGGTTGGTATCATGCTAGTTCTTAGAGCTGTATTTACTTCAATACCTCTGTTTTCAGAATATCTCTGTCGCAATCGGAAGCATCCATACGTTGTTCAATCGCATGCTGAACATTCATGTTTTAATTCATTACCTGATTATCGCGTAGACTTGAACGGTCAGGTGACAAATCGTCATGAATAAAATCGGGATTTGCTACACTGTCATCATGGTCAAAATCACTACGGTCGTAGGTTGCATTTTCTTCATCTGACGAATTTGACTGACTGTATTGTTCGTTATCACCCTTTTAACATTCTCTGCAACTCTTCTTGCGTCTCTTACTTATATTGTCGCTATAACTTCAATTTACAAAAAGGACCAAAAATACAAACATGTTTGTTTTGTTTTGATTTTCGCCTAATGTCATAAACGTCATTTGTCAATCAAGTAGCTAATTTCACGTATTTTTATACGCAATTATTATACACAAAGAAGACCTAAGTTTATCGTAATTGATGAGTTCTCTATGCTATTTCTTATTTGATACAGGAAAAAAATGGTCTGTAGACTCACGAGACAATTTTTGGTCTTTTTTGTTATATGAAGTCCACAGTCTATATGTGGTATGCTTTAAAACAAATATCTTTTAATTACATATTGATATATTTTACAGTAATATTTATTTATTTATATCCAGAAGATATCAATTTTTACGAAAACATAGCTGGACGTATGAGCAATTTCCACTCTAAAACCTGGACAGTAAACCTGTTAATTCAGAAATATGTATCAAAAATGTACCACTTAACCGTATCGTTCTGAAGCTATTTTCTTGTGGTGTTTTAAGGTAATTACTATTTAAATCGGAATAAGCCACAATTAAAGGTTAAAGTAAGTTTATTGGCGTTTCAATATAGAACTTTATTTCAGTTTACAGATTGTTTAACAAGTTATTAAAGAAGATTAATGACCCCTCATTACAGTAAGACCCCTCATTTTTATGGAGTACCTAGTTAAGTTCATACAACGAATATACCACTTACACCTATTTTTAGTACTATGAATTCTCCTTGTAATGAACCATCAAAATTTTTGTGAAATATTATACAACCATTTGCAAATATGACACATTTATAAAAAAATACACAACATTTTTTAAATAAAATATCAAATATTGAATTTAATTCAAATAATATTTTTGACTAAAAGTTTTGACATAAATATTTTATTTACGAATGTGCCATTAGATAAGACTTTAAATATAATGAAGACCAAAATTAGAGGGTGATGATACATTGGCATCTAGAACAAAACTAATCATATCAGCTATAATGGAGTTATACTGATAATACATATTTTCAACTAAATAATGAATTTTATAAACAAAATTTTGGTCTAGCAATGGGCTCTAGTTTATCTTAATTATTAGCCGCTATATTTATGGAAGATTTTGAAACAAATATTATTTCTAAACAAAAAGTAAAACCCACAGTATGGTGGGGATATGTAGGTGACGTTATTGAGACCATTATGGTCTCATAGATTAGAGTTGTTGGACATATTCCTGAATGATATAAACGATAAAGAAGAGACAATTACATTTACCATAGAAAAGGAATATAATAACACAATACCTTTCCTGAATGTTTTAATCTCTAAGAACTATACTGGATATGAGACTCAGGTGTATAGAATACCAACATACACCAATAGATATTTAAATTTCAAATCAAATCACAAGATTTATATTATAAAATCATTAAATCCTTATACGATAGTGCCAAAATTGCTTATTCTAACCAAAATTCGTTCTTGGAAGAATAACATTTGTTGACATCTGTTTTATTAAAAAATGATTATCTTTTATCGTTTATAAATAAGGAGTTTATTATTTATTATTTCTAGATTTGGTACTTTATCTCTGATGGTAATACCTAATATTGATCTTTCCATACCGCGTTGTGTAACTCTTGTTTTATCTATTGTTGTTTGTCAGAGTCAGAGTTTCTGAACCAAATGACTAACCGAAAAACGCACTGGTTTAAAACCTTTCTATTTAAACAAACTGGGATAATAGACTTAAAAATATTATTTAATCTACCAAAGGCAGCCCATGTAAGACATTTCTTTGTATTTCAGTTGACTGATTATTTCGACCTTAGCGAATCTCAGGCCCTAGATCCCTCCTCCTCCTAAGTGCCTTCTCTATTGAGGTTGGCGATCAATATGGCAAATTTCTCTCTGTTCTGGGCTTGATGGATTAAGTCATTTTCTGTTGTGTGAGTCCAATCTCTAATGTTTCGGAGCCAGGATTTCTTCTTTCTTCCTCTACCCCTTTTACCCTCGATTTTGCCTTCTAATATTACCTGGAGCTGCTCAAATTCCTTATGGCGCATTATGTGTCCTAGATATGACGTCTTTCTAATTTTGATTATATTAACCAGATGAGGTCGTGTGTTCATTATTTCCAGTACCTCTTCATTTGTAGTTTTGCTGGTCCAGCTTATTCTTAGCATTCGGCGGTACATCCACATTTCGAATGAATTCAGTTTGTTGACGTCATACTGTTTTAATGTCTAGGTCTCACAGCCATATAGTAGTAGAGACCACACATAACACTTTAGTGTTCTTAACCTTATTATGATTGATAGCTTGGGGTTACAGAGTTCTTGTGGAATACCATGATTTTGGTTTTGGAAAGATTAATATCCAAACCTAGTCTGGGACTTTCTTCCTAGATATTGGTGGGGATATAACGGATGGTAAAAAGAGAAAAATCAAAGAAGCGGCTCTAATTATGCTAATTGAGACTAATTGTATCGCAAATTCCTCGGCAGAATGTAGTAGGATTTGGTAACCTTTAATAAAAGAGGAAGTTATTAAAAGGAAAATACCAGTATTAGCAAGTCAGTAACTTATAGAGGATACCTAATTTATGTTTTTTAAATAACAAACATATAAAATCGGAATTTGGTGTTTATTGAAAGTAAACTAAATACACTACCAAATACTTACCAAGTCGAGATAGTATTATGAGGTTTTTTTCCTGGTTGCTCCCTCATAATTTCCTTTGGAATTACTAATACAAGAGTTTAACTGTCATCATGGCAAGTGTTTGTCTTTTTAAAGACGAATTACATGCTGTGATTTTTTCTGACTGATAATCTTAAGTTAAAGTTGATTTTATGCAATTGACTAAACTATCTTACAAAGAAAGTCGTTTCAGGAACGCAACTCAACAATATTGGCAATATCATTTTAAAGTCGTCTACTTTAAAATGTTTAATGTATGTCTGAATTGTCAATATAAATAAGTCAGATAAAATTAAAGTATAAGAAGAATTTTTTCACCAAGTAACAAAAAAACAAAATTTGTTTAATTATAACGTTTGTATTTTGAGAACGATTTCCGAAGTGGAAACTGAAACGTCAATAAACGTACTTTAACCTTTAATTGTGGCATATCCCATTTAAATAGTAATTACTTTAAAATGCTACAAGAAAATAGCTTCAGAACGATATAAAAATATTATTTAATAATGAAGACATGTAATCATCATACAGGAAAATTTACATGAATTAATTATTGAAAAAGCTCCAGGCGAACTTCAGTCCAGGAAATGTACAGTGCATGGCATAGACATATAATAAATAATAAAATAAATATATATATATATAATTACAATCCAATAATAATAATGGAATTCATATCAAAGTAAAATTAAATAGAATTTGCTTAATTAAACATAGGAACTTTAAAATAATTTAATCTATAATAGAAACAATATGCGCTCTGAACGTAAGTTCTGCTCAAAAGAAGTCATCAAACTCTACGCATTCAATATTTATTATTGTATTAAAAATAAACGTTTTAAATTTAATTTGAGAAAAATTGATGGCAGCAGTATAATTATTCATAAAATCCACTAAATTAAATGCAAACCCATTACTGTGTTCGATAACAAGGGATAGAAATGATGTTTTTGTATGTAGGCGTACATACGTAGGGAACTTATTATATTATAAATATAATGATGGGTGTTTATGTAGGGAATATAGATTTGCTGGTTAATTAATTAAAGCCGTAAATAATGATATGTTCATGGCAGTAATTCTTCAAAAAGTCAGAACAACTTGACTTTAGAACTTGACAAAGAATTTATTTAAATAACCACTTACCCTTTATTGTTGCAAATTATCGTTGTAAGAACTTAAACAAGGTTTGCTGTACCTGTAGTAAAAAAAATAATGTGTAGCTTGCACTTCGCGGAGATTGATACAAGATGTGGGCTCAGAGGATCTCCCTGAAATAATAACATCAGAAATTAGAGCCGCCCTAAAACGAATGAAAAATGGGAAAACACCAAGAGAAGATAAAATTACTTCGGAGATGCTAAAAATGGGAGGCACTGCATTAGAAGAGGCAATGCGAGCGTTACTGAATAAATGCCTATGGGAAGGACAAGTACCAAAGACATGGAAAAATGCGGAAGTCATTCTACTCCATAAAAAAGTGGACGCCGCAAATATAGAAAACTACCTACCAATAAGCTTTTTGTCACACCTATACAAACTACTAACCCGAATAATAACAAATAGATTGACAGCTAAACTAGATGCATACCAACCAGTGGAGCAAGCAGGCTTTCGTACGGGTTTTAGCACCATCGATCACTTGCAAACAATCTGGACAGTTATTGAAAAAACAATAGAGTACAGCATACCACTACATCTGGCATTTGTCGATTATCACAAAGCATTCGACAGTATCGAGAAATGGGCTTTCCTAACAGCATTGGACGACGCCAGAGTAGATTCAAGATATGCTGCCCTCCTTAAGAATATATACGATGATGCTACTTTTTTACGTACAAATAGATGATGATCTGGAAACTATAAAAATAGACCTTGTCAAAGAGGTGACGACACCATCTCACCCAAAAAATTATTTACTTTGGCATTAGAAAATGTTTTCAAAAAACTAAAATGGGCCCGAAAAGGGATTAAAAGTAGATGGAGTATATCTTAACCATTTGCGTTTCGAAGACGACATAGTGCTAATAAGCACAGATATCCATGAACTGAAATCAATGCTACAAGATTTAAATCACAAATCGAATCAAATAGGATTAAAAATGAATCTCGACAAAACAAAGATATTAAGCAACAGCCTAGAAAACATCACAATAGATAACATCAATATAGAAAAGGTAGACCAATATACGGTCCGTCCCAAACCCTTTTTTCAGTGCGTCATAGTTGTTCGAATTCTCTCTAACGCTTTAAGCTAGAAGTGACAGAAAAAAACGTGAGTCGCTTATTATTATACATAGAAATTAGAAAATTAGGTATCGTTTACGGGTATTCGCATATTAAAGCGAATTCTACTTACGAACGTATAATTGGTTGGAGTTTAGAATATGCTAAATAGATATCCAATCAATTATGCATATAAATATAATTTGACACAGATGATCTTGATAATGACAGTGACAGTACTTTCACAACAAGTGATAAAATGATAATTGCCATTCCAGGTTAGTATTTTCAGACATTTTAACTACAGTGAAAATTAAATTCTGTATTTATTGTCATAAAAATATTTTAAATATTCCGAGATATACCGAGAATGAAAAAAGACTAATATTAAAATTATTAAATTAGTTTCAATTAGAAAATGAGGCTGAGTTATCTTTATTTCAATTTCTGTCGCTCGCGAATCAGATTGTGAATTCCGGAATGATATTGAGGAAATATCTTAAACTAATACCTTTATGGATATTTATATGTATTAAAACGGTTCTTTTTAGAACCACGACATTTTCTTGAAATGTAGGATATAATTGATACCAGCCACATATCTAGTGTAATCATTGATTTTCAAGAATCAGATTCTGAATGGGATTATAGATTGTTTGAAATATAATATTCATTTTTGTTATTCATAAAAAAGAAGGTAAACTTACATTCTGTATCTTGTTTTTTAACTAAACTCCATTAACACGATTTCATCTGGATATCGGAACTGGTAGATTAACTCAAGAATCAACTGCTTCACTATTTAAACTATTTCCACTATTTAATGACAACTCTTCACAAAATTAAACTATTGGCTGCCACACAAACTTATCAGAAAATTCCTTATCCAAATATGACTGATTTAAATCGATATTATTTTATCGCAGGAATGTTTACTTTGATGCCTTGCAATTGTCAGTATTTTTTTTTTACCTTGCAGTCAACTCTTAAAAGATTCTAGGAGGAAGCGTTATTTTAAATAAACAAACCTTCCAATTCCCTAGTGTTTGTAATAAATAATAATAAATCCATAAACAAATCTTAGCTAATTAAGCACTTTCCATGGAATGTATAAAATAGAACAGAATAGAATAGAATTATGACAAACTGCTATGCATTAAAAAAAATAACCTTTACACGTTTAGCCGATTACGATCCTGCAACTGTCAGATTTAACTAAAATGTCATGCAATAATTCTCGACATTCTTAAAATCCTATATGACGTCAAAATTAGTGACGCACTGAAAAAAGGGTTTGGGACAAACTGTATATATATATATATATATATATATATATATATATATATATATTATATATATATATTCAACCCTCTGTATAAACCCTAGAAATATTAAAAGAAGGACACAATTGTCATGGGCTGCTTTTGGTAAGTTGAGCTTCATGTTAAAACGTTAAAAGACAAAAAAATCCCAATTCACTTAAAACGAAAAACCTATGACACTTTTATACTACCAGTTGCAACTTATGGGTTGGAAACTATGGCAATAACAAGAAGAATGGCAGAACAATTAAGAGTAACTCAACTGGCCATGGAGAGGGCCATGTTAAATATTAGCTTCAAAGACAAAATTCCTAACACCGAAATACGTCGAAGAACTAAAGTAACCGACATCATGGGAAAAATAGCGACATTGAGATGGCAATGGGTAGTACATGTAGCAAGACAAGACAGCAACAGATGGTCTCATAAAGTGACATTCTGGAGACCTCGAGAATCAAAAAGAAGCGTAGGAAGACCCAAAAGAAATGGATAGACGATATAACAGTTGTAGCTGGTAAACAGTGGATGATAATTGCAAAAGATAGGGAAGCGTGGAAGCAATTAGAGGAGGCCTATGTCCAACAATGGATAAATGCAGGCTGAAAAAGAAGAAGAAGAATATACAATTCTGGTCCATTTCGCAGGGCAACCGCTTTATTTATAGAACGACGAATCTCTGTCACCCTTCAATAAGAGATGTAGGTTCTAAATCAAAACGGGCGAACTCCTGGTTTGCAACCTTATCTCGAAGTAACCAATAAAAAAAATTAAAACATTTATGAATTTATGACCTCCATGGCTAATTAAATCTCTCCAGTTCGACGCCATACTTCTTTGCCATCTGATGAGTGTAGACAGTATCTCGACTCTTTCGTAAAAATAACATTACTCCATTATAATGTAAATGTTCCCTGGAAAATTTAAGTCTAGCCACTCTGTGGCGTGGAAGTAATTTGGGCCCAGTTGCTAGTCAGCAACTTTGCAAATCAAATTCATGTAATCTTCGACGAACTGTAAATACACTTAAATTATTACATTGAACCTCTTGAAACTGACGCCATCGCTGTTAAATGACGATCCCGCAAAGCGTTGGCTCGTATAAAACGATCATCTAAAGCGGTAGCTTTGCGCTTCCTGTCACTTTCCGCTTTACACCTGTTTGTTCCAGTTCATATAAAACGTTTCACTGCCCTTTTGATGGTAGAGCGATGAGTCTTTAATATTCTAGCGACATGTTCATAATTTCGCCCATCTTTAACCAGAGCAAACGCTTTCGCACAATCTTCGACACTAAGAACCATGATCAATCATACATTCAACAAAATGTAAGTGTGAATATGACAAAACAATCACCAAAGCCACCTAGTCGTATTATAAAATAAATCCAAAATAATCATAATTAAAAAAGTCCTAAAATGTGGGTGGCAAATTCATTTGGCTCTAAAAAATGAACCAAGGCATATTTTGACATGAAACAAAAAACATAATGCTTATGAGACATGGTTGCAACAGAAAAATGACGAAAATTAACAAACGCAATTATTCCACAGGATGATTCAAAGTTGGGATAATAAAAACCAGGTTTTAACTAACCCCGTACAATAAGTCTAATATAAAATTTTATCAAATAACGGACTATACCAAATTAAAATTTATAAATATTTATAAAGTGTTATAAATTTATGTAAAGTGGCTAAAAATAAAAAAATTTAAATACTTTGAATTTGACCAAAATTTTCTCCGTTGCGATTTTTTTGCATTTGCATGTAGAAGATAAGAAGATATAGAAAAAAAAATTAAAAACTCTTTCTAAATTATAATAATTATAATTAAGTGCAGCTACATGAAGTGTGGATCAAGTAACAAGTAGTCAAGAAGTGTGTTCCTTTTCCTTTTGCTTATGTATAGGCCTGTTTCTTCTTCAATATTAATTTCCTGCATGTTATTTAAATTATTATACCATTTCTTCCTTGGTATTTCCACTTCTTTAACCATTTGGTGGTTTGTTTCTTGCTATCATTACTGTCCTTGCCTCTGTCATTCTGGTAATATGTTTCTTTTCCTTTTAAAACCCATGTAACATTACATAGCTTTCAAAAGCTTACACAATTAAAATCAAATATAAAGGTAAGTGTCAAGCAGGCTTTAAAACAAACAGCTTACTGATAGACCAAACTTTCAAAATTAAACAAGTTTTATCGATTTCATATGAATTATTTAATTTAGCAAGCAGCATGTTGTTTATTTTGAAAATATACAAATTTTGAAAAAGAAGAAAACTAGAACAAAAGATGCACACTTCATCCCAATCCACAATGATTAACATAAAAAAGATCAAAATTAAAATGAGAAAAGGCAGCAAATATTTGATTTCACGCAAACAAATCCTATGTATCTTTTGATACGTATTTCGACCTAATAGGTCTCGTCAGAAGAGCTATTCATAGGGGTTCTCAACGTGAAAAATCAATATTTTCTGCCTTTTAAGAAGCAACAATAACATGGCTTCAATACGGACGCAGTAGCGACATCTAATTAAACAATTGATAAATAGTTTCGAAACACAATTCAGATTTCTGCTTTATAATCTGAGCCTTCTAAGAATTGCAAGGCAAACAGACTATCAACGTCTGTTAAAAGAGACATGGGGAATCTAAAATTTGCATTCCACGACATGTCTTTTACAACTAAGCAGAAATCCTTAGCGAATTGTGTTTCTCGTACTCCCACAGAGTATATCCGAATAAAATGAGAAAAGGCAGCAAATATTTGATTTCACGCAAACAAATCCTATGTATCTCTTGATACGTATTTTGACCTAATAGGTCTCGTCAGAAGAGCTATTCATATGGGTTCTCAACGCAACGTGAAAAATCAATATTTTCTTCCTTTTAAGAAGCAACAATAACATGGCTTCAATACGGACCCGATAGCGACATCTAATTACAAAATTCGTAAAATAGTTTCGAAACACAATTCAGATTTCTGCTTATAATCTGAGCCTTCTAAAAATTGCAAGGCAAACAGACGTTGTTAAAAGATGTTAAAAGAGACATGGGGAATCTAAAATTTGCATGAAATCGAATATTTGCAGTAAATATCAACTAACTACGATTAATCAATAAATCAAATTTTTATTCACTGGAAAAAATTGTCAAAATACTTTCAAATTCAAACTCCCTCAATGTTATATGTTTTTATCTCTGGATCACCTGTACTTATTCCAGATCTCTTTCCCTTCCTTCAAATGTAAAGCTGCGATATTTTCAAGCCCCACGTTTTGGAAGCCAGTTATTATGATATTCAAAGTCTTGGTGCGCCAAGCAATTAATTAGCTAATTAATTAATTAATTAATTGAAATTATTTTAATGATACGACTATGATTCTATCACACCTTTTAATTCTCTTATCTCAGGGTTATATTCGTGCTTCAATATCTATGCTATTACATGTGAAAGGTAAGGTCCAAAGAATACTGGAATAATAAAAAACATATAGGATCTAACGTTAATATATTGAAATAAAAATAATTAAATAAAATTCACACTCAAATGTTTTCAATAAACAAAATCTCATATAATGATTCTCAAAATTTTGTTCTACGTACGTGAACCTTCAAAATTACTGGTACAAACAATATTAGTTAAAATCTCAAAATCCAAATATTATTCTAAATCTCCTAATCAAAATATTTATATCCTTTCTAAATTAAGTGTAAAAATTGTGTTATCAATAAAAGAAAAACTGCAGAAAACAACACTATCTCTCTTTGATGATGAGTGGTCCAAATCCTTGTTCCTTGTAGACTATACTATTTACTCGTAGCCGCTCCCTAGGTAATCAACAATCTTACAACAAACTATTGCAAGTTTATCGTCCTTAATGATCTCCTTCAAATGCACGAATCGTTGAAATTATGCTAGCTTCTTCTTCTCTCAATAAACTGAATCTCTCGTTGGCCTGAGTGAAAAATGACTCTTGGAATATCTTTTCTTTACGATAAACTGAATCTATTGTTGGCCTGAACAGTGACTCTTGGAATATAAGTAGAAAATATAACTTACAATCTTTTACTGGATCAGCTTCTGTCAGATACACTAACTACACGAAGACTCACAAACTTTCACTGCTACTGCTTACTACCTCTGGGAAACTACCCGAGAACAACGGCCGTTCGCCTTGCACCCTTGGAAACCAACTGACTATCAATTTTTCTTCCGAAACTAACTAACGTCTCATTCTCAAACCAAACCTCCCACCTTTTCCAATCTCATCCAATCAAAACGCGTCATACATCTCCCATTTCTTCATTTCGATAACACCCAAATTTTTACCTACAATTATAAAATTTCCTAAAACTTATTTACAAAATCTTTTCCTACCAATTCTAAAGAAACTAACAAACACATATCTTTCTAAAATCTATTCTATTGTCCTAATTACTGCACAACATTTATTTGGAAAAACCGCTTCTAATGTCTAGGGTTTTACTTAAGCTTATAGGGGTCACTCAAATATATTTTAACAAAGAAAATAATTTATGCATATCTTACGTTTTGTTAAATACAGGTAATCCAAAATTAAAAGACTTTCATTCTTCGAAATGTTTGTTGTTCATTATTTGACTTATCTGAATTATTTTAATGTTTTTGAACTTTGAAATATTTTAAGCAAACCAATACTTTTCTCGATTTTACATATCATAATATATATTATGATATATATATATATATATATATATATATATATATATATATATATATATATTTGTTTATGTAATGTCTTTT
Organism: Diabrotica balteata; assembly: GCA_918026665.1. Taxonomy (NCBI): domain Eukaryota; kingdom Metazoa; phylum Arthropoda; class Insecta; order Coleoptera; family Chrysomelidae; genus Diabrotica; species Diabrotica balteata. The sequence goes on along the minus strand of OU898278.1, from coordinate 113,257,501 downwards.
ATATTTTTTTAAAATATGTGATTACGCTATTTATATTATCTACGATCAAACGGTGGTGGAGACCTTATTACATATACCAATAAAAATAGAAGGTGAATAGTCTGAGAAGCAGTTAATTTTAAAAAGTGCACGTTGTTGTGGTAAGACTATTTGTAAATTAAATAAACTACGATGAATACTTAATGCTATGTCAACTCAGACAGCACTTTTCATTTGTCTAAAAAGAAAAATACTGCTTGACAAGTCACAGTTTAAGGTAATAACATATGTGCTAGGTGACACGTAAATATTCATATTATTCTTACTTTAACATATTTATCGAGTAAATCAAGTGTAAATATAACAGCCATTCTCCATACTTTTCATTTTAAATGAGTTTTATTAATGTAATCGATATTTTTATAAAACAAAAACTGTACAATTTGTTTAGTACTAGCTATTTGCCATTTAAGTGCATCAATTTTTTTTATGAGTTTAATCACGTTTAATTCCACGTACTCTAGCTATCTAGCTATTGTTTAGAGAGGTACATTCAGCATTTGTCTGCTAAGATCCATTAGACTAACCAAAAGCCTCTTGCCTCTTGTTGGTAATAATTCTCTTCATATGGGTCCTCATTTCCAGAGCTTTCTAATTGTTTTTTAACTTTGCACCTATGTTTGAATTTTATTTCTAACAATATTTTTAGTGATATCGCGAAATAGTTTTGTTTCTTTGAAGATTTGAAACGAATTAAAACCAAAAAAAATTAACGAAACGAACTACAGATAGATAGACTGCATGCTAAGTGTCAGTACGGGTAGACAGAGGCTGATCGCAGTTCTCTTGTAGAACTTGGTCATGGACGGGCTGATAGCTACACTTAGCAATAGCAGGCTTCATGTTTTGGGATGTGTGTACGGCCTGGTGATCCGAACCCACGGAAAATTAAATGGCACAGTTAGAGTTAGAATGCAACAGGCTCTAACTGTAATTATTAAATGGAGTTCAAATTTAGGGCTTAACATAAGCACCCAGAAGTCAAAAATGATGAAATTTACCAGAAGAGAAACTAGAGGGATTAAATCCTCTAAGTATTACAAATCTTAATCTGATAAGCAAAGTATAATGGAGTAATATTAGACTCAAGGCTTACTTGAAATCAGCAAATAGAACGAATAACTAATTGACTTTTTTGCAAACCAAGTAAGATGCAAAGTCTTGCTTGCTTTGAGTTTAAATCTCATGGGCTCTAAGAGGAACACCAACGTAGTAAATAGCATGGGTCTCAAACTGCAGAAAGGTTGGAAGTAGGAATATTCAGTAGTGGCAGAAATTTAAACTTTTTCATTCCTACTATTTCTCTGCAACAGTGATATATTAAATGTAGCATTTATAAAAACTTTTTTTATATAATTATGTTTATTTACAATCTACATCATTATAGAGTATTAAGTTAATCTGTTACAGGTTTTTCGCGTGAAGGAGAGACATCCAATGACCTTATTCTATTTTGGTTTGGAATTGAAGTAGGTCTTGGGACCAGGTTCTATCTAGTTTTCTTGTCTTGGCTGGCCCATGGTTGAATAATTTCCTTACTAGCTCATTTTCATGGTGAATGGTACGTTTATTTGGGACTCCGTGGCTCGATGGATTTCTTCTCTGATGAAAGGAATCTTTAAGTTGTAGTGAAGTGTTTGATTACTTACCTACCATGGTGCATTCACTATCGATCTTAGCACTTTAGACTGGAATATTTAAATAATATTCAGCGAAGTTGGCTTTGCACAGCCTTATAGGTGTAGTCCGTAGGTAGGTTTGAGTATGGCTTTGTATAGGCGAATTTTGTTTTGGATGTTAAATTTTAATTTATTTCCAAAAAGCCAATAATACATTTGCCGGAATTTTAAGTCGAGCTACCTTCTTTTGGTTTGGATATGTTTCTTTCAAGTGAGACGTTGGTCAAGATGGAGGCCAAGGTATTTAGCGTCTGTTACTGTTGGTATTCTTACATTTTCCATCCTTACAGGTGGGCATATGTTGTGACGGTTGGTAAATGTTATTTGAGTTAATATTGTTTTATTTACTTTTGTTCTTCATTTCGTATACCAATCACTGAGTATGTTCAGATGATGTTGCAGGTTTTGTGAGGCTTGTATGGGATCCTCATTTACAGCTAGTATTGCTACATGGTCAGCAAAGGAAGCGATGGGAGCATTATTAGTCCCTGGTATATCGGCTGTGTAGAGTGAGAAAAGCAGTGGCCCTAGAACACTACCCTGCGGGTCTCCGGAGTTGACAGTATCTATTTGATATGTAGGATTTAAGTAGGAGGAAATAGTTACTGGATAGTGCTATTTGTACTTTATAAAGCAGACCTCTGTGCCAAAGTTTGTCAAACGCTTGTGAGATGTCTAGAAATACAGCATTGCAGTATTTCTTTTTTTAAGACTTTTTCATATTTTATTTATCATTCGAAGAACTTGTTGGGTAGTGGAGTGATTGTCCCGAAAACCAAACTGATGTTTTGGAAGTAATGTTAGGAATTCATGATCTGGGTATATCCTTTGTAGAAGCAATCTTTCAAAAACTTTGCTTACGGATGGGAGTATGTTGATGAGTCGATAAGATATTACTTTATTGGGCTCTTTTTCTGGCTTGAGGATCATAATAACTTCAGCAAATTTCCATATTTTTGGAAAGTACGATAAGCTTAGCATGCGGTTAAATATAACTGTTAGCAAAGTAATAGTCTTATGAGAAAATTGTTTTAGTACTTGTGCCGAGAATAAATTATAACCTGGGACCTTTCGTGAATTGAATTTGTTTATTTCTTTTCTGACTTCCATAGGAGTAAAACTTTTAATTGGGAGGGACATTTGACATGCTACACTAATTAGTTTTTCCACTTCTTTATCAGAGTCTGCTGGCTCTGTTTGAAATACGTTTATAAGATGTTAAGCAAAGACGTTTGCTTTTTCTTTGTTGGAACAGGCCCATACGCCATTTGGTTTACGGATGGGAGGAATTGTTGTGTATGGTTTCTTAAGCTTCTTAGTCACCTCCCATATCGTCTGGTCATTTGCTGGAAGGTTTGTAACGTAATGTTAAATTGTTTCGTTGTTTGCGGCTTTGATGGCTACTCCAAGTTGCCTTCGTAGTATATTGAATATATGTAGGTCTATGTTGTTTCTAGATATTTGCCAACTTCTCCTAGCACGACTCAGCAATGAGTTGGTGACTGTGCAGTGGAACATTTGTGATATGTGTTCGTTTGCGTTCAGTTCATGGTGTAGATTGTCATGCCGCTTTTTGCACAAGTGTGGTGAAGTATTGAGCTGCTGTATCTATGTCAGGTGTAGATTTGATCCGCAGATTAAGATTGGTGTTTTCTTCTAGGTAGGATTAAAAATCTGCCCAGTTGGTGTTTTTGACGTGAGTCGAGAAGGTGGTGGGCTGCTTATAACTGTGGTACTCAGGCTCATGATAACCGGTGTATGATCCGATACGAGATCATAGCTGGATTCTATTAGACAGTTGTTTTTGAACACTCCTTTGCTTATGTAGTAGTCCAGCAGATCTGGAAGTTTTCTGGGGTCACTCGGCCAGTACGTAGGGATTCCGTTGGTTTGGCAGTCATAGTTGTTATCGGTCATTGCTTTTAGAAGATTACGACCTTTTGTTGTTGTGTCTTGAGCCCCAGTGTATGTGTTTCGCATTCCAGTCTCCCCCGGCTACGAATTTGCTGCTAAGTAATTGGAAAAAGGCATTGTATTCATCTGTGGAGATTGCGTGACAAGGTGGGCTTTACATTGCAGATATATTAAAGTGCCATGGCGTTGCATTTACTTGAAAGTTTGCCGCTTTTATTTTTTCTGTGGCATATTTCGGCAATACATGATGTGATATGCAGCTGCGGATGATTACCACTGAGCCACCATGAGCTGTACCATCGGGATGAGGTGTGCTGTATGTGGTAATTTTTAAAAACTGATAAATAATTTATTCACCCAACCACTTGCCAAAAGAATACTACAGAAAGTATAGCCAGAAAATCTACCGAAATAATACTTAGAGAAACTTAATTTACCTACTTATAGAGTATTTACTTATTACTATGTGTATGTATATAGTAGATCGTAAACATGCAATGTAGCAATAAAAAAAAATTATTTAATCTCCTACTTATTTGATTATTTGATCTCGTACTGTTGCTTTTCTATTCTTTGATGTTATACCGTAGTGCGTGATGTGAGCCGTAGGCACTAAATAAAGGGGCTGTAATATAAAAAACTTCTTGGGTAGCATTTGGAATAGCTTAATATCAAAATACAATATCAATGCACGTAACAAAATAAATAATAAATAAGCCTATGAAGACTACAATCAAACAAGTTCCCAGTTATATGATTTGACTTTCATAAGAGATTCTTTCATAAGATTCTAATTGGTGTCAACCGAATATTTATAATAAACATTTATATAATAAGCATTTAAGTCGGTAAGGAATAGTTACTGCTGTATTTGCACAAGTTACAAATAACTGACATATATTATGCTCCAGAACTTTTCGTATGTCAATGTTAAGTAGACTAACGTTTTAACAAAAGTTTCAAGATAATTAGTCAACAAAGATGGATGTATTTAGACGTTTTATTTTATAATCCTACATTACAAATAGAGATTCTCGGAACAATGAGCTAAAATGCGTGATACACGCGATAAACATCTTTAGCTTCGCTCATTCACGAAGAAAATTGTCTCGGCTCAGTGACGTATCGAAAAATAGAGAAAATAATGTCGAAAAATAAACAGATCTATTTTTACTGTAAGAGACCAAATATTCAAATTTAACAAAAAAAGAAACATTTTAAATATATCATTACTAGATATTATGTAATTCATATTGACTTCTATAGATTTCTATGATCGTTGCCTCAATCACATTATTTATTAACGTTTTCACAGTCAGTCTCGATGTTTTGCACAGTGGAGGTTGATTGATCTTATGCAGCATAATGACAACTGATCTTAATTTTAATTGTAAATTGTGAGGTGGAAGTCCAGGCAATTTCGATGAATTCAACTTTCCTGGAGGAAAATTGTAAATGGTTCTATTAGGATGATCGAAATCTGTATTTTTGCTGTCATTATGACTCGTTCACTTAGCACTTACTTAGTTATTGAACCGTTATGCTGTATTAAAAAAACATGCTATTAAGCTCCTCTTTTGAAACTGTGAAAAAAAAAGAAATCTGTAAGTAATGTGATAATTCCTATCGAGATGTCAATAGCGACTTTACCATTTTCAATGTCTAAAAACTGCTTGGAAAACACAATTATTGCGCTCTGATCTTGTGGCAAAAACACTCGCATGTTAGTTATCAACTGCAGCGTCTTAGGTGTCGCCACAAATTGGATGATGTTAGTCCATCCGCCGCAGTTCGCTGATGAATAACTGGAAGAGTCTGACAATATAATCATGGCTATACCAAAAATGTTTTGGTTGTTACAAATATCTTTTTCAGTTCTATCCAATGCCTATAATAAGCTTTTGTGTGCCATCATACATTAGTCCCAAAAGATTAATTTTCATACCCATAAAATCTTAGCCACTACGCTATTTTTGGCGATGTTGCGAGTTGGTGTTTCATTGATGTGTATTTTTAATGGTAATATGTAGGCAGAATAAATTTAAATATAGATGTCTTTAAAAGAATAAACCAAGAACGCCAACTTTTCGAAACCATCAAGAAAACGGCGTATCTAGGTCACACCATGCGAAATGAAAAATACCAGTTCCTCCAACTTATAATCGAGGGTAAAATTGAAGGCAAGAGGGCAATGGGACGCAAGAAAATGTCCTGGCTCCGAAACATAAGGCAATGGAAAGCTATTCTTCTTCTTCTTCAAGTTCCACTCCTATCGGAGATTGGAAATCATTCTGGCAATTATATTTTTATTGGTTACTCGCCTGAATAGTTCAATTGAACTGCATCCAAACCACTCACGGAGATTGCGTAGCCACGAGATTTTACGTCTTCCTACGCTTCTTCTACCTTTGATTTTACCCTGCATTATATTCCTTAGTAGTTCGTACTTTTCACCTCTCATGATGTGCCCCAAGTATTCCAATTTCCTGATCTTTATGGAATTTAAAACTTCGCATTGTTTTCCTAGTTGTTCGAGAACTTGTTCGTTTGTTTTGCGATCCATCCATGATATTTTCAAAATGCGTCGGTAACACCACATTTCGAATGCTTCTAGGTTTTTAATGTTGGATTTTTTAAGTGTCCAAGCTTCAACTCCATACAAAAGGGTAGAGAAAATATAATATCGAAGCATTCTTATCCGGAGCGATATATAGATATCGCGATTACAAAAAAGTTTTCTCATTCTATTAAAAGTTGACCGCGCAATTTCAATGCGGCATCTTATTTCTTTTGTCTGATCAGTATCTTCTGTGATCCATGCTCCAAGGTATTTGTACGAAGATATTTGTTCAATTGTCGGTCAGATAGCTCAGCGGGCTGTGCGGCTGCCTCTCATTCGCTTCACTGTCGAATGGTTTAGTGGATGTGGGTCGAGCCCAAGCTCGGTGTACAGAAAACAAAAAGTCTAACGCAGCAGTTTAAAATTCTAGATGAATCTGCGGCTTAGACTAGGATATGCTGGGTTCTGATCGGCCTATGGTGGAGCAGTACGGCAAGAGATAAGGGCTTGCGGCTCGGTGATACTCCTCCATAGATCCCTACCGGACGGGCGTAACGCCTAAAAAACCGGATATATATATATATATATATATATATATATATATATATATATATATATATATATATATATATATATATGTAACAATAAAACACTGAAAACTTTGTTTTCAAACTTCCACAAAATTTATTTTAAATATTATCACTACAGCTGTTTCGGCTGATTGCCTTTCTCAAGTGATCTATTTTGGCTTGGGTTTACAAATTTATAGTCTCTAATGAAATAGGTTGAGGAGGGGAGAACTGTTTGTCTCAAGTTGGTCATTCAGAATTATATCTGTGTTTTTTAATTTGTTGATTTCCATAGATTCTAACAAAGATAGCTTAAGGCCTTTATTTTGAATGTGAAGAATTTTAAATTTGTCATTAAAAGAATGATTATGATCTAGAAGGTGAAGTGCGTATGTCGAATCTGTTTTTCTATTCTTGAAAGCCCTTTTATGTTCTGCTATTCGTTTATCAAAGTTTCTACCAGTTTGACCGATGTAAGTTTTTGGGCAGTCGCCACATTGGAGTTTGTATACACCACTATTTAAGTGTTTTTTATTTTGGCTCTTGTTATTTTTAATATATTTGCCTAGGTTGTTATTTGTTCGGAAAGCTGGTGTTATTCCTTTCTTTTTTATGTGTTTGGCAATTTTTGTTGTTATTTTGCCTGTATATGTAATCGAGCAGAAGGTACTGGGTTTTTTCTCTGGTGGTGGAAATACTAATTTCAGGGCTTTCTTGTGTAGTTTTTGATTTAACATTTTATTAATTGTTTGTTCGTTGTATCCGTTGTTTACTGCTATTTGTTTAATTATATTTAATTCTGTCTCAAAGTTGTCTTTTGACATCGGAATTTCTGTTAATCTATGTAACATACTATGATAAGCTGCCAGTTTATGTTGTGTTGGATGGGATGACGAATTGTGTCTCCCCTCCTCAACCTATTTCATTAGAGACTATAAATTTGTAAACCCAAGCCAAAATAGATCACTTGAGAAAGGCAATCAGCCGAAACAGCTGTAGTGATAATATTTAAAATAAATTTTGTGGAAGTTTGAAAACAAAGTTTTCAGTGTTTTATTGTTACATAAAATGAATTTCCATCAAGTAACGGTCGAATCCATCAATTATATATATATATATATATATATATATATATATATATATATTTGTTCAATTTCTGTATTGTCTAGTACTAGCTTAACTTTGATGTTTTGTGCTTTTGTAAATACCATGAACTTTGTTTTCTTCAAATTGATTTTTAGTCCATAATCGTTGCAATATATATTTAGTTGTTCAGCAAGGTGTTGCAGTTCTTCTAGTGTTCCTGCCAAAAGGACGGTGTCGTCAGCATATCTTATGTTATTAAGTGGCTCACCGTTTATTATAAGGCCCTCACTGATCTCGGCAAGCGCTAATTCTGAGATGGCTTCTCAGAATGGCTCAGATGGCTTCACTGTATAAATTGAATAACAAGGGTGATAAAATACACCCTTGGCGGACCCCACGGCGAATCTGGATATCCTAATAAAATTTCTTTAAGTCGATTATGTTGCACTCTGTCAAATGCCTTCTCAAAATCAATGAAACAGGCATATACTTCCTGATTAATATCTAAGCATCTCTGCGAAAGAACACTTATTGTAAACAGTGCAACTCGTGTTCCCAGTCCTTTCCTAAATCCCATTTGTGTATTACTTATGCCTTCATCTAATTTCTTATGTATTCTATTGTGAATTACTTTTAAAAACAATTTTAAGACATGACTCATTTAAACGGAAAGCGATTAACGACTTACAATCTCTGATACATATTGCAAGAAATAGAGAATTAATGGAAAATGTGATCGCTAATATCCATTAGTGGATTTGCATCTGAAGAAGAAGTAGGCAAAATCTACAGTTCGTCCGCCTTCTAAAGTCGCAGCTATTCCAGATAAAGCCAACGCTAGGGCTACTGCGATCTGGTCCTCGCCAAAAAAAATAAAATTAATAATGTTTTTGTCTGTATCTGCCAAAGCATCAAGGAAGTAAATTCCAGCTGATCCGATATTCACAGCTTCCACCAAAGTATCGTACGCAATTCTTTGTTTTTGATTCAATTGTAGAAAATTTGTTTGAAGTATTTCAAAAAATTCTTCAGTGTTGAACTGTTGTTATTTTTGTAACTATTTTTTTTTTCTAAAGAGTCACAAAGGAAATAAATAACATATTTATTTACTGTCAAATGTTAATGATGTGTTCATAAAATTTTTAAAAACATATATATCAAGCTTCATAAAAAACTATGTTTTGATAATAAACTCAAATAAAGAAAATAAAATAAGAGTAAATAACAGATGACACAGTTTAACGAGTATACTGTGGGTCTTTTAATATCCCATAGTACATCAAGAAATTTACTTTTGGTCTATAATAAACTAACATAGCTTAAACATTTTCTCTTCCAAACCCTGAAAGTCTAAAAAAATGCTTAGTTAATGTGAGTAAAAATATAACATTTACTATTTTGCCACAATTAGATCCTATTTCCGATCTCCCCAATTCAAAAAAGGTCTCGAATTGATTCTTTTTAAAACCAGTTGATAAATCAGAACTGATCCAAACAATCAGTAGTATCAAAAACAAAACTTCCTGTAGTACTGATGGACTATCCATAATAATTTTCTTAAATCTTCCAAAAAATGTATTGGAAGTCCTGGTCTCACTAATTAACAATTTCTTTGAAAAAGATATATTTCCGGAGTGTCTAAAAAAAGCCATTATTTTTTCTGTTTATAAGGGTGGTGAAAAATCTATAATGTCTGCAACCATAGACATATTGTCTTACTATCGATCCTATTCAAAATTACTGAGAGACTCATTAAAGCCCGACTTATGTCATTTCTCGTTGAAAACAACATTTTATTACAAAGTCAGTCTGGTTTTTTATCTAAAAAATGTTCCAGTGATGCTATGTTTTCTGTACTACATGAGGTCATTAAGCACTAAACAATAATCTTTACAGTGCCACTGTTTTTTTGTGACTGTGTCAAAGCTTTTGATTTTGTAAATCATAACATTTGGTTAAAAAACTAAATTTTACGAAATTCGAGATTATTTCTTTAAATTAGTTCTAATCTTACTTAAGGAATAGGAAGCAACTACGGATACTGACTCTAGTCACAAAAGCATTGTATATAAAGTACCACAAGGTTCAGTGCTGGGTCATCTACTTTTTATTATCTTAATAAATGACATCGATAATTCAAAAATTGATGGAAAGATTTTTCTTTTTGCTGATGATACCAGTATTATCTGGAGTAACTCTAATATTGCAACTCTTCATGCAATTATAACTTCTGATCTACTTAAAATAAAAACCTGGTCCGACTCTAATTTACTGTTTTTTAAGACATTTAAAGACATTAAATTATACATTTAAGACAGTAGCATTATCCTATAAAGGAGCTCTTCAACCCTTGCTTCTTAATAACAGCCGGATCAGTATTGTTGATTCTGTAAAATTTATTGGTATTTTTATAGCAACCTTAAATATATTCTTCATATCGATTTAAGTAAGAAACTAGCCTTAGCCTGCTATGCAATAAGATCTGTTTTGAAGGAAATAAATTTAGCATTTTTTAAAATAACATACTTTTTTTGTTAAATCTCATCTTCGATATGGCCTTCCTTTTTGGGATCCTAGTACAACTGTCCAATCTGATGTTATTTTTAAATTACAAAAAAGAGCAACACGGTATCTTCATGGAATCAGCGGAATAACACATTGCAGAAGCTACTTCAAAAATCACGGGATTTTAACTATTCCCTCGTTATATATGCTAGAAACTGTTTTCTTAATTTGTAAACATCTACATGTTTTTCCAGCAAGACCTAATCATGACTATTCCACCAGAAATTCAACATTTGATGTGTATTTACTGATCCCGTTCACTGAGTTAGTCTTCTTCTTCTTCAGATGTAAATCCACTAATGGATGTTAGCGATTACATTTTCCATTAATTCTCTATTTCTTGCAATATGTATCAGAGATTGTATGTCGTTAATCCCTGTCCATTGCCTTATCTTTCGGAGCCAGGACATTTTCTTGCGTCCCATTCCTCTCTTGCCTTTAATTTTACCCTCGATTATAAGTTGGAGTAACTAGTATTTTTCATTTCGCATGATGTGACCTAGATACGCCGTTTTCCTTTTATTGATGGTTTCGAAAAGTTGTCGTTCTTGGTTTATTCTTTTAAGGACATCTATATTTGTGATTTTCGCTGTCCATGGTATTTTTAGGATACGGCGATAAAGCCATATTTCGAAAGCTTCTAATCTGTTTATATCCCTCGTTTTTAGTGTCCAGCCCTCTACGCCATATAGCAGTACTGACCATACGTAGCACTTAGTAAACCTTAGTCTCAGTTGAAGATCGAACTCTGAACAAGTCAGTACCTTCTTGAATTTTACGAAAGCTTGTCGAGCTTGCTCAATGCGACATTTTACTTCCCTGTCCGATGCCCAGTCTTCAAAAAACCACGATTCCAGGTATTTAAATTTACTCACTCTTTCAATGGACTTGGTATTCAGTGTTATGGTGGAGTTTTCAAGTGCATCCAAGTTTCTGAAGATGATCATGAATTTCGTCTTTTTGGTATTAATCTTTAATCCCATTCGCTTACTGTATTCTCCGATTATAGTGACAAGTTGTTGTGACTGAGTTAGTGAAGAAGTCTATATTATATTCGGCAAAAAAAATATACAACCATCTCCCTTTGCAGGTAAAATTTACAACTTCTTTCCTTAAGTTCCGTAAATTGATAAAAGCCGATCTATCTGAAAGACCATATTATTCGGTGGAGATTCTTAACGAATAACTAAGAAATTACAGTACGTTTAGGTACAAGCAACTAAAGTATTTTTATATATATTTGGCTATCACATGCAGCAACTTTCTTAACACATTGACGGACAGACCTGCTATAGCCGTCACTGTGACGCACCTGCTACAGCCGTTGTTGACTCAGACATTGTAAAAATTGTTATTTTAAATAATAATAAGTGACGTATGGTTTTGATTAGTAATTTTTGTGTGTAAAAGAATAAAAAATATACAGGGTGATTATTTTTGAAACAAGCAATGAATCCAAAAGAAGAAAAACGTCTTTTGAAACTGTATGAGGAAGTAGACAGCGATAAATATATTGATAGTGATATATCTTATGGGCAATCAGACTCCTATCATCCTGAAAATGACCATGTTGATTCTGATGACAGTAACATAGACTCAGAGTTAAGTTCAAATTTTTTTTTATTTTTGTTGTTATTTTAGAACACTAACTTTCAGGTTCTAGAAACTCTTAATAAAGAAGATCATGTTTCTTCAGAAGTGAGTCCCGAATCAGATGCTGACGATAATATTCGTGCAAACGCAGACCCAGTCGAAAGAAGTGGTAATGAGGATACTAATGAAAATGGATGGAATAGTGATACTGTGAGTATAGATCACTTCTTATTTGATTATTCACAAATGGAAATCAAGTTATTTGAAGATTTGAACTGGTCACCTTGTGACATTTTTACTCAACTGTAGAATGATGGTATAAAGGATTTATTGGTAAAATTTACAAATCATTATGGGAAATCTTTAACTGGACAATCACGCCCCAAAACCAGACATTCACGTAGTATTACTTTTATAGAGACGTCCAAAAAGGAAATGAAAAAAATTTCTTGGTTTATGTTTGCTACAAGGGCAAATTAAAGTCCAGAATAATAGAAAACTGTTTACTTTCGATCCATTAAACTACCATCCAATATTCTCGTATATAATGGGCAGCAGACGATTCGAACAAACCGTGCACAGTGGTAACGATATTCTTAATCCGAATCATTGACTTTACAAGATTAAAAGCCTACCAAAATTTATGTCTTAGAAATTTTCAAGACTCTTATACACCAGGTGCACCAAAGTTGTCTTTGAACGAGTCGTTACTATTATTTCGTGGTCGGCTATCATTTAGAACTTATATGAAAAATAAATTAAACATCGAAAAATGTCTTATCTGGGACATACAGTAAGGGGAAGTCGATATAAAACTTTACAACTAATCCTTAAAGGCAAAATAGAAGGCCGTAGAGGTGTAGGAAGAAAACAAGTTTCTTGGTTAAAAAAAATTCGTAAATGGACTTAGATACCAAATGCAGGACAATTATTCCAAATTGCAGAAGATCGAGAAGCCTTCGCAATGGTGATCGCAAACGTCGGAGAAATTTGATATGGGAATAAATTGGAAATATGGGAAATATGGGATTAAATTTTACGAACTTTGTTCTCACATCCATCATTTTTAACTTTAGATTTCGTAACTATGGGTTTTTACAAGGTTGGGTAGTTAACCCAACGCCAAACCCCTTTTCGGAGGGCCATTTGGCCCTCCTAAACCAGAAAATCAAACCAGATAAGATTGGTTAAGGCTACTATGCGTAATGTGGTTTGCAAGGTCGAAATACAGGGCGAATAATCACAGGCGTTTGGAACGCATGTTGGGCTGCGACAGGGAGACGCGCTGGCGTGTCTCCTTTTCAACATAGCACTGTAAAAGGCGATCAGAGATGCCCGAATAGACAACAGAGGAAATATTTTTTAATAAATCATCCCAAATTTTGGCATATGCAGATGATGTGGACCTAGTTGCTCGCACAACACGCAAGCTAGAAGAAATGTACACCACCTTCTCAAATGCCTCAATATCTATGGGCCTGCAATTAAATGAGGAGAAAACTGAGATGATGGCATCAACACCCAACAATAGATTCAGGAACATCGGTCCCCAATTCACGGTTGATAACTCTACCTTTGAAGTGGTGGACAAATTCACATACTTACGCTCCCTGATCACCAGAGAGAACGCCATAACGGAAAAAATCAAGCGGAGGATAATAATGGCAACCAGATGCTATTTTGGACTGAGTAGACATATGAGAAGTAGAAACTTAAGCCAAAAAACAAAAAATAACCATATACAAAACCCTTATACAGGCAGTGTTGACATATGGATCGTTGGAGAAGTAGAAACTTAAGCCAAAAAACAAAAAATAACCATATACAAAACCCTTATACAGGCAGTGTTGACATATGGATCGGAAACATGGACCATCTCCAAGGCAGACGAAGACCTTCTGCTTATATTTGAACGAAGGATCCTGAGAAGAATATTTGGTGGCATCTGTGAAAATTGTGTTTGGAGGAGGAGCTATAACTACGAGGTATACCACAGATATAAACAAATATTTGGTGGTAAAGACGTAGTATCTCTTATAAGAATAGGAAGACTAAGATGGGCAGGACATCTAGCAAGATCACAGCAGAACAAACCTCCTAGAAGAATCCTTATGTCACAACTCGTGGGATGTAGAAAAAGGGGTAGGCCAAAACTCAGATGAAAGGATGGTGTAGATGAGGATAGTAGAAAGATAGGCGCAGCAAACTGGCAACGGTTGGCAATGGATAGGACTGCCTGGCGTAATAGACTTGGGAAGTCGAGGCTCTTTCATAGGGCTGTAGCACCATTGATGATGATGATGTTCTCACGATGGATACGTGTTGAATAGGTCATGAAATATAAGGGTCAGGGGGATGAGGGGCCAGATAATAATATGACGAAACTGGAACGTCTGGTTATGACACTGATGCAGCCATATCTAAATAAGGGATATCATCTCTTTATCGATAACTATTATAATACCATAACACTTGCCAATAGATTGTTGCAGAATCAAACACACGTAACAGGTACTCAACGCTCGAACAGACGAGGAAACCCGAAAGTAGTTGTGACATGATCATATTATTCCTGTCTGAGAAAAACTATTTTCTGGTACAAAAAAGTTATTTTTCATTTGTTGGATATAACAGTTTGGAACTCCTATTTTTCGTACAAAAAAATTACAAAAAAAGATAAAATACATATAATACAGAGAAGCTCTTATTAGGTCGTTATTAGGTCTCAATAACAATTTCAAGGATGGTCGTTTCTGTGTCAATTTCAAGCCAATTCAGAACCTCATTATACTACTGGTACAGTATCTTAACACTTCCAAGAACTAACACCAAGATCAGATAACCATCATAGAAAGTTCTATTACCTACGCTGTAAACAGTATTCCAGAGACAAAAAGAGGACAGAAACTCATTGGAGATGTAAGACATGCCAGGACACTCCACCTGTTTGCCTGGACCATGTTTTGAAAGATGGCATATAGAAAGAAACTAATTTGTTATGTTCAAAAATGACTTTCTCTAATATTCTAAATGCCTATTAAAACAATTTCACGTAAACTTACATTGAACGATTGCAGCCGTTGTGTCCCATTAGACATAATATATTTGCCGGGTGGACGGTGGTGGCTCCTACCGTCATAGTTTTTTTTAATAAGTAACTTAATTTTAAGCAGTTTAGTCATTTAAAAATTTGAGTTCAAAATATTCCATAGTATAATAGATAATCAAGTGCGTTGATTTGGTCGAAAAAACGTGATGTGGTGTCCGTCAATGTGTTAAATATTAATTAAATATTCTTTTTCGTATGTTGTTTTTTTTAATTCGGAAGAAATAACGGATAATTCCATATAAGTTTGATTGTGCATAATTTATAAAATTCGTAAATTTTTGTAATTTGCAAAAAATATTTTATTTCAATTTTCTACGCCTCTGTGTAGAACCGTGTTTGAAATGAGCAATAGTTCCTAGTTGTGGGATTATTTTTGCTGTTGTGGGTATATTCCTTGGCCTAGAGCGACTTTGCGATGAGTTTGAAAGTAATAGTCACCAGGCACGGCATTTCGTCTTAAAGGGGGTGAATGTTTTTAAAACATTGCATTCATTTTAATGCGAAACAGGGACTAATTATTTCTTTTGTTCATAGTTGGATGTAGGAATTAACTCGAAATGAACAGTTGTAACAAAGACTTTAAACTAAAATCGATTTCCAACAAGAGACGAAGAGAATATACTATTTTCATTAACTTATTTAGTCTTATTTCTAAGGCGATTATATATTTATATAAAATACTAGTTGTAATAGTTAATTTAGTTCAAGAAAACCATAATTTTTCTGGGAGCCGTCTATTATGCAACGGTGGGTCTGGCGCCAATTGGCTTATTGTACATTTCATTTTAATTTAGGTATTCATCATCATCATCATCCAGTTTTCATTTATCACGTCCACTGCTGGATATAAACCTCCCTTAAACTCCTCCACTTATTGCGATTTTGTGCTCTTTGTTGCCAATTTTTCGTGATACGCCTGATATCTTCAGCC
Organism: Diabrotica balteata; assembly: GCA_918026665.1. NCBI lineage: Eukaryota > Metazoa > Arthropoda > Insecta > Coleoptera > Chrysomelidae > Diabrotica > Diabrotica balteata. Next base: position 113,241,456 of record OU898278.1, on the reverse strand, counting down.
CAACGTGTAGGTGGTTTTCCTCTACTACGTTTGTCTGCTCTCGGCCTCCAATGTGTAATTTTACTCGTCCGTCGTGAGTCATGCATTCTCGCTACATGGCCTGCCCAATTCCATTTAAGTTCCGCTATGCATTTCACGGTCATATATCGGTCAAATACAGTTAAAGTCAGAAAACTGCAATATCTGGGACATATTATGAGAGACGAGCGTTTTAACATGTTGCAATTAATAATGCAAGGAAGAATACATGGTAGAAGGAGTTCCGGAAGAAGACGCATCTCCTGGTAAATAATTTGAGAGCTTGGTTTAACTGCATTTCTGCTGACCTCTTTAGAGCAGCGGCGTCGAAAGTGCGAATTACCATGATGGTTGCCAACCTTCTTAGAGGAGATGGCACGTGAAGAAGAAGAATGCATTTCACAACATCAGCAATACTCGTCTTTCTTTGCAGATCTTCGTTTCTTATTTGGTCCCGAAACGTGACTCCCAGCATAGATCGTTTCATTCGTCTCTGTGTCACTTTCAATTTCGAAGCCGTAGTCTAGGTTAGAGTCATAGTTTCCGTCCCATAGGTCATGACCGGTAATACGCATTGGTCAAATAATTTTCTTTTGAGGCTAATTGGTATGTTGGCCCTAAGTGTGTCTCGTAGTTTTCCAAAGGCTGCTCACGCTAAAGTAATTTGTCTTTGGATTTCACTTGTTCGCATGTAAACCATCTGTGATAAGGACAAGATCATCTGCAAAACGGAGATGGTTAAGTTTTTTGCCATCTATTGTTACTCCTCTGTGGTCCAATTGACCATCTTAAAGGCATACTCTAATGCAGTTATAAATTGAATAATTTCGGTGGCAATCTATCTCCTTGCCTTATCCCACGTTTTATTTTTATTGGTCGGGTTTTATCGTGTATCTTACCAGTCATAGTGGCATTTGTGTAAATATTGTAAATAAGTTCACTATACCTATAGTCAATCCTACTGCCATTCACTGCTTCTATAAGGCTGTCTATTTCGATCATTACCACCTTTATAAAAATCTATGAAAGTGAAGACAAGAGGTTTGTTGTATTCTATAGATTTTTCATGAGCGTCTTTACTGTATGGAGGTTATCATTGGTACCATAATTTGATCAAAATCCTGCCTGCTCTCTCGGTTGGTGGAAATCTAATTTTCTCTTCAATCTTGATGTCACTAATCTAGTGAAGAGCTTGTATATGTGGTTCAACAGGCAGATAGGTCTATAGTTCTCCAGGTCCGTTCTATCTCCTTTTTAATGTAAAAGGATAGTTATAGCATTGTTCCATTCTTTGGGCACCTCTCTTTGCTGCAAACATAGATTAAATAGTTTCCTTAATTGATTTAATAGCATATCTCATCAAATAAGGATAGCTTTTATTACATTTCTATCCTCTCCTGGGGCTTTGTTATTTTTCATTTTTCTTAACGCTTGTCGAATCTCATCTATATTTATTTCTGACCTTAGTTCGGAACCTTTATTCATGATCTTTTTTAAAATGGCTGTTTGTATTCCTGTTTTATCTTCTCGCCAACTTCTATATAATTCCTCTTAAAACTCTTCGACGACCTGTATTAACTCGTTTCTACGTGATATTATTTCATTTTGCTTATTTCTTAATTTATGATTTTTGCATTTCCCATTCGTTAGCTTTCTACATAGAACTTTTAAGCTGTTATTTTCCTGTATAGTTCGTTTAATATTATCGGTTTTAAATTTTCTTAAATTTCTCCTGATTGCCTTCGAAACAGTTTTATTCATTTCTCTTGTGTGAGTGTAGCTTTCTGCATTCTCATCGCTTCTCATTTGTCTTCTTTGATCTAGCAGCTTTTCAGTATATGGACTTATTTATTTATTTTTTAGGTATTATGTATTAGCTATTTAGGTATTAGGTTTAAGAATATTATAAGTCTTAAAATAAAAAGAAAAGATATTGCAGTAGGCGGTACAGTGGACTAGCGCGAAGCTTCATACTATGTTTTGTTAATTTTTAAAATTAAACTAATATTTTTAAAATTAAAATAATTCAATAACTTATTATTATGATTTCTCTTATCGTCACCTGCTAACGTAATAACAAAGAAAACGTTGTTTACTTATTACAAACCTGACATTTTCAGACAAAACATTATATTAATGATAAAATATAAATAAAAATCATTTGAGTTATTTAAATTATTAAATAAACTAAATTAGATGTATAAAAATAATAATTTTATTTATTTAATATTATTTTAAAATGGGAAGCAAATAATAAAGCGAAACGTTTAAAGTTTTGCAGAATTTACTTAGAATTTCCATGTTTCGCACATGGAAAATTATTCGCGTGTCGACAAACCGTCATCGTTGTATATTCATGAAAAGGCCAAAAAAATTAAACAAAATGGAATAAAAGGAAAGCCAAACATTAAAACGTTTAACTTTTTAAATTCCTTTCCTTAGGTAGCTGTCGTTTCCTTCGTGGTTATTATTAGTTGTTTCCCACGAAACCATCAGGATCTAACTCTAATACCACAAATTGCATTTCTCAGGTAGTGATCCTTTTCCAAGTTAACATGATCCTTTTCTAACGATCAAACGGCACTGAGATCTAAATCTGCCTACACCTCAGTGTCGAGTGACGACCGGTCCTCCTGTGTGTAGCTATTTTTTATACTATCAGTATGCACGGGAACTATATGCGCGGAAATGATCTGAGCAGGATCGGTTGGGACAGGGGCGTTAAAGCAGCGGTCGCCATGTTGTTGGCAGTCTTTTAGCATCATCGCGTGTGTTAAAGCTATTAGAGCGTTTTTCAATTCCGATGGCTTTACAAATAATTCTCGATTTTAAGCAACTGATAGGAGCAATAGGTTTTGCTTTTACAATATGATGTTTTTTTGCTAGGGCTGAAGTAGTATCCGAATGTTTTACAGGTATAGAATGTTGGTAAATACAGTGGTGGATTCGTCATGGGGGATTTAGTCTTTTATGGGTCTGACGAGATAGACAACTTGAAGTGAGTAGTGAAGTTAGTTTTGATGTTTAGAGGGTTAAGGGTTCTACTGATCTTGTAAGTGACACCTTTTATCAGTTGTAATAAAATCGATTAAAATCCACTAGTATTAAATCCAGTCCTTATTTGATATCAGTTGATGGGTTTTTTTTTTCACTTTTTAAAAATCATTCAAGACATTCACTTGGACGTACTACCAAAATCATTATAATTGGCAGATCGCTTTGTCTTGTCCCAATTTTATTTTAAAATAGACTTTACAGGCCGGTCGAGAAATTTTTTCTTAACCTTAGATTGCCACCGTTACCCGGAAGTCGCTGGTTGCCAGGCATACGTAAATTTACGTATAATGGTTAAAAATGGAAAAAAGTTTGTTTTAAGATTTATTTAAAAAACACGCTAATCTTAATATTAATCAAAGACTTCTCGCTCTATGTGAAAATTCTTCACAGTTTTTCAACTCTGCGGACATCTCTTATTTTGATGCTCACTACAAATGTGCTTTTTGCATATAAGGCATTTTACTTTTATCATCCTTTTCTTATATTATGGTCAAAGATAACAGTACTTTCTAGATGCTTCCGCAGCCTCTTCTGAGGTGTATGACTGCTCTGTTTTTTCTCCGGATACATCAGTAATGCTTGCTCTCTACTGACGGCTTAGAGTTGGAATCGCCAGTCTCTGCTTCTGCCATTGCTGTAAATCGGTAAAAATTATGTTACACAAATTACATAACCATTAATGTATGCAATGTTAAGCATGTTATAAAGGAAACATAGCCGCCATCTTCTAGTTTTCCTGTTGCAATTCTTATTATGGCATGTCTGATCAGATGAGTCTACTCCTCCTTTTGTTGAGTAATAATTCATTACAACTTCTGGCTTTTTAGAGGTCTCATTTATTGTTTCTTCTAGATGACAAGAGGAAACCAAGATCACCAGTTTATTTGCTTTTGGCTTATAGGACACCAAGTTCATATTTTGATTAAGCAAAAATAAAGATGTTCCTGGTTTCCTCTTTTGAAAATGAATATCACAAAACTCGGAGGGTAATTCTTTTTTATTCTTCTTCATGGTGCCAATGACAGTAAGTTTGTAGTTTACAAGTAAGATTGTTACTAGAGGTACACTACAAAACCAGTTATCCATAGTAACATTACGATTTGATTCCTTTATTGACGATACAGTCTGTCCCAAACCCTTTTTTCAGTGCGTCACTAATTTTGACGTCATATAGGATTTAAAGAATGTCGAGAATTATTGCATGACATTGTAGTTAAATCTGACAGTTGCAGGATCGTAATCGGCTAAATGTGAAAAGGTTATTTTTTTTAAATGCATAGCAGTTTGTCATAATTCTGTTCTATTCTGTTCTATTTTATACATTCCAAGGAAAGTGCTTAATTAGCTAAGATTTATTTATGGATTTATTATTATTTATTACAAACACACAGGCATATTGCAATGACAATTGCAATTGCAAGGCATCAAAGTAAACATTCCTGTGATAAAATAACATCGATTTAAATCAGTCATATTTGAATGAGAAGTAATTTTCTGATAAGTTTCTGTGGCAGACAATAGTTTAATTTTGTGAAGATTTGCCATTAAATAGTGGAAATAGTTTAAATAGTGAAGCAGTTGATTTTTGAGTTATTCTACCAGATTTGGTGTGCAAATTAAAGAAGGTTATAAAGTTTAGTTAAAAAAACAATATAAATAGTTTAAATAATGAAGCAGTTGATTTTTGAGTTAATCTACCAGTTCCGGTATCCAGATGAAATCGTGTTAATGGAGTTTAGTTAAAAAACAAGATACCGAATGTAAGTTTACTTCTTTTTTATGAATAACAAAAATGAATATTATATTTCAAACAATCCATAATCCCATTCAGAATCTGATTCTTTAAAATCAATGATTACACTAGATATGTGGCTGGTATCAATTATATCTTACATTTCAAGAAAATGTCGTGGTTCTAAAAAAAATCGTTTTAATACATATAAATATCCATAACGGTATTAGTTTAAGATATTTTCTCAATATCATTCCGGAATTCACAATCTGATTCGCGAACGACAGAAACTGATAATAAAGATAACTCAGCCTCTTTTTCTAATTGAAACTAATTTAATAATTTTAATATTAGTCTTTGTTCATTCTCGGTATATCTCGGAATATTTAAAATATATTTATGACAATAAATACAAAATTTAATTTTCACTGTAGGTAAAATGTCTGAAAATACTAACCTGGAACGGCAATTATCATTTTATCAGTTGACATTGTGAAAGTACTGTCACTGTCATTATCAAGATCATCTGTGTCAAATTATATTTATATGCATAATTGATTGGATATCTATTTAGCATATTCTAAACTCCAACCAATTATACGTTCGTAAGTAGAATTCGCTTTAATATGCGAATACCCGTGACCGATACCTAATTATCTAAGTTCTATGTATAATAATCAGGACTCACGTTTTTTTCTGTCAACAACTATGACGCACTGAAAGAAGGGTTTGGGACGAACTGTACTAAATTTTTAATAAAGTAGTCTGCTATTGGTTTCCCTAAATGTGTTGCTTGATTACCAAGACAAGGATGGTATCAATCATTATACTTCGTTAAATTGTCACACATCATTACTATTTTAATTCCATAACGATCAGGTTTAGAAGGTATGTACATACGAAAAAGACAACGACCTTTGAAACCAACTAGTTGTTCATCTATCGTGACGTATGAGCTGAGTTTATTGTCGCTACAATTGATTTACCCTAGATTGCCAGTGTACGTAAATTTGACGTATATTTTTTTTTGTGTGTGTTTTGGCTTGGACAATTGTCATTCAGCCAGTCTCATATCAAGATAAGTTTATTAATGTAGTGTGTGTGTGTGTTTGTGTGTGAAGAGTAATTGTCTTGATACTTAGCAAAGTCGACGTCATTGTCTTTGCTAAGAGACGCTAATTGTATCCGAACGTCTGCGGTCCCTCCGGTGTGTACCGATCACACAAGGATAGAAATTATTTTCATTTATTAATTTTTTTTAATAAACGAAAATTTCCACCAGGTGGGATTCGAACTCACGACCTTTAGGTTTAAAGGCAGGCGCTCTTACCACTGAGCCACAGAGGGGGTTCAATTTGACGTATACGATTTCAAATTTAGCGCGTAAAACTTCTGCCGTCTGTTTGATTAAGCGCATCTGCTAGCTATGCTCTCTTCAAACTATCCTGTCAGTATGTTTAGATCCGTAAGAGTGCGTGTCGTACCAGTCGAGTGGTAGTAAATTTAAAATTTGTTTGTACATTCATTTGACGTAGCCCTGGCAATAAGCCGTTAATAGCATATTCCATATTTTTGAAATAGGTGCAAGTCTTGTCTCTAGCAATTTCTGTTCACGTGTATTTTTGTCGTCAAACCTTAGACACTTTAATTAAATAAGAAAATTAAACCGTGTTGTCAGCATGGTAGCTTAATATCTATCACCGCAATACTCAATGTTAAACAATATTTCGCCGATAGGTGGTTATCTTTCAACGCAGCAGACATTATTAGCAGACCAAATTAATAATGCATCTAATTCTTCTAGGTACTGGTCTTTTACAGAAGAGTGTGGGATTTTTGTAGTTCATTCTTTGGCGACGAATTTCCTCGTTGATGTGTAAAACGATTTCGTTTTTTATTTCCGTATTAATAAATAAATTGAAGCACTCACGCTTATCGAAAGTATAATTTGTGATTGGTGTGGGTCCGGGATTTATATGTACAAGCATCGTCTTAGGCATTTTACTATTTGAAGTTACCTGTAGTTTTCCATTCGTACCTATTTTTTCCAAGTAGTTCTGTTGAAGTTGGTTTTGTTATAATTTCAAAGTATGTAACATTTCTCATAGTCTCAAGCAAATTCAGCTAGTCTAGATAGCAAAATATGATCATATCAAACTTAAAAATAGTATAAAATGTAGTAATAAAGTAAAAATCTGAGTATTCTAAAAAACAAAATAGGTATTATTAAAAAAGGGGAGAGAAATGGACATAAAATTCACAAAAAAAGAATTAAGTAGTAGATCACAATGTGTTTTTCACCTATGTATACTCAAGCAGTCTAATTGTGTCTAATATTCGTAGCCATAAATAAAATAAACGTCTTTCCCTATGTTTGGTCGATAATGTGAATACTGTACTTAACAAAAGAAAATACGAGTTTTATTTTAGCCCCAAAATAAGAATTCTGAATTCTGCGTGCACAGTTTCCGTAAATAATTTTAAACGATAAAAGAGTTTTAAGACAGCGTTTGCCCTTTGCATATTAATAAAATAAACGCCTTCGGAAAAAACGTGATTCCGTTGGGTTAGCAAAAACAGTTGTGTTTTGAAAGCGTTTTACGTATCTAACAAAAACCACCGTGTCGTTTATTTACAGGATGATCCACGTTATTTAAGTGATGCCCTTACGAAATTAGCAGTTAACGTTAAAATGTGTACATATTATGATGTTTTTTGATGTTTTTTTTATTTTTTATCAAATTTTTCTACGTGGCTTCAAAAATCATATATATATATATATATATAATATATATATATATATATATATATATATATATATACATATAACCTAGAGCTAAGATTAATATTATTACTAAAATTAATATCAAACTCACCAGTCTTCCGGGTTGAACCGTGTCGATATCCATTTTGCCGAGCTTTCGGCATCCTCTCTAATGCCTTCCTCAGGGCTTCCGAGGTCTCAGTCTCCCGAGCCCCCAGACACTACTACACTGTTCACTGATCACTACGGTATCACTACTACGGCTGGGAACAGGAGACGGTTCATTTATACCGTCAATGATGGCGTGGCCTAGGTGGGGGTTGGCGCGAGAGTTGGCACTGGAGTTGGTGCGAGAGTTGGCGCGAGAGTTGGCGCGAATATTTCCGACTGTGGAATTTTGATTCGAGGATGGAGGGGGCGATATTTTCTTTTTGATTTTGAAAACTCCAGAACCATAGCCCCCATCCGCTTCTATAAACCAAGAATTATCCGAGAAGTCATAGAAATAGAAAAAAGGCCAAATTGTCTTAATAAAAGAGATGACGCCATACGGTTACCTTCTACATGGAGATCTCTCATAAAGAAAATATCGCCCCCTCCATCCTCGAATCAAAATTCTACAGTCGGAAATATTCGCGCCAACTCTCGCGCCAACTCCAGTGCCAACTCTCGCGCCAACCCCCACCTAGGCCACGCCATCATCGACGGTATAAAGGAACCGTCTCCTGTTCCCAGCTGTAGTAGTGATAGCGTAGTGATCAGTGAACAGTGTAGTAGTGTCTGGGGGCTCGGGAGACTGAGACCCACTTAATTATTTTTTTCTATAAGCGTAGAGAGTATTGTTTGTTGTTCTTTCTTTAATATAAAAGGCTTTTTAAAAAAATTTTCAAACTTTACTGGAATCATCTTTTCTACGAGACACCTGGCATTACCATTCAATGTGGGATCATTCATGTTCTATGTGGGATAAATCTTACGGAACTTTCATATGATATGAAGGTGAATGAATTAAAATATTTATGTAGAGAAATACCAATATATTCCAACGTAACATCAAGATTTAAAACACTGGAGGAAATATATTGCAGAGTCGGGAGTAAACAATACTCATTGGAATTTATTTAAGTTAATTTATAAATGTATTATAAATGGTCAAGGATATAAGAATTTATAAGGATAGAAAAAGACAAAAGCCAATAACTGGTAGTAATAAATTGGAAGGTGCACTGGATTAAATAAGTTTGAAAAGTTGTGCCCCTAAACAATCCATAAAAATAATGTTTTAATTGTATCTTTTATTATTGTAAATAAAAAAATTTTAAAGTGTGTGCTATAAATAAATGTATATTTTTTATCCAGATTTTAACACACATTCACAGACCACAACTTTGCGCCACCCTCTAGTAAGTTTATGTTTAAACCAAAACAAGACATCATATAATTCTGCGTAAAATGTACAATCCGTTTTTGTTTTGTTACTGACACAAACAAAAAATACCTACGGGAAAATACATTAGACAGAGCAAAGAGAATGTAAATAAAGATAATGTGTTATTTAAAAGCTTTTTGATAATTAAATTGATAAGTTATTTATAAAAAAGAGAAACGTGGTGTTTTTTTAGATTATTATTGTTCGAATATGTTACATACTCTATGTTTTGTCAGGTGTTTTAACAAAACCGAACAAAAAATAAACTTATTTATCATCTTTTATTTTAAATATTCTTTTCTATTTATACAAGATGTCCACAAATGTGTTCACAATAGGTTACTGACAATTTTAAAGGTGATTATAAATCGCATTACCACTTTTCTTCTTTTTTTCCTGTTAATTTAGGACGAAATCCTGTTCATTCTTACAACTAAGCCTTGGAACTCCGATATCTAGCTTCTGAACCACAGTTTTGGAGGTCTCCCAGATGAGGTTTTTTCAGACCTTGCAATTTCTGCGAGCCTCTCATCGCCCAATCTACTGATGTGATATCTCCTCTCCCTGCGTCTCTGTCTAGCTCATCTTATGATTTCTCTGACGCTGCATTGTTCTCTTATAAACGTATTCTTTTTTCGATCTCGAAGTGTAATCAGCAATGGATCTTAGCATTCTCAATTTAGTTGTCGTTAGGAGATTCTTGGTTGCAATTATTTGCACTCTGATATTGATCGCATAGATAATTACTGGTCTTACGTAGGTCTTATATATTTTCACTTTACTTCCTATGTTTATATGCTGATTCCTACAGATAGTGTCACGTAGGTATTAAGATATGATTGCTGCTCTGTTAGTGTATGCTCTGACTTTCTCCTTGACTTATTTCTGCTACTGATAATATTAACTCCTAGATATTTGAAGTTCATAATATGTTTCTGCAATATTTTTAAACAAGTATAGATTGAAGTAAAATATCTATGAAATGGATGCCTAGAAACTATAAAAGAAGCCGATAAGAGGGAGGTATATGTCCAGTAGTGGATGCAATTGGCTAATTAATGATGATGATAGAGTCATTGTAGGTTATCTTATCTTATCCTGTGATATAAGTGCTACGTTATCAGCATAGCAGCATATTTTAATTTCTTTGTTTCAGATTCTGTAACCTCTTTCCCTTATTTTTTATTCCTTTTCTGATTTCATTCATCATCAAATTAAAGAGAATTGGACTGAGGCTATTTCCATATGTTATCCCTGTCTGTATAAAAATATTTTCTTGATAATCAGTTTTCCGCTCATACAAATTTAGTTCTGTTGATGTTCATTTCTTTGATATTTGCTCGAATTATGGGGTCTATATTTCTAGATTTTAATGGTTTAAGGACATCTGCAAGTGTTACACTATCAAACGCCTTCGTAAGGTTCACGAAGGACATGTAGATAGTATCAAATTCAATTGCCTTTTTCACTACCTGGCGGATAATGAATATCGCATCGACCGTTAACCTGTTTCGGCATACGTCCTGTTATTCCTAACATATTTCGATATTTTCAGTGGTATTGTGGAGTCCCAGTGGACCCCAGGACAAAGAATAAGTGTTGTAGTTTTCCTACTAATTAATATGTGGCATTGTGACTTTATGTAATCTTTCATAACTAGTATTTCTATATTTTTATCCACTTAAATTTTGTTTTTTTGATATAATTTTATAACTAATTATTTTAAATAATCAAATAATAGTTGAACCGTGAATTTGAGGTTAGGACATTTGTTTTAGAATGGCTTTATCGAAGGCGTTAACTGATGATGAATTGCGCGCTATAGTAGAAGATCCAGAATTGTATAACTCGGACGTAGACAGTAATAAAGATACGGACAAATGTATACGTATTAACCCCTACACTTCGTCGGCAGCGAGTTAGAGGATCTTTTTATATCCAATATACAAAAGTATAACACACCCGGTGTTAATCTTACTAAATGCAGGTTTCAAATGTACATGCCTAATAATAAGTTCGCAAAATATGTTTTAAGGCCGTTCCTTGCGTTTCTGGGCATAGCTAAGTTCCAATGTAAAAGTTTATATCAAATAACGCAAAAACAATGTCAGATATTGAGATGATTCTTTTTTTATATGGAAGGTCTTAAAAAGTTCTAGTGCACTATTTGGTTGTAAATTAATAAATTATTTTCGAACTCATTAAGTTTCTTATTCTTTCCATCCGTGTTTTCTAAGGTAATCCTCTCTTCTGGATTCCGGTAGGTGTTCATACAGGTACTTGTTTTAGGAGTCTACTGTCTTGCATTTATTGGACCTGTAACCATTTGAGCTGCTTTCGTTGTATACCATCCATGACTGTAACTTCTATTCTCATACTTTATTGCATTAAGTTCGACGAGATATCTTTCTTCGATGTCTCTGTTAATCGTCGTGTTTCACAACCGTATAAATAAAGCATGCTTTTTACCACAGTTTAATGGGTTGTAGTGCTAGAGAGAGCATGTCAGCTGTACCAAAACGAAAAATAATCCTCCTTATTGCTTCCACTGGAATAAGCTTGACCATTTAACTGGGCCCGGGCTACCTCCTTCTAATTCTTTAAACTCCTGTTTTGAAATAAATAATACTCATTATTTTGTCTAATTACCTATTTAGTTGTCAAAACAGTTACATTGTTACCTAAAGAAGTGAAAGTGGTTCAATTTAGAAATTATATAGTAAATAATAAATATTTGAAAACTGATGCACATATTCCTCCCGCGATTTGGGCTTCAAGTACTAATTTTATAAATCGCACTTCTACTAATAGACGTAAATCCTTTCATTTTAATTTCATGAATGTTTTTATTCAACATTATTTCAAAACCGCACTGAATAGAAGGCCGCCCGCTCGTTTATTGTATAGACCCAAGACTTTACACAATAGGGGGTTGTATAAGGTAGGTATAAAGCTAACCTCTAGTACAAGATGACGTTTAGAATATTCTTCGTGAATGGATTTTGTTTTCGTAAAGAAAGATATTTTGAAATAGATATCTCTCTGAATTTTACCGTTACAATTTTCGAGGATAAGCCTTAAAACTATTATTCTCATGTGATTCCAGAATTTTCTCTTTAAATAACGCGTTTGTTAATTTCAACTCAAACTGTTCTTAAACTTATAATACTAATTGAAGGTACAAATAAAAATATTATTTGCAATAATTGGTTCATGTCCGTAGAACTGTGTAATAAACTAAAAACGAAAAATTTGACAATTGTAAACACTAAAGCAAAATAAGCCTTAAATTCTTTATGAATTTAAGAAAAATGGAAATTCAATTTTTGGACATAATAAAAATAACTATTTGTTCTTATGTGCTCAAGAGTGTTCGTATTGATCTCCACGATGCATCAAGATCAGAAAATTAATTATATCACTAATAAATTTGATAATATTATGGACTTAAATGCCCACACAGTAGAAGTAGATGCACTAGATCAAGTGTGCTAACTATATAGTTTCACGACGAACACGTCATTGGTCAATGGCAATTTTTAATACAAATCTAAATATAGTAGGTACTGTTATGATAATACTTAAATGCAATAAAAAAGTCGATTATGTAGACGATATAGCTCGGAGAAATATTTTTAAAAATCTTGGAATGACTTGAGTAAAATGACATATTGAGCGCAGTGATGTTAGACCACTTAGTCGTGAATTAAGAGATATAATAATAAAACTCAATAGTACTCCACTTCCTCCACTGTAAGGACTGTAACGACACATCGCGCCACCATATACTATGCACGACCACACATTACATGCAGTAATAAACGCAGTGCCATACGTGTTCATTCATAAAATAAAAATGGAATAAATAAAATTTACTATTTTTATGGAAATAAGCCGCAATTTAAATTTAAACTAAGTTTATTTTTATATATTTTATAAAATTAAATCGAATCTAATTGTATCGAATCGAATAGAATCGAATCGAATAAAATATCGAATCAAATCGATTATCGAATTGAATTGATTATCGATTTTCGAATCAAATAGATTGTCGATTAAAATCGATTATATCAAATATCAAATCGAAACGAATCAAATACATTATCAATTCGAATATATTATCAAATTGAATAGATTATAAAATCGTTTATCGAAATGACTAAATTATCGAATTGAATTGAGTCGTATCAAATATCGAATTTAATTGAATATTTATTGTGTCGAATCGATAATCGAATCAAATCGATTATCGAATCGAATAAAATAAAATAAAGTAAATTAAATCCATCGCTCCTTGCTTAGACGATAATAAAACTATCCTTCTTGTTCTCGATCACTACCGGAGTGTCACATCTCAAATGTTCAGACGTCACATTTAAATTTTTGGAAAGACTTCAGGACATTTGTTCACTGGGTAATTAGTTATATTTTGTTAGTAATAATACACGGAAAAATATTTGTATATTTACCTTGGATACAAAGAAACTATGGTTGTTGCATTGTGAAGAATATAAATTAGTTTGAATAACTGTGTTATCAAATATGTCGTCAGTGAATAATTTTTTAAATGCTTTAACTTTATTTAAGTCTTTTAATTCATGTTTAACAATTTCAATCCGCTCATTGATATTCTTACCTTTATATTATTTGTACAAGTTTTTATTCACTACGGGCCTAAAGACTTTTGTTCTTATAATCGTATTAACCGCAGTGCCAAAGATACATCCTCTAAGTCTTTGTCTTCATCTGGACAGTAATTAACTTTAATTTCTTATGCAATGTTTTAGGTAGTGTCAAATTTCCTTCTATAAGGTTATCATCCTTAATGTCTTCCGCGTCAGTTAGCATATCTGATTCTGGAGGAATAATAACAATATCTACCTCAGATAGCGAATTAGAAGCTCAAATATCTGCTAAAGCTGAAGATACCTTCGTATTTCTTTTCATAGAAATTTTGAACACTAATACTCTCAAAATCATCTACAAATGCCAGATATGCAACAAAATTATAAAATATCAAAAACACTTCCATAAGCTCATTATACTCATATTAGTACACCTAATTTTAACAACAAATAAATTACGTTATAATGAAAATTCTGAAAAATTAATCACTTAAGCTCTTTAGTTAACATATTATAAACTTACGTAAACCATCGTATGGTAACAAGAAGTAAATGAGAAAAACTTAATGTGTTAGCAGCTGTACTTAAATTATTACAGTGGGCAATAATGAGTTAATGTTAAAGTAGCAAAAAGAAAATAATTTATTTATTTTTCGAAAATTGTTTTTAGAACTACTTTGGACCTGGAAGTCGAAACGTTACTATAGTGTGGAAAACACTAATGGAATAAAATTGTTTGTGTCCCTATTTTCGAAAATAATAAAAAACGTTGAGATACCTTAACTTTTAAATTTAAATGTGCGCTTTTTAAACATAAATTTGAATATGCAGGGTGATCCACGCAAGTCTGGCATAGTTCATAATTTGTATTTTAAATGAAACACCCTGTATATTTTTATATTGTTAAAAGGTCCCTCTGCCATTCTACTGATGTGTTCGTTCCACTCCTGTTTTCGTTTTGTCACCCATCCATTTATGTCTTCTATATTGGATGCTCTTCTTATGTTTCGACACTCTCCCTATCTAACAGACTTCTCCTGATATTCGTCGGAGTATTTTCATCTCTTTGTTTCTAGCAATCGTCTCGTTTTTCTTCAAGACAATTAATTCATAGAATACCCGAGGTAATTGATTGGATTACATTACAATAAATGCTCAAAATGTTCTCCACCTGGTTGTTGGCAATAACACAGTCTCCTATAAAATAATTGCGAACTTTGTTTAAAATTTAAGATGAAATATTCAGTAATTGTGTAGTTATCCTTTCATTGAGGTCTTCAATGCTAGTTGGTTGTGTTGCATATACTTTGTGCTTGAGATAACCCCACATAAAAAAATCCAAAGGTGTAAGATCTGGCGACCTAGCTGGCCACTCAATAGTACGCCTTCGTCCAATCCATTTATTGAAGAAAATTTCATTCAAGTAATTTCTCGCCATTAAAGCGTAATTGGGTGTGGACCGTCCTGCTGGAATGAAACAGTTTCATGCGGTAGGGTCGGATCTATTGGATTGGGATATAAATTAGCCAACTGAGAAAGAACATCGTGTCTTAGCATGCTTAAACATTTTTCCACTGTCAAATTACCATCTACAAATATAGGACCAATAATATGATTTCCTATGCCCAACCTGCCAAACATTTAACTTTTGAGGATACCGAGTGTGTGTCTCACGCATCCAATGAGGATTCTCCGCTGACCAATATTTACAGTTTTGTCGGTTTCACTCTTTGTTCAATGTAAATGTTGATTCATTCAAAAAAAAGAATTGTGCCAAGAGCTATTTCATTTGTGTTAATTTAAACCATCATTCTTTCGCAGAAATCCATTCTACGATCTGGATAGTCTTCTGTTAACTCCTGCACAAAAGTCAATTTATATGGGTAAGGTTTTTCTTTATGGAGATACCTTAGGATAGTTGTGTGACTCACATTTTGACTTGCAATTTGCGTGACTAAGTTCTCTGAATTGTGCATAAATTTTAGACATAGGTACCTTGTGAAATATTCTATCTATCTATCGAATTAGCCTTCTTCGGTCCATCTTTGGACATAGGCCTCCCCAATCCTTTTCCATTCTTCTCTGTCTGTCGCTACAGTCATTCACCTAGAGCCCATGTGCTTCTTGATATCATCTGCCCATCTCATTTGGAGCCTTCCTCTGCTTCGTTTATATTCCCACGGTCTCCAACTTATAAGAATTTTGTTCCATCGGTCTTTTTTTTGTCTTATATTGTGTCCGGCAAATGAAATATTAGGCTGAGGAAACTGAGGATACCTCTGATTAAATAAGTTTACTACTTCAACTTGACTTCTACAATTCTCCCCGTAACCGGTCATCATTATAATCTCAATTCGGTGTGTCTCAGTTAAATATTTTATTTTTATTTCTGCAAGAAATTAGCTTTTAATTAGGAATTTATTATTTTAATGTAAAATGTCAACACACCAACAGCTGATTGATAACAATCCGCATTATTTACCGATTTAGTTTAATTAGCAGACTATCTAGACGGTCCTTATAGACAGACAAATTTTCCGCAATATACTGACACTTAGAGTAGAAGTGTATTGTCGATATTTAGATAATTTAAAATAATACCATAACACGTGATAAATTATTGATTCCAAATTTCACCTTGTATTATTCATTATAGACCCTACATAATATAGTTCGTTGAAATCAGGTTGTTAAAAGTCTTTTAAAAACATAAAAATATCGAGGGTGTTTCATTAAAAATATTGGGATTATGGAATATGCCAGATGTGTGTGAATCACCCTGTACATTTAAATTTATCAATATAAGGTTGAATGTTCGAATAATTAAACTTTGACGGTATACAAGGCAACTATCGAACACGGTGATTAATTTAATCTTGCCCAAGTACTTTCGATCAATAGATCATCTTCAGGGCATTTCGTCATTTGTGGCCTATCCGACATGAGAAGAATATCATAAATGTAAATTTTTACATAACAATATAAAATACAATACACAAAGACAAACACTTTAAAATTTTGAAAAGGAAGCTAGATGTTGTATAGAAGCCGGAGACAGAATTTGTCGGATAGGCCACAACTGACGAAATGCCCCTGAAGATGATCTACTGATCGAAAGTACTTGGGCAAGATTAAATAATCACCGTGTTCGATAGTTGCCTTGTATACCGTCAAAATTTAAATTTATGTTTAAAAAGTGCACATTTAAATTTAAAAGTTAACGTATCCCAGAGTTTTTTATTATTTTCTTTAATAAGGACACAAACAATTTTATTCCATAAGTGGTTTCCACACTGTATAATATTTGCAAGCCAACGACTGCAATAATTCGTTAACATTAAATATTATTTACAAAAATAAGATGTCTTCAAGTGTAAGCAATATCTGAGCTGAGTAGTCTATGTTTAGGAATAATCGCCCTGTAGGCCAAATTTAACATGTATGCACATTGTTCTTGCTAATGTCGTCTAGCATATAATATAGTTCTATATAATTAATCAATCTATTAAATGTGGTACACGTTATTTGAATGGAACTATTTCGTAGCTTACGGCATTTGGGATAAACATCTGGAACTAAGAACAGTACTTATGTTCGTACATGTTCCATAACGCCGGGGCATGTTTCCGTAAAACACTCTATTAATATTTGTTAGAGCAGCGGCTAATGTCTAACGGTGGTAGGTACATCTCAGGAAATATTTTATTTTCAACAGCCTTCATATATCATGACAAAGTTAATGAATTAAATTTCTGTACTCACACGGTCGTAATTACCTGGCAGATATGAGCCGTAATAGGCCAACTCGGCTACGTAATAAACGTTGGAGACGTTTTATGAAGCTCTCTAACGTTTTATCTAACGACTCCATGCGACGACAGATGCGTCTTTATATTCTGTATATATGCACACGTAAATCACGATTAATGCAGCTGGAACACTTTTTACGGCATTTTTGTAACTGGTAGAATAAATACCAGATGGCTCATCATGTTTAGTTTACTAAAGTTATATTAAATAATTCAATGTTATTTAATTTATAATATTTACATCTTTGTCAACCATTTTCCATCCACTCCTGAATGTAGGTCTCTCCCAATTGCTTCCATCTTTCTCTATCTTGCGCCAATCTAATCCACTGTTTGCCTGCCACTGCTCTTATGTCATCTACCCATCTTTTTTGAGGTCTTCCCATGCTTCTTGTTGTCGTCCTTGGTCTCCATTCTAGAATTCTCCGTGTCCACCTGTTGTCATTATATCGGGCTACGTGACCTGCCCAGCGCCATTTCATTTTTGTAATTTCTTCCACAATATCCCTAATCTTCGTTCTACGTCTTATCTCGGTGTTTCTAATCTTGTCTCTTAGTGATATTCCAAGCATGATTCGTTCCATTGCTCTTTGCGTTGTTTCTAATTTTTTGGCAGATTTTTTGGTAAGTGCTACTGTCTCCAAGCCGTAGGTACAAACAGGTAGTATGCATGTGTTATACACCTTTTTCTTTAAGTTTATAGGAATGGAGGTGTTTTTCAAGATATGTGCTAGTTTGCCGAAAGCGCCCCAAGCCAGTTGTGTTCTTCTTTTAATTTCAGCATCTTGATTTGGTTTTCCTAGTTTGATAACATGACCTAGATATACATAATGTTCCACATTTTCTATGGTATGATTTTGTATTGTTATATTTGTCTGGTCTCGGCTCAGTATTTTTGTTTTGCTGTAATTCATTTTTAAGCCTACCGCTCCTGAAACTGCATTTAATTGTTGTAACATATCATTTAGTTCTTGGATATTATCGGCTATTAAAACTATGTCATCTGCGAATCTCAAGTGGTTTAAGTATGATCCGTCGACGTTGATACCCTTATTGTTCCATTCCAGTTTCTTAAAAATATCTTCTAGAGCAAGGGTAAATAGTTTGGGAGAGATGGTGTCTCCTTGTCTTACTCCCCGTTGTAGTCTTATGGGATTAGTTTTTGTGCTTTCGTCCAGCTTTATATGCATGGTGGCATTTTCATATATGTTTTTAATTATGTTAATGTATCTTGAATCTATGCGTGCATTTTCTAGAGATTCAAGCACTGCCCATAATTCGATGGAATCGAATGCTTTATGGAAATCGACGAACGCCATATGAATTGGAACATTATACTCGGTGCATTTTTCTATCAGTGTTCTTACGGTGTGCAAGTGGTCTATGGTATTAAAATGTTTTCTGAATCCAGCCTGCTCGATAGGTTGATAGAAATCGAGCTTATGTGTTAGGCGGTTGGTTATGATTTTAGTTAGTAATTTATACAGATGTGATAGCAAGGATATTGGTCGGTAATTCTCGATGTTTGCTCTGTTTCCTTTCTTGAATAGTAAAATGACCTCGGAGTTGTACCATTCTTGAGGAATCTTTCCTTCATCAATTACTTTATTAAATAAAACATTTAATACCTGTTCCATTTTTCTGCCACCAATTTTCAACATTTCAACTGTAATCTTATCCTCTCCCGGACATTTATTCGTTTTAAGTTGATTTAGGGCCATTCTTATTTCATAGTCGGTTATGTCCGGTATTTCTTCTGAGCCGGTGTTAATTATTGTTCGTTGAGTACGTCGTTGTTGTGGTTGTGTATTTACCGAGTATAGTTTAGTGTAGAATTTTTCAATGGCCTCGCTTATTTCCTTTCTGTCTCTGACGGTGACGTTTTTCTCATTTTTTATTTCTATGATTTTTGTTGTGCCGCTTGAGTTTTTTGCTTTGAGTACTTTCATGTTGCAGTTATCTTGTATTATATTTTTTATTAGATTGTTATTATAGTTTCTATGATCGTTCCTGATTTCTTTCTTCACATTTTTGTTTAAACTTTTAAAGCTGTCCGAAGTTCGATCTGTTCTGTTTCGTCTTTCTTGGAGTAGTTTAATTGTATTAGGTTGGAGTTTAGATGTTTTGGCTGTTTTCGTGTTTGAGCATATTTTCTTAACCGATGTTGTTACAGTTACTTTTATTTTAGTGGCTAGTCCGTTTATATCCATTTGTTTCAGTGTCTCTATTGATTTTAGTCTTGTGCTTAGCTCTTTTTGGTATTCCGTTTGTTTTTGAAACAGGACATCGGTGGTTGGGTATCGTTCTCGTTTAATAAGTTTGCTTCGTTCTACTCTCGTCTGTATTTTAATGTTCGCTCTAACCAATCTATGGTCACTCCCGGTATAGAATTTGTTTAGTACTGTCACGTCGGTGCATATGTTTTTGTTATTGGAGAGTATGTAGTCTATTTCGTTTTAGTTTTCTGGTCTGGGCTGATCCATGTCCATTTACGTTGTTTAGATTTTTTAAAGAAAGTGTTGAGACAAAATAAATTTTCGTTGTTTAAGTAGTTGTACAACATCTCACCCCTTTCGTTCCTGTTGTCCAGCCCAAAGCGACCGATATATTGTGTGTCGCCGTCTTCTTTTGTACCAATTTTTGCATTAAAATCTCCTGTGATTATTGCGAAGTGTGATTTTTCTTGATTCCTTGCTGTTGTCAGATCCTCGTAGAATGATTCAGCTTCCTCGTCTGTTGAGTTTCCTGTAGGTGCATATCCATGTATTATCTGTAAGCTGTATCTGATGTTTAAAGCGATGACAAGATATATGACTCTGTTTGATACAGCACAGTACTTCGTTATTTTATAGGGAGTTCGTTTGTTTACTTGGAACGCTACACCGCCTATGTGATGATTTTCTACGGAGTTTTTCTGGTATAGTTGGTGACCAGATTTTAAGATGGTACATGCTTCTCCTGGTAAGCGAGTTTCGCACAGTCCAATTATATCCCATTTGATATTTGAGAGCTCTTGTTCTAGTTCGTCAAGGTGTTCTTGGGTCCTCATAGTTCTTATATTGTAAGTGGCTATACGAAGCAATGGTGGGTAGTTTTTCTTTTAGATTCAGTCGAATATTTGCCTCCCCCAGAATCCATGAGGCTGACTGATTGCTCAGTGTGAGATTCTGAGTGTATAACTCGACTCACCTGGGGTAATTTCGTATTGATACTCGACATCTTCAACTTGGGAGGTTTTAGCATATTTAAAACGCCACGCTTGCCACGCAAGTTAGCGAGTGATTCTATACAATTCCTAAAATCAGGGGATTGCCACTTCCGCCGTCCACGCCGTACCGAAGATATTCTTCTCCGCCGTGTCTGCCATTGTGGACTTCATCCGTGACCCTGGACAAGGGACCCTAAGCAGGTACTAGTTACATTTACATAGTTGTTAATATTTACATAGTTGTGATTAAATGCTTTGTATAAGCATGAAAAACAGATCAAAATAAGACACAATGACTAAATATTTAAAGCAAAAATAATAATATTCAATAAGCAAAATATTTCTAAAAGGGGAAATTTAGAAGAAATTTAATATTTCAAAAAAAAAAATATGTCTGTAGCCTATAAGTAAACATCGATATAAATCTGAATAAAATACGTTAACATATTTTTTTGATCAGATAATTTTAGTCCTAATACAATATTATATTTTGTAGCGATAAGACTACCAAAGAGAATTGAAGTACTTTTATAAAAATAATACCTCAATCAACCATGTGAGCTTATCGTCTATGCATTGCCTAGGTCAGTATCTCAAGTGTGAGTTCTTCTTGTCTTAAACTAGGAATCAAACCTGAACCCTTAGCTGATAGCAAATAAAACAATTTTAAACTAATCATATTTATTAAAAAAAGAAAAAAAAACAATCAACCCTGCCAATGCTTAACAATAAATTCGTGAGGATGATACTTATGACATCGATGGGCTGCTTGTATGGCCTTCCAATTAGATGTTAGGTCCTCGGAGAGCTGTAGTTGTACCATGTCAGTGTAGCCTCCTAATTACGTGGTAAGGTCCTCCAATGGTTAATAAATTTTCATAATACGGCCAATAAATCGTGAATATGATTAATTAATTCATCAATAAACTAAAATATATAAGAACAGCTTGTATTAGCGACACATCAAAAAGGGTTTAATTTGCTTGCCATTTTACAAAATTACAATTAAACAAATAGAGGATGGCAAGGATAAAATGAAATATAATAATTAATATTACTTAATTAACTTCTGTTCGAATCCCTATATGCTTATAATCGAGAAACGTGGTTTCGAAAGAAATAAGGTTATGAATATTGGAAATGCTGTCAGAATTATAGAATAAAGATTACAATGAAAGTACTCACCCCAAGAGAATGTTGCAGAAAGAGAGAGGGCGAATATTTATTCTACGGGACAAAAAGAGGGAGAAAAGAAAGACAGAGGAAGAAAAAAAACAGAGGGTAATAACTACTTTTTGAAGAAAAAATAGTAAAAACGAATCTGGAGATAAAGAAATTAATAAAGAAATTAAAATAAAATAATTATTTAAATGTAAATTAATAAAAATGTGTCTTTTATAACATTACAATTTTACAGCAATTCGTTATTCCTATCAATCAGCTTAAAAACAGTTAACCCTTTCATTACTGATTTCATTGTAGCTAAATAAAACTGTTTAAAATGACTTTAATTATATTCGTTGATACTTAGAGACCTAACAAAGCGATTGGTTTTTTTTTACATTGCTGCGTGTTCTTGTATCCTTACAAATGACATGGGGCATATACGTCCCATTATTGTTGAATGATGGAATAAATAAATAAACTTAATAAAAAAAGTACATTACATAAAAAAACATTACTTCTTATGAATGATAAAAAACAATTTTTTGATAGAGGCACATTGCAGTCTGTACAAATAGTCTTAGTTCGAGTTTCTGATTTAGTTTTTAAACATTTAAATCACCTTCTCATAGTAGATCTTTATTGTGGCAAATGGTCTCCCACGTTGATCATATGTTTCTGTTGTTTAGATATTCTTACAGAACGGTCACTTATGCGTATTTTTACATTTGATTTCGATCTTCTTAATTCAATTAGCTGTTCTGCTAGAGGCACCAGAAAATTCAAAAGTGAAAATTCTGTATTATCTTGTTGTATACTTCTTTTATGCAAATTCTTATAAACAATCCCAGTATTTACAATAACTAATCTATAGAAAACTTTTCTCCGCCATTTTGCACATTTTAGGTTCATATCATATGTGCTAACATTTTGATCAGCGAGATCTACTTTTCCCATAAAATTATTGGAAAAAAATAATTGCTTCTGAACAAGTGAGCTCGGTTTTTTCTCTAGTTTTCAGCTTTCTGTTTATAATTACAACAGTTGTACTGTGGCAATTGGACATCAGCATCATTTCTTTCGTATTCCTTCATTAGTCGCTAAATTTCCTTCGGATGAAACTAAAAACTCTATATCGCGCCTTAACATTTTGGTATTTTCAAATTTGGCTACGTTTACCCGATTGGCTATATAGGTTCTTAAACGTGGAAAATTTAGGGTTTTTAGTAGGTTGAAGTGAAAAATCTATCAAAGCATAGACACACATCTGATGACCGTATGGTGTTGGCTAGAGTTTCTTCAACTCGTTCTCTTAGAGTTTCAGTAGTTGGTGTGGATTATATATTGCAATCGTATATATATATATATATATATATATATATATATATAGATATATATATATATATATTATATATATATATATAAATTGTTATGATGTGTTGTTGTTGTATGAGCAATGAGTAAATTTGAATGATATATGTAAGTATAGGGTTTTTATCGCGGTTCTCAAAGAATTAGTTTGTAAGTACTTTTTTTAAATTATCTTTATTATAAATA
The DNA here is from genome assembly GCA_918026665.1 of Diabrotica balteata. NCBI lineage: Eukaryota > Metazoa > Arthropoda > Insecta > Coleoptera > Chrysomelidae > Diabrotica > Diabrotica balteata. Next base: position 113,218,093 of record OU898278.1, on the reverse strand, counting down.
TTATGAAACAAACCTATCTATCTAATATAAGCAATATCAATTTAAAACAATCTATCTAAAATTTGAAATTCTTACAATTATTAAATTATTAACAAAATTTGGTACCTTCTTTCACTGAACGCCTAAAGTTTTTCCAAAATTAAAGTTATTATCACCACTCGATATCTTCTTACTAAGCCTTGGTTATCCAACTATGTTAATATGTTCCTTCTTAATTATCTCCACTCACCATATAAATATATATTTAACTCCTTGTAATTTCCATATACTTAATGTACTTTGAAATATACTGGATCTTGTGGTTGTATTATTGAATGCTTATTTCAATGAATTAACTTCAAAACTGTCACTATATTACTGTAGTAATAATTAATCTCCAACTGTATTTAACTTAATAATTCATTTAACTTAATCAATGCCTTCTTCTAGCATGAATAATCTCTTCATAACCTCATAAATAACTGACTTAATAATCCTTGAATTGTTATAACTAACTCCTCAATAATAATCTTGTAACTGATTTAATATCTTCTAACTAACTCACTTAACTCAATTAATAATCTTCTTGTAACTAAATTCTTGAATTATAACTTTACTAACTGATAACTGATAACTGAACTGGTAACTGAACTTAACTCATAACTGACTGACTGAACTAAACTGCTAACTCAATGACTCCTCTGAGCAATTACATGCCTTATAATCTATATATATATCTATATATATATATATATATATATATATATATATATTATTTATATATTATATATATATATATATATATATATCTTTTTTCTTTCCAGAATATTCCAGCAATAAATAATGTTCGAATCATTCTATTTGTTCTATTCTGAACAATCTGGAATGATTTCCTGCCTGTGATGTATTATGTATATAGTCCCATTGACATTTCTAGAGTTTTCTATCTATACTTTACTTGACTTTAGGCTCTCCAGATCAGAACTACACTATTATATGTAACTTAAACATTTATATGAAATATATTTTTACTATTTTACATCCACAATTTTATTCTAAATTAACATTCCAAAAATAAATAACTTTTTGACTTTGACACTACAGTGTATGTTTGGTTGCATATGCTGACTCAAAAATATCTAATATTAAATAAAATAAAAAAACTCCTTAAACTTAATTCTTATGCTAAATTCTTAAAAATACCCTCATATAATTATTTTTTAATAATATTATCCAGTATATAACTTACAAATTATGTCTCTAACCACTATTTAAATAAATCGACTAATCAACACTGTATATATGTTTTCATTATAATATATATATATTATATATATATATATATATATATATATATATATATATATGTATATGTATATACTTATGCAATTAATTATATATAAATAGTTAAAAAACGTAGCAGCCACTTTTTCTTTGCTAAAATTGTATATGTAACGAGTTTTTGGTGCAAGTGTTTAGATAACATTAATTTAGGTTACAGACGTGATATGTGGGTTGCATATTACTAGGTAATAAGTAAGGAATGTTTACTTATACGAATGCGTTCAAATAACAGGGCTTTGGGAACAAACCATGGACGTATAAACACAGATGGACTCAGTTATTTACATAAAATTGTGAAGTCAAAATTATTTGAATAGGTCATATTCTCAGCACCTTCAACTGTTGTCACGTTTTGTTTTAAAATTTCTTATTCGCGAGTCGCTGAAAATATTACTCCGTATTTTATACTCTACAGGTGCTATCAAACCAAAATAATTTATTGGTTAGATTAATATATTTAATTGTAATCAAAATATAAAGTGTGCACATAGTGTGCATTATCATTTAATAATAGCGTATAATAGATATCAATCAATTATTTTATATGTAGAAGCACTGAAAACTATTTATAAATGGCAACGGTTGTTTACATTTCTCTGTCTTATGGATCTACGTCAAACTTCAAACGCTGTTCAATGTTTGTTTACTTTTTAGTAAAAGTTGTTTTTCGATATTTTGGCTGTATTTTGAGTGATATTTGTGAAAAGTGAAATAAAATAAACGAAATATTTACATCCCGATCTCTCATTTCATTTGTAAGTACATACAATTTACATTATTTAAGATGAGGAAATGAGGAAGCGTGTTTGTTTACATTTTAATAGGCGTACCATTGGGTTTATTCATGTTCATTAATGTATTAAATAAGATATAAGTTCATGAAATTAGTAGACATTTTTAAATTGTAAGTAGACATCATCTGATTAAAAAAGATCTATTTAGTACCTTTTCTAATTTCTAATATTTCTCATGGATGCAAATAAATTAGTGAAATGAATAAAACTCATTTATTTTTCTATGTAGGTTTCCAAATAATATTGACGATCGAACTATTTTGGTAGCAAATTTAGGAGAAAACATAAGATTTTTTATTGTAGCATTATTTTGATACCTATTAAAAATTAACTTGAATTCAACTATATTTTATTGTATTAATTTTAAAGCAAATAAAATTGTATTTTAATTTTTCTATAAAGACGTGATTTGTTAATAGTTAAACTCTCGTTTTTTTTAATTCTTTGAACGTGTTTTTATACATTATTACTACTTCCAATTTTTAAAATCTGAATAATTACCCGTCGAGTAAAAATTCAAGCACGCTTATGCTCATTGCGGAAGCATCACATTCTATCGAAGCTTCAAACATTGTGTGTTAAAGGTATCTTATTGCTGTGTCCATCTGTGTATTTGTTTATACGTCCATGGAACAACAGATGCCAGCATATTTTTTCCGCTAGGACTTATGTGTTCCCACAGTAATGAAAGGTTTAAAAGTAACATTACTAGTTTTAATTATGATTTTCTATGGAATCACTAACAGGAGAATTTTACTGTCGTCATTGCATGTGGTTGTCTTTTTAAAGACGAATCACATGCTATGATTTTTCTAACGGATATTCTCAAGTTACACATTACTTTACGTAATCAAATGAACTATCGTACAATAGAGTCGTCCCAGGAACGTAACTCAACAATATTGGCAATATCATTTTAAAGTCGTCTACTTTAAAATGTATAATATATGTTTGTGTTGTCAATATAAATGAGTCAGATAAAATTAAATCATTAGAATAATTTTTCACCAATTAACAAAAAGCGATGTTTTGTATTTTGAGAACGATTTTCGAAATGGAAATTAAAACGTCAAAAATAATCTTAATTTAGGCTGAAATTGTGACTTATTTCCAATAGAAATAGTAATTGCATTAAGATGCTACAAGAAAATAGCTTTAAAACAATATTAAAATTTTCCTGTAAAAAGTTATGTCTTCTTATATGCAAATATCAGTTATAAGTACATATCATTTTTCTACGCGTTATCTTTAAAGTTGTATTACACCGATTTGTTGCACTTAAAACGGCTATTTATAGTTGTGAGTGAACAAATAGTAAAAAGGGTTAAAAGGTGCCATAACGTTAACTTTATTTCACGCTTTCCTGATCGTTATACAGTTGATTAGTGCCATTAGTCCACACCTTTACCGAAAATAAAACATCAAGTCACTTTGACAGTATATGAACTGTAATAATTACAAATCAATTATTAATGTGACGCACATCAACATATTTCTTAATAGTGCAAATAATTCGATATGATTCAATTATAATATGTAACATCTTTACTGATATCAATCAATAGTTTGACGCTGTATTTTCTACATATTTTATTAAGATGTCGCCCATGCACAGGTTTACTCAAACAGGAGCAAATTTTTATAGCTTAAACAGGTGGTTTATGCGCATGTCTTGTTCCCTCAATTTACGCGGTGTTGTGTCATCTATTACGCAACTTACCTGATGTAAAGTAGATGTCTCAGCCTGCGTCTGAAAATAGGTTCTTAAATTAGCAACCTAATAAATTATCCTCATAACAGGACACTGTCGGCTCAAGGGGCACATGAACAAAATTGGAGTGACAGAAAGTGCAAATTACAGATGCTGTCAGGCTGATGACGAGACGAGCTCTACGACTTCGTATAAGTGTCACTTAAGGCCATAATAGACTTTATTAAAGAAGCTAGGCTGAAGAGAAAACTATAACCAAGGGATGACCCACAATAGACCTCTTAGGTGGAGTGAATGAGTGATTTAGTCCCTACCATAGACATATAAGATAGACTGAGCCTTGCAATGTTAGTCCGTTTTCCCCGTGCGACATAGAAAACTACGGCATACCAGTCCCTGCATCTCTTTCTAATTGGCCAGGTTTATAGACCACGTGACCTTCTCATTGGTTATTTAGGTCACGTGGTCCGACCCATTAGACAGATGCACAGACTGCTTTGCGTTAATTTTTTTGTGTCGCATTGGGAAAGCCACTGTATTGCAGTAGTCAGTCTATCTGTATCCGTATTATATGTCCATCGTCCCCACTTAAATTAAACCCAACCGAACCTAGCAACGTAGATACCGTAATAATGTTGTTCTCTCTACTGCACTGCGTGGATGATGTTTTTGTGGCTTTGTGAGAAACTTTTCGCTGCAGGCTTTTCATATCCGTTTTTGACCACTCTATATTATCAAATGAGCAGCTAAGTGCGGAACAGACTAAGTATTTAATGCCTTTAAAAAATTTTTAGTATTCAGATATGACTGATTTTTAGCTATCTCACTCTTTGTACGAACTCGGAAGCTAGTTCGGTTTTCATTTGAGTAGTGTTTATTTTTCGCGCTCACTTTAGAGTTATGTAAATATATTGAATGTTTTTTTAAGATGTTATTTCAACATTTTAATTTCAAACATGCCTTTTGTTGATCAAAAATTTAAATGGTACACATATTTTTTTTTAAATCTAGTTCATATGAAAAGTCAATAAATTGTACTTACAAGTTTGTTATTCCTTATCCTTATTGGTTATTTAAAGTACTTAACCTAAAAATTAATCTCTTAAACTCAACGTAGTTGAGTCTATTGTAGAAATAGGTATCAACAATTCGTTCGTCGGATTTGCTTATTGATGGTCTAAAATTCTTAATGACCCTTTAACGTTGGAACTACCTTAACCCTCCGTTAGGACGTGATAAACTGAGACACGGTTGGTCACGCGGTCTACGATCGTAGACCATTTTATTTATATTATTAAATATAAAAGTTTCATAGTTTCAATAATAATACTGCATTATGTATATTTGTTGAATTATTATTAATGATACTGACCAGTTTTTATAACAAAAGGTTTACTTATTTCTTTACTAGACAATAAAAAGACTACTCCATACATTTTAAAATTTTTATTAACCATTCAAATTATTTTGCTTTAATAAGAACTTTAGTGTAAATTTGACAAAAGAAGAATTGTTGTACCTAACAATACTTAGAACAAAATCATCCAAAATTACATAAATGAAAGTACTGTTAAAAAATTGTATGACCTAGAGACTACAGAAAACATCACATTTTTAGTCAGTAAAACAAGCATTGCAGATTTCTTTCATGTGGTTTTTGCATGCAACGCTCTGCACTTTACACAAGACTTTCTAGAAGCTTTGTTCAAATTTCGAGAACAAACATGGCAACGCCCGACATAGTTCTGCGGTCGCACAGGGGTTGAGGGGGATTATTTGCTATGCACCCAGCAGAGATTGAGCTCGCTTTCTCATTTCTCTTGGCAACCGAGGAATTGTTGATCTAACTGCAATTTGTGGTCGAATTAATTTTCAAGCACACTTTTCAAGAAAGCCACTGCGTTTTATTTTCTGTTTAGGATGATTAGCCTTACACACGCAGAGGGCATTTTTGCCAAAAATATTCAATAAATTTAAAAACACAACCATTGGCCAACGGCGTGTATTTCTTGTGATGTTATAATTCTGACACAATTGATCTACCATATCTACGCCTATTTTGGTGTTGTTATAATCAGTGATTATACTGGCTATGGCTATCATCTCCAGTATCTTCATCTATAGCATCATCATTCTGTATGAAGGATATCAATACCACTGACTTACTTTTCGTAGGGACATATGACACCATAGTACAATCAGCTTGGAAACCAAAAAGAGATGACTTAACTTCTTGATCTTTTTAAAGCAGAAATAAGTTTTTTCTTTAGTAAACTGTTGGCCAATGATAAACTACTAAACCATTTGTCTGCCGTAATATTACGACGCGTACCTGCGAGGACTCTACCAACCGAAGAGTTATTTCGTTACTGGTATTTACAAATTTGTATGGAACTTTTGGGTGAGTTCCCATGTAAGTTTCCAAATTGAATGTGTACGTCGTTTTTGTGTCTATCAGAGTAAATGTTTTAATGCCATATTTGGCTAGCTATTGTTTCGTGATCACTCCTTTTAGCAAAATTCACATTCACATCGAGATCATCTTCGGACTCGTGATCACAGTCTTCTTCTTCCCCACTTGATATCTCCTCAAACCATCGAGACCAAACTTCTAGGTCGTTGCTTCATTACACCCGTCTTCTTTTATTATCAGACATAGTATTATCTAAAATATATCACAGTAACTACAAGTGTATCAAATGGTAATAAATAAAAGTTACCATGAATTTTGAATAAAATATCTGCAATGTAGCCAGGTGTTGTAACGTCAGTGGACACATGGTCTATAATCGTAGACCAGTACTATTCTATGCTTGACAAAATACTCAACTGTGCCGAACACAGATCTTCGTCTTCTTCCTTCTTGTATGTAGGCTTTAAAGCCTGTTTCTTATTCAATATGCCTCCTAATTTGTTTAAATTGTCGCACCATCTTTTTCTTCTGTAGCCATGACCTTTACGTACTGCTTGTATTAGTTCGTCCATTATTATATTAAATTGAAGTGGGCTTAACAAGTCACCCTGTGTAGGGGATGTAAGTTAAATATTATTTGAATTTCACGTGGTGTAATAATACAAAAACAAATCACTTAAACTAAACTGTATTAAAGAAAAAAAACACATCTTAAATATTTTATAAACAATAAATATAAAAATAGCGTCCTTATCCTAACTCTCTATCCTAACTTGAGCCCCTCTCAAGTGGTGTAAAATGAAAGTCGGGTATAACTTAACTAAATGTGTATTACACTAGGTTGCTCGAAAGTTTTAACACCCTGTCTGACTCCGCTTTGTTCTGGTATACACTTTGTTCGTTTTCCATTTATCGTTGTCTGTATTCGATTATGCAGGTAGATTTTTTCGATGGTTTATATAATATTGATTGCTATGTCTCTTTTATACAGTAGGTGTAAGACGTCTTCGACTTGGATGCGATCGAAAGCCTTTTTCATATCTATACAACATAGATATGCTGATTTATTGTACTCGATGGCCTTTTCTGTGATTTGTCTTAGTACAAATACGGTATCTACAAAGGATCTTCCGGATCTGAATCCCTGTTGTTTATGTGATAAAGTTGTTAGTGTATTGATTTTGTTGGTTAGGACTTTTGTGGTAAACTTAAGTGCGGTGTTCAGTAGATTTATACCTTATAGAAGATTTATACCCGAACACAAATAAAACCATAAATTAAAATAAGATAACCGTTAGCAACAGCTACTAAGATGCACGTGCATGTAAGAGAAAATAACAGAGTTATACAAGTGTTTGAAAACAGGTAGTCTACAATTGTAGAGGTTATTACTTTTTGGCTGAAGCAGTTTATTAAAATAAGTGAAATTAGAAAAATTTTTGTAAATTAGCAAAAAGCATTTTAAATTAAATTCCTAAACTAGAAGCAAAAACACTTATAACATCACTTATAATCCACACTTAAGTTAATATCACTTGATGTATACAAACTGAGTTAAGTTATAATCAAAAGTTTTTACAAATATTCGAATATATAACGTTACGTGTTAATTATGATAAAAAAGTTCGCAGTATGGTTGGGAATGGTTGTAATAAGTAGATGTTTCCCCACAAAACATCTACAAAGCTACATTTGCGCGTTTTATTTATTTTTATATTATACATCATGTTGAAGTGTTATACGCAAAATTCATATTTTTCGTTGTTAATAGCACATTAAAATGCTTAGGTATATATTTCCAGGAATTATTCGAATTCGTTGAATGACATCACTTATAAACGTATATGTTTCATTTTTTGACATCACTACATATTTATACATACTTTTACAATTTTTGTAATTTCGTAAATCTACCTCGCAACTCTTCGATCTTTGTATAAAATAATTGCTACTTCAAGTACAAAACATTCCAAAAAAAAACTAGTACTTTCCAAACTATGATCATTTTTTTATACTACTAAAAAATTAGTACTTTCCAAGCTAGATTTTTTACACTTGACTCTTGACATTGAAAGTGGGTGAATGGCTTTTTCCATTATATATTAAAAATTATGTTCTGACTATGAATATCGAATTACCGATTACGAAAACGAATCTCCAAAGATTTCCCTGCGTTTTCAAAACAATACACCCATACAGGAAATATTAAATGAGTTAAAATGTAACTATTATACAAATATACAAACGTGTTAAAAGTAATACATGATAAATTTTTTTTGATGGTAGTAAAAATAAAAGATGAATTGCATTCTCCAATTTATTTTTAAGTAATATTGATCATATTGATATCGAGTCTCGCAAAGTATCGCAAACTAAAGTGCATTGTAAATGTAGCTTTGTAACCTATTGGATTAAAAAAAAACGAAAACCGATTTTGGAAAAACCGGTTTTTTTGGCCGATTACAACCGCCAGGTTAAACCGTAAGCAAAAAAAAAACAGTATAACCGAAAACCGGCGTTTTGTCAAAAACCGCCATCCCTACTCAACAGCTGGCGAAGGCCGACAATTCTGTAGAGATATTTGTTTAATTTACTATTCGAATTATTCTAATAAAAATAGATGATCAATGACAAACAATAAAATTTGTGCGATAGACATTAGACCTACTGTTACCTATATTTTTTTACTATTTTCTTATAGTTTTAAATACTATTTTTACGTTTCTTTGTTACAGATTCCAAAATGGCCCTGTCAAGTTAAGCCAAGCCATGCGCATGAGCATGAGCACCGATCCTGTAGCTCCAATTCTATGGGAGCCCCATCTAGAGGCTCTAAATCGTAGGTTAGAAACTGTCCTAAGAGTTATAAGAGACTGTTTACAAAAAGGTGAAAGTCCCATTTCGGGCAACGAAAATGAAACGTAGGAGTTAATATATTTAAATAAAAAAAATTACTATGACTGAAGTTATTTGTTTCAGAATAATTAGGATATTTTTAATATTAATTATTGATATATATATATATATATATATATATATATATATATATATATATATATTTATATATATATATACTTATATATATATATATATATATATATATTTATATATATATATATATATATATATATAATATAACTAGATAAATATTATGAGTACTAAATATCTTGATTATTTTGATGAAATAGAAAAATTGATAGCAAAGGCTCCATTTTAAGTTTTGTTTTGAATATTAAATAGTTTGAAACAAAAATTTAAAAATAATAATTTAATTATAAAAAACTTGAATGAATTGAATTTAATATCAAAAATATTTTCATTTTTATATTTATTGTTGACTGTATTAATACTTTGCTACTGTATTAGTTTAGAACATGCGATTCCCTTACCGATTACTTTCCTATCTTCTCAGCAATTATTTAATATTGTTTTATTGTCAATGTCCTGAAACTTTTTTTTTGTAGAATTATAACATTCATTTTTTTAAAAGAACACTGTAAATGGAGCATTTTATAAATTTTTCATGCATTTTGAATAGACATTTTGTAATATTGTATGATATGTACAAATTGTGAGTTCAGTTCCTACGTTTTTATTTTAATTTAAACTCAAAGCTAATATATTAAATTTTATTTGTAAGGATCTACCTAGTCTCTATCCCAAATTAGTAAAAATTTACTCGGATTTGTATATTATTTAAACATGTATAAAGATTTATTAAAGTTCTCACCTAAGCATAAGCATAAATTATACCTATTTTTATTTGAAACTTACATTAACCAATTGTTCTTATACAAATGTTGAAAGTAACCATCGATTACAAGTCAATATCGATAATAACATCTTGTAATGCTTTATTTATCATTCAAAATATTCTATATACGATGATATTTGACAATATTCATTGGATTTTATGAAAATAGTATAACAATATACATGTCTGTCATTTGTCAACCCCCTACCTTAAAACACCACAAATCCCTAACTTTAAATAATACCATCTACAGTACATCATTAGACAAATATTTCGCTGAAAAATTCTTCCATGGATTTCTTCCTCCCTTTTAATATGTTTTGCTTGTACCAAATTTAAATTTGTCTTGTCACGTTAAAAACTACATTAAAACGAAATTTGCAACATTAATAGGAAATTTTACTAAATGTAACATAAATAAAATAAACTTAATTTTAAATTTATTAATTTATAATTCAAAACAGTTTACTGATCAGCTACAACTATTAACTTAAATATTTAAAATGATATCCATCAATGTCCATACAATTAAAAAGTCGCTGTTTGAACTTACGACCAACATTTTGAAACATTTCAAGAGTTACTAGACTATATCCATGCACTACGATAGGATAGTACTCATAAAACTGGATGGCAAACCACATAAACTTAATATCATACAAGTTTACGCGCCAACCAGCACATCAGATGATATAAAGATCGAGGAGTTCTACGAAAAACTGGAGACCACAATCGCTAACATACCAAATAAAGAACTTACTATAATATGTGGCGACTTTAATGCAAAAGTTGGCTACACTACACAAAATGACGACTTAAAGAATGTACTGGGAAAGTTGGGCATAGGGCAGAGAAACGTAAGAGGAGACCGTTTAATCGAATTTGCTATCACAAACAACTACTCCATCATGAATACTCGATTTAAACACCATGTACGTCGACTTTATACCTGGAAAAGTCCTGGAGATAGATTTAGAAATCAAATAGATTACGTCCTCACCAATATTCGCTGGAGATCGTCCATTCAAACAGTCAGATCATATCCAGGGGCGATATGCGGATCCGATCATACTCTCCTCGTAGCTAAAGTAATGCTTAAACTTAAAGCACCCAACAAACAAAGAGAAATAAAGAGGATAGAACTAAGAAAGAAAGAAGACCTTCTACAGGAAGTACAGAAAAGTATGCCCTCTATTCGTAACGGAACATCACAAGAAATATGGGAGACTGTTAAACATTGCGTAACAACACCAGTGGATCGCTTAAAAAAAATAATCCGGTGAAACGGAAACACTGGACAACAGATGAAACTCTTAAAATAATTGAGAATAGAAGAAATCTTTGTAAAAGTGGTGTACATAGTGAAAGGGAAAAAGCTAGTTTAAGAAACCTCAATAAAGAAATAAAACGAAGATGTAAGGCCGACAAAAAACAGTACTAGTAAAGTATATGCAAAGAAATTGAGAGACATGGTCAGAATAATCAGCCGAGAGATCTATTTAGAAAAATACGCTACCTGACAAGAGACTTCAGAGCCAGAACTTGGGCCATTGAAGATAACACTGGAACCCTGAGAACAAACAGAGAAGACATAGCAGAGACATGGAGATCGTATTGCAGGGACCTATATAAAGATGATCAACGCCAAGAGCTTGTTAGCCAAATCTCTGACGAGGTGGAAGAAGAACCTGATATACTCGAAAATGAAGTAAGACAGGCTATCAACAAGCTCAAATATAACAAAGCACCAGGTCCAGATATGATAGCAGCAGAAATGCTTAAAGCCACAGAAGAAACCGGCGTAAAGTTACTTCATCTACTCTGTAACCAAATATGGCATTCCAAACAATGGCCTGAAGACTGGACAAAATCTACAATAACGACCATACATAAAAAAGACAGCTTCCATAAATGCGACAATTATAGAACCATCTCTCTTATATCCCATGCCACTGCCAGCAAGATAATGCTACATATAACCAATGAGAGACTGAAAACATTTCTTCAAAGAGAAATTCCACAAGAGCAAACTGGATTTACCAAAGGTAGAGGCACTCGAGAACACCTGCTGAATATAAGACAGATAATCGAGAAATCTAGGGAATTCAACATCCCACTATACATCTGTTTTATAGATTACCGTAAAGCGTTCGACAGGGTCAAGTGGAGACACTTATGGCGAATACTAAAAGAAGTAGGCGTACCACAACAATTAATTACGCTTAAAACCGAACTATATGAACACACTACTGGATCAGTTAAAGTACTTGACATACTTTAGAACGAATTTCATCCTGAACGGGGTGTCAGACAAGGATGTATACTATCTCCACAATTATTCAACATATATGGGGAGTATATTATGCGAAGAGCACTTGAAGGATGGGAAAAGGGCATCTCAATAAATGGTCATAAACTAAACAACCTACGTTTCGCAGATGACACAGCCCTTCTTGCAAATAGTCAAGCAGAGCTGATAGAACTTATACGACTGATCGAAAACGAAAGTCAAATATTTGGTCTGCAATTAAACATATCAAAGACAAAGATCATGATAATGGATAGACTACACAACAATCATCCACACATAACCACAATTGACCGGTTTGAGGTTGTGAGCTCATACTTATATCTGGGATCATTAATCACAAACACAGGGTCATTACAAGAAGAGATTAAACGTAGATCTGATCTAGCAAAAGTTGCCACAGCAAAAATGACCAAAATATGGAAGGACTGTCAAATTTCAAGAGCGATAAAGATGAGGTTGATCAACTGCTTAATATTCCCAATACTGACCTACGGATGTGAATCTTGGACTCTGATACAATCGGAGAGAAGAAAGATAGACGCCACTGAAATGTTCTGTTGGAGACGAATGTTACGAATTCCTTGGACCGACCGCAGAACAAATAATTCAATTTTAAGAGAGCTAAAAGTTAGCCAACGACTGTCTAGTAAAGTCCAATTTCAACAATTAAAATATTTTGGGCATATTATGAGAGCAAACACAGAAAACATGGAAAGACTCATAATACAAGGAAAGGTAGAAGGCCGAAGATCACGAGGAAGATCCCCAACAAGATGGATAGATCAAATTACAGGAATATGCCAAAGACCTATGCATGAATTAAAAGAAATGACCAGAGACAGAGATCTCTGGAGACGGACAATACACGACATCACGTCGACCACTACACTCCCCCTGGGGGGTCAGGATTGAAGAGAGAGATCCATGCACTATTCGTCGTTCTAGTTCTTCCAAAACAAACCAACATCAGATTACCTCTAATAATTATAGATATGCTTTCTAGTGGAAATTTTGTTTCAAAACGAATGGCTCAACAATAAGGTTCCTAAAATTCCTGTGCGTATATTTAATTTCAATGGTTGTTGGATATGCGTTTTGTAGAAAACTCGACTCTTGGCCAAATACCGGCAATTATATCGATTTGCAATACAATTTAGAAAAAAAGTACATTTATCCGAAAAACAAATATTAAATAGAAAGTTTGGATTAGTATTTATTTTCTTAGTCATAATCTTATAAAACTATAGTTGCCTGTCTGGTTCATCTTCATTTATTTCTCGTACGAAAGTATATTTTGTAGGGATGATATTTGTAATATTTCAGTAGTCTTCGGACTGCAGTGCGCTAAAAACCAGATTCTTGAGGTATTTTTAGTACTTGAAGTAAGTTTCAAATTACCATGGCCGTTTTAGTCCTGCTATGAGTTTCACACTACGAGTACTTCAAACTTTAAGTAACTAAACTTTTTGAACATTTCTTTCAATGTAGTTTTTTGACATGACAAAAAAATGTTGACATTAACACTAGCAAAACATAGCGTTACGTTTAGTTTTAAAGAGGTGTAACACTTAATAAGTTAAAACTTTTTACCAGAACCGAGGTAAAATGAAAAAACATTGTTTATGGTAATGGAAGGAAGACAAATGATAGATATTTATATCGTGAAAAATGTCCCATTTGAAATAAAAATCGACTTTTTTTGGTATTTTCACAAAATCTAATGAATGTTGCCAAATATCAGTGTACTCAGTCAGTGTACAGTATCAGTCAGTGACTCTCTTAAGTGATCAAGCCTGTAGTGGTAAGGCTATTTTAATATCACCTAGTCAAAACATTGCTACAGTATTACTGTCGTAATTTTTTTCGGATTAAAAAATTTGTTTAAAAACAAAAAGATAAAGAGATAGATAAAAATTAAAATAAATTTAACAGCAGCTCGATTTAAACCCGGAAAATCTCACATTATCCCGACACAAAAAGTTTTTCTTTTTATGTGGATATTTTTCTTTCATATCACCGTATTTTTAGAAGCGTATATATGTAATAAAAAAATGAAAATTTCGTGTTTTGTTAGTTTATTAAATTTTGTTTTATGTTCTCATATAATGTGTGAGTCAGTATAACATCTTAATATTTTACTGTTAATAAAAGACAACAAAGTAGCCATAGGCACATAATACAAATAGACTGAGCGTGTTTATCGACCACATGACCTAAGTGACCAATGAGAATTTTTGTATGAGAATATTTGTATTATATGTTTATGATTATATCTATCAAAACATAGTCTAAAGCTTTGATATTAAATAATATATAAAATTCAACAGCCAAATTTAATGTCAATAACAACTGATCTTTATATAAATATGGAAAGTGAAAATAAATCTAATAAAGCCAAATATTATTATTTGCTAAATAAAATATAAATAAAATATATTAACAATTTTATTGTTTATCAACTACGGTTTTATCGACCACGTGATCTTCTGATTGGTCATTTGGGTCAGGTGGTTGATAAACCTGGCAAATTAGAAAGAGATGCAGTGACTGCTTTGCGTCAGTTTTCTCCGTCGCACTAGTGGAACGAGCTAGTATTGCCTCGATCAGTCTATCTCATATTATATGTCTATTATTTATACCTATATTATTTAAAATGACACAAGAAAATAGCTTCAGAACAATATATGTCAATGGTTGTAAATATGGTCGTATTTTAACCATTCAGGCAGATGACAATGCAGATCAACTGTTTTTAACTTAGTTTTTAAATAGAGCATAAGTTACTTAAATGTTTATCTGAATAAGAAATATTGGTTACTGTACAGTGTTTTACTTAAAGAAAGCTACACAAACTGTTCTTATGTGATTAAATGAATCTCATAAATAGTTACTTTTTATATACCAATTTAATAAGTTTAATATTTGTTTAGCCAAACAGAAATTAGTTTAATTTATTTAACGTTTGATAATTATTTCATAAGGATACTTTCAAGATGTGTTTTGATATAATTTTGATATAATACAATTGATTCCAAAACCCTTAGCATGAAGAAAAGCAAAAGGAAGAATACTAGACAGGGAAATAAGAGCAATATTAGGACCAATAACCATGAATTAAGACAAAATGAGTCATAAGCTAATAAAAGGTAATAAAGGCGATATAGCTTTAAAATAAATCACCAAAGAGGAAAATGACTAGGAGATATGGAGATCAGGACCATCTACGATAACATGGACGATGGACAACAGCTGACAATAGAAGACGTGGAAGATCAAGATATATATGGTTACAAAAGTAACAGTAACAGATATAGGTAATTGTATAGTATATACATGTTAGAGGTCTTCTTTTTAGTATAAAACTTTTTTAATAACAAATTTATTAGGCACATTAACCTTATTTTCTTAATACACGACTGATAAATTCTCCTTAACGAAAAAGATATTTGTTTCTTTCTTATTTCTCTAATTGATTTATTTGTTTAATCGGAATCCTCTTGTTATAACCAAACAGGTCGAAGTTTTTTATGCTCTTGTAACTCTTATTTTGTTAAGGCTTCCAGATAATTGTTGGTTTTCTTGTTCGATCATCTCATTTTTGAAAATAGTTAACCAAGTTTTTTTATACTTACTTTTCTTTCCCACGTCAGGATCAGAACCAAAACCAGAATAACTGATCTAATTAAATTTATATTAATTCTTACTTTTGCACATCGGGAGATACTTTTGCATTTCTGCAATTATTTTGAGTCGTATTGAAATCTTTTTCTTCATGTTCCACGATCTTTCAGAATGTCGGTTACCATCATAGCTATCATAACTTTATTCTCTGCCATTCTAAATAATATCCTTGTATCAATATCATGCCACTCTCACAAGTTCTTTCTTTAACTATAAGGTGTTTCTTCGTCCTAGACTGGAAACCCCTACTTTTGATACATCATTGAAAAGACTATAAAAAATGCTCTTCAATGGTATAAATAATAATTATACAGGGTGAAGCAATAATTGTGAAACATTGGCTTAAATGAAAAATTTAATTTAAGTTAATATAAGGTTTTGTTGAGCTACAAATTTGTTAAAATTGACAATTAAGTAAATGTTCAAAATGGGTTTCATTGATTTGTAATTATTAATACCGCCTATTTATAAATTCTGCACGAAATTTGGCAAGTGTTGTTTTATTAATATCGGGCCATGCTTGTGTAATTCTTTTTCGCAATTCCACAAGTGTCGCAGAATGAGTTTTATAAACAACTGACTTGAGGTAACCCCATAGAAAAAAGTCAGGTAGCAGTAAGTTTGGTGACTTCGGTGACCACTCAATATTATTTCCTTGTAATCCATTTGTTCGGATAATTAGTATCCAACCAGCGCGTAACATTAAGCTGTATGGTGAGGAGTTGCCACATCTTGTTGGAAGTGCAGCAAATCTTCGTCTAAAGCTAGGTTGCCTTGATCGTCCCTTTGATTCTCTAATTCGTGCACAATTAAAGGTTTGATGGTATTTTCCAGCATATCGAAATAAATGAAGCCACTTATATTGCGTGGTATGAACAAGGGGCCAATTATATATAATATTCCTGTCCAAACATTCAGTTTTTTAGTATATTAAGTGTGACCTTCTCTGAATCGATGCAGATTCACATCACTCTAGTATCGACAGTTTTGTTTATTTATATTACCATTCCGCATAAAAGCACATTCATTAGTGGAGCAAATATTTTTTAACATTCGCGGTTCAACGCGAATTCTTTCAGTCACGAGTTCACAAAACTCAATTCGTCGGTCTGGATCATCATCGCCTAGTTCTTGAAGAATTTGTGTTTTGTACGGGTGAAATTTATATAATTTCAGCACCTTTCCTTATGTGGAAGTCCTGTCATTGCAGATACTTGACGTACTGTTGCAGTAGGCTCTATTGCAAAATTTCCAAGGACCTCAATTTGGGATGCTTTATTTAATAATCTTGGGGCATACCTTTTTTTATTTTGCACTGATCTCTTTTCTCTAAACTTTTGAACTAAATCGCGGACGTACACGTGACTAAGTGTACACCTACATTGGAACCGTATTTCTCCCGATCCGATATCTGGCGACGTCGGCCGACGTCGGATTAAAACCAGACTCAAGGTATTAAATCAGAGTGCCTATACTGCTTCGTCACGGAAGCAGTATAGGCACTATGATTTAATACCTTGAGTTTGTTTTCAATCCGACATCGGCCGACGTCTCCCGATATCGGATCGGGAAAAATACGGTTCCAATGTAGGTGTACACTTACATTTTTGTCCGAATGCCTTAATAACACTGGTTCTGGGAGGCAAATATGAAAATGATCTCCACGCGTTTAGGTATACTGTAAACCATCGTAACAACTACAGTTGAATGACAATACCGATCGTACAAATGATGAAAACTAATGACATTTAAAATTCTCAAATAAACGAAAAATCTGACAGAGTTCAAAAAACAGATGTTTTCAACTTGTTTTGCAAAAAAGGCAAATTAAGTTTTTATTTAAAAAAAAATCGACGAGCAGTTGTCATTAAAAATAATAGTCCGGGAGATAACATTACAAATACAAAAGTCATGGTAAGCTGGTTGATATTAAAACACTGTATAAATATTAAACAATAATTATACATGGTCATCAACAGAATTAACACAAACCTCATTATATTTTCTATTAAAGCTCATGGGATAGCATTTTTTATAGTATTTTCAATGATATATCACAAGTAGTGGTTTGCAATTTAAACTTTTTTAGTTGTGGTGAGTTCTCTTTCATTCTATCATTTTAGTATGTGTGTGTCATTTTAGTTCCTCCTTTCTATCCTAGAAACAGTTTCAAGAATTTTTTATATCAACTTTTGTTCATAAGATATAGCCCATTGTAAGTTTTAAAATTGATACACTGTGTATGAAATACAATGTTACTTCCATTTATTCGTTTTGTAGGCACTCTTGTTCCCGTATTTATTTGATGTGCTTCTGCAAATGTTTTATTACCATTGGTCTGCGCATTTAATTATTTAACTAATATTTCATTTTCTCCTAGGCCCTTCATATTACTTATTATTTTTTTTATTTTTTTTTACTTGCGTAGTTTTTCCTCGGCTTTATGGCATCGTCTACTGCTTTTTGTCTTATTTTTGTCATGTTCTACGTATCTCAGTTATCTAACTGTTTTTTAAATATTGTTGCTATCTATTAAGACCTTTTTCGATACCCATCGATTTCTATTTCTTTTTTGTCTTTACAATAAATGGGTTTACACGGAAACATTCTTTTCTAGTTCTTTACTTCCTAATATACATTTGAATTTTGTTAAATTTATAGTTTTCTTCTATACTTTTTAATGTCTTTTAACTGTATACCGTATATGAAGTACTTAGCCTTTCAACAAAACAGACTGATGTCAAGCTGACGAATAAAGGAGTTGATCTGGAAAGATAGGACGTAACAAAATACTTGGGGGTGTACATAGATAAGAAAATGACGTGGAAACCTCAAATCGACGACATTGCAGAGAAAGCCACAAAGAGATGTCGACTGCTCAAATGTCTCACAACAACAAAGTGGGGCGCCACGCAAGATGTTCTGGTAGCAATTACAAAACCTATGTCCGGCCGATATTAGAATATGGGAGTGAAGCTACAATAACTGCGAGTACAAACACCACCTCCAAGCTTGAAGTCACCCAGAGCACTGCCCTTCGCGTCATCACCGGTGCTCCAAAATCAACACCGATTACATTAATGGAAGCCCAGACCGGTATTGAACCAATACAATGCCGCAGAGAGCAACACGCGTTAACCTTCTGGGAAAGGCAAAGAAGAATACTTCCACAAAAATGGGACAAATATAGACAAGCAGCCTCACGTCTTAAAACACAAACCACTCCGCTTACAGTAGCAAACCAAATCATAAAAAAATACTACATTGTCCTGTCGGAAGCCGCCCCCTTCCCAGCGCAAACCACACCAGCCCGCTGTCTACCAAACACAGAATTACTGCTTGAAAACCATAACGACCCGAAGCACTTATCGTCAGACATTGCCCTAAGGAAAGCGCCCTAGAGACGATACACACCAAGTACCCAGCACATGAGTGGCTCCACATCTACTGCGATAGATCCTCGATGCCGGACTCGGGAAGAACAGGAGTAGGATATGTCTCAACGTTCTTCAAAGGCTCTATAGCTGTGGGTGCCCCTCTCACCAACTACGATGGCGAAATTGTTGCTATACACGAAGCTGCAAAAAATCTTGAGAATTTCCAACACCCCCAAAAAGTTGCCTTCTTCATTGACTGCCAAGCCGCAATCCTCGCCCTGTCAACAAATCGATACACCGACTCTACAATGGATCCCTAATCATGTCGGTGTTGAAGGAAATGAGGCGGCGGATGAACTTGCAAAAGAAGGCACTACTCTTCCACAGCCCCCTAGCTTTCAATCGTACACATCAGCAAAGTCCACCATTAGAAGAGGAATCAAAGCGAAGATAAAAGAGCAGCAAATATAAGCCGGTGCTGGAAAATCTTGGGCCCACCTAATAGAGTCACCAATCCCTCGCAACTTGCCGAGACCCATTAGTGTAGCCGTGTTCAGAACAACTACGGGGCATCACTACATGGCCTCCCATCTACATCGCATCGGCGTCCGCGAAAATGACAACTTTCAACTTTGTGATCAGCCCAGATGGATGCTGCTCACCTTCCAGAGTGCCCAGCCCTGAATACAGACCCACCCGAGGAGGATGAAGATCGCCTACGAGAAACGGCTCGTCTATACTGGTCAGCGCGCCACCAAATGGCTAACATGCCAAGGGTGGGCGTTTGCTAGTAAGTAAGTAAGTACATCGTAGAGGCATCAGATAGTCCTACATAAAATTTTCAATGCGTTTACAGACTTTATCATCGCATTAATTTGTTCAATGGCTCTTTATAAACTGTACATCCTGATTATCCTAAAACCACACAAGGAAAATAAATAGAAATTTCAAATATGTGTATAATTAAAGGATTGACTCATGGAATCGATTGTAGAACAAAAAAAAAATACCCAATTTGTATAGCGTCATATTTTTATAATACAAATTGAAGGATATCTTAAAATTTACGTTTAACCAACTAAACGTCAATTATAATTTCTCTTTGGCTGACATTGTTTAATTAATTTTAAACTGTATAACAACACTATTGATTTGTATTGTATCCAAAGAAAGTAATAGTCAGACTGATGTATCTAGAACTCGAAGAAAATTAAATGTAATTGTTCATTAATGTAATAAAACAATATCGCACTTAAACTACCTTTCTGCAAATAAAAATTGTGAATGCAAATTGGAAAATGTCAACAGAAATAATCATGAATTTCAGTCGCATTATATAGCTGAATTGTAATATATAACTTCTTCTGAATTAAGTAAAATTCGCAATAGCATTTGATAAGATTGTGTCAAGAAGAAATAAATATATGTATGTATACTGAATGACAAACAATGTAAATACATACATATATTTATTCGTCTAATTACTTTTGGTCTTTATGTTCAGTGTCTCTTACTAGTAAGATGTTAAAATTTTCAGCTTGATTCGTCAACTTCATACACAATCTGGTTCAATAATGCGTTAAGGATCCACGATTTCTTATACACTTATTGGACACGCTGAACATCATTCTGGTAATCGATACTGTAACTTCGTTCGAGCTGCTTAAGTCTGCGGAGGAAGTTGTAAAATCATGAGCGACCTGTCATGTCCCAGACATGTTTAACTGGAGACAGATAAGCCGATCGGGGTGGCCAAGATAAATGGTTATGTGATGTTGATCTATGGATCTATGGAGGCTAAGGATTCTCTGACAACATGCGGTCTGGATTTGTCTTACTGAAAAATATAATTCTGGATAGTGCTTACGTATCGAATAAAATGGGACCTACTAATTTCTGAATATAACGTCGGTGTGTCCTATTGCCTCTGATGAAAATTACTGGTTCTCACTCTTGCCAGACCATCGTGAATTTCTAGACGGAAGAAGGATTTGTAACTAAATACCACCCGATTTCATTTTTTAGTCCTACAGAATTCTTTTTCTATACCATAGCAAACGATTATGATGTTCAGTTGTCAAAGATAGCGCCCAACGGGGGCGATAAGAAAAAAGACCAAACTGTCATATTCGGTGATGTACCGTACGCATTCCAACCCTACTTCTATGCTCTTTAAATCACTGATCTGCAATAGCTCGAATACTACTGAATCTGACTCTCTTTGACCTTCAAAACTCTCCGCTCGGTGTTCTCGAACTTCTTGAGTCCATAGGCGTTCACACTACAATATACTGCATAAAGATCTGTTGGGCCTCCTAGAAAATTCTTTTACCGATAGACTGGTTTCAGAAAAACCGACAATTCCATCCCTCTTAAAGTCACCTGGGGCACTCGGCGAATTCTACGCACTTAGGGCATTTTAAACGATAAAAAATACTTAACTATACGAAATGTAAAATTTAACTGTCGCCGTAAAATCACGAAAACTAAATGCTTTTTTACCACCAAACAGTTCATGCAGCCACTACAAAAACTTAACCGGATTATTTGAAAATGTTATCACTTGTTGTTCATGGTAAGATAAGTATGAATTCTAATAACCATATGTGTTTACATGTTTTTGTCACTCATTAAACATATGTGTGTACTTACATATCTACAGCTGTCTTACTATAATAAAATATAACTGTAAAGTTAATAATACTTTTATATTTCTCTTATATTTTCACAAATGTCACTCATATTTAGACAATGCACACCAATTCTCTTTATCTTGGTTACTTTCACAATATTCATGGTTTTGCTTTTTTGTTGTAAACTTCTGAAATATTTTCTTGCAAGTGATTTAATGCGCGGACGAATTAATGCACGGAGTGCATTGAAATCTGCCTTTTCGGACTTCCCGTATGTATTCTGCTCAATTCTTTAAATTCCAAGCAAGTTCATGGTACCTAGTCAGTTAGATGAAGGGTCATGCAAGATTTCGCCACTTCTTGTGAGGTTGTATGTTGATCTGTCTATTTTAACGTAAGGATTTGGGCAGATGCTTTATGATCTTTTTTTATCCTATCACGACAATGCAACGTCAAGTACAGAATATGTGTAACTCGTAGGAGGATTGAGGACGAAGTTGATACAAGTAGTTTATTAATTTCTTAGAAATTCTCTTTGTCTGCTCTCCGCATCTGAGTGGCTGACAAACCTATGGACAGAGCAGTAGTAAATCTATTTGAATTGTTGTTTACAAGACCTTTTAATAATTATGCTATAAAGTTTTTTTTATTATACACAAATTGTACTAATCAAGTTTTTCGGTCCGGACATTTTTTTTAAAGTTTCTTTATCATTCTGAACAAAATAGGTCTCTAGTAATTTTTCTGTAAACTTAATCGTTTTCGAGTTATAAACAATTTAAAATTAATAAAAACGCAAAATTATGATTTTTAAGACTCAAAACACAACTAGAAAATATTATTTTTAAATTCCCAAAGATTTAAATTTCAAACCTTTTTCTATCATTTCCCGATAAGTATTTTGGGCTTATTTAATTTTAAAACATTGTTTTTATCTTTAATGAAGCTCTTAAGATAGGATGGGCGCTCGGGCTGCGGCCTGTTGAAAAGAGAGGAACAAGATGTATGGTACAAATTGTTGCTGATTTGAATTCTCATTGTACAAACAAGCGCTCGCCCTGCCATGCGCGGATGCTATGACAGCCTATGTGGAACATCGTTGCTTCCGTTATGGAACATCATGCGTGGTGTAAAACACTTTATTCTGAATACATTATTATTGGTTTTAAGCATATATTAAGAAATTGACAAACGATTAATTGAATCTTGTGATTTATTTTGAAAATACTTTTGAGTAACACTAAGAGAAATATTTATCATGAGGTGAAATTAATTAATAACAAATAATATATTATTTGAGATGTTGTTTTATTACATTAATTTACTGTTTTTTGAAAAATATCGATATTCTAGCTTTTTTAAATGTTAATTATTATTTAGTATAAAATCTATATCATTAAGCCAAAGTTATTTGTAAAATAATGTCCAGAATATACCTACTTGTATCTATCCAAATATTGTTTTTAGATTATATTCACAAATGGTTTGTTATTGTTCTTTATTTTAACAGCTCCTTTGTAAAACTGTTTATTCCTCATATTTTGTTTGCCCTATATTCTATATTCGTAATATAGTTATGTTTGTTTGTCATAACCGACCATGATTTTGTTGTACGTTTTGTGATCATAATATATGATCTTTAGGGTGAAGGTTTATGACTGCAATGATATGGTTGTCGCATTTCGTGGAAAATCCTCCTTTATATTTTATAATTTCCTACAGCCCTTTAACACTATTTTTAAGAAATATTTGTTTTACCTTCTAGCATAGGCGGTTTTAAGATACGAGCACACCCACATAGCGGTAGAAATCTGCTTGAGAGTAAATAATTAATAAACATATACACGCAACCAGATTTATATGAAATTACCACGTATTTCAAACCAATATTTATTTATTTTGAAAATATTGCTATTGTTACTAAGAATAAAAATTTTTATTGAAAATTAACAAACCGAAAAAACAATAAAATAACACAGCTCAGTAATTTATAGATTATTAATTTGCTTCAGTTATACATTAAGCAAAAATAAATAAACTTACTTTTGTGTTAAAAAAAAAAATATGCCTTATGTGGGGTTAACATAGGTGCAAAGGGGAAATATTATTGGTCTTGTAAAACAAGGGAATGTCCCAGAGGTACATAGCGGCAGTGGTTGGTATAACACATATGTCAGCAACTTCTGGAAGCTACAGGTGTAAATATTTTTATTGAAATTGTAAGAAAAAGACTTCGTTCCAAGGACCATACAGCAGTAGACAGGTAAAGGTTTCCTAGTTATCCAGACAGCTCAATATTGATCGCTTAAAGGGGTGTCTTTAACACCAAACTGGAATAATAGAAATTGGCAATATATGTTAATTTCAGTCAAAACCAAGATTTGTGAAAAATCAGATGATCGACGAATTCGTATACTTATAGGGCGACGAAGATAAGCAAAAACGGAAATTACCAGATCTGTTCAATGATATAAATAAGAAATGTTTTGAGGAGGCATTATTACCACTTAAAAAATTAATTTCGTTAATTTTTATCCAACCAACTTAAACAGTTTATTGGTTTTTTTATTAAAAATCCTTTGTAAAAGGTATATATTAAGAACCCAAACGGGCTAAGTTAAACAGACAGAACGTTTTCGGAATCCATATTCCATCATCAGTGTCCTAGAAAATATTTAACCACTTAATTAAAAAGAACACAGCTTTAAAATTTTGACTAAGGTTAAATCTACGAATCACGGTTTCGTAAACACACCGTCTCAAGACTAGCAACTTCAACGTGGAGTCATATGTCGCCATGTTACCTAGTCCAACGGTAACTTTAACATCTTAAATCAAAGCAAAGGTATTATAGACTTCCCTATGATTACAATATATTAGAAGATATTACTGTTCTGGAGTAACTTGCTTGCTTACCCGACCTTAACCCTATAGAGCAATTGTGGGATACGCTTAAAAGAAGAATTAGAGCTTACCGGAAAAATATTGTATAAAACAAGCTACCACAACAAAATATTGATAATTTGTTTAGGAGCATTTCCACGCAAAGTGAAGCTTACATGAGGGTTAGGGGAGTAAAAAAATATATATATAAAAACAATTTAAACATTTAAAGTTGCTTTGCAATAAATTTTTTTTGTATTATTAACCTTAAAACAAGTGGTTTTAATTTATTGTTTTTTAAGAGTTTAGCATTTTCTTTAATTTCTATGTATTGGTGATTAATTTGCTTTAAAATAAATATTCTTTGACTTTGTATGTTTGTTGTTTTAAATTCGATTGAACTAATAAAAATACCAGATAATTCCATATAACTTTGGTTGTATGTATATTGTTTGAAATTAATAGTTATTGGTGTTTATAGTATTATACATCGCTATGAGATGTTTACATTTTTTTATGGATATCAGCTCGAAGACGTTCTTCTAAATGTTCAAATAATTATTGATTAGCTAATTCTTTTAAAAAGTCGCTTTGCCTAGCATTCCCAGTATTTGTACTTTATTTTACAATAACGAAACTTTTTATACTCCAATATTCAAGCCCGCTGTGCATTTAATCCCAACACCCAGTAATTTTCTTTCAGCTGGTCAACTACGTCGATTCCGCATTTGTTTTATTATCAAATGCAGATTATTTCTGGTAAATACTCATAAGAATTTTGAAATAAAAAGTCATCAAAATTAGTAGAAGGTGACAGTATTACCGCTTTATTACTTTTGGATCTGTATCATTTTTCTTAGAACCCAAAGATAGAAGAAAACAAAGATCTATTCTTCATTTGTAGGAAATCAAGGGGTATTCATTGTCCCTATTGTTGACAGATTCTTATATAAAAGGCGATTCATTATAGGTATGGATGTGAACCATTTGTCGAATGTCACTTACTTCCAGAATCCCAAATTTTCTGTGTCAATCGCATGAAGACGTCTTCTACCAATTGTTTTCCATATAATTCTGCTTCACAGGATATATGTCCATGTTTTGGATGTAAAAGCATTTAGCATCAACCAATGTTAAAATTTTTATGCCGTACTTATTTGGTTGTGATGACATATATTGCTTGAAAGTGAGTATCAGTAGGTGTGATACAACAAGTCAATATTAAGAAAGAATGAAAGCTTAAATTTAATAAACATATTTAATTTTACTCAAACTTAAGCTGTTAAAATAAGGAAGAAATTAAAACGTCGATTATAAAATTAAATGTGGGTTGTATATATACATAATTATATAAAATTATATTTTTGATTTTATATTATAAAATTATACCTACGTGATACTTATAGTGTGTGATATGTATAAGCTACGCAAACTCAAAGTTAAACAATGTAAGACATGAATATTTAATGAAGATCTTATTGTACTGTAATATAGCTCTGAACTTTTTAGTAAAAATCCATGCTTTATAAAAAAAGTTTTTTTAAGAATTTAAACAAGGGAGCTAAAAAATCTTTTTACGAGTGACAAACCAGTGGTAAAATAGAGGAACAGTATCAATTGAATAGTGAGCGATCGATGCAATAAAACGTTTTAAAACTTCTATTTAAAAGCTACCCTATGCCGAAGTATGTTTTCACCTTAAGGTCCAATCCACACCAACATGACGGTTATAATCCTTATATTAATAATAACCTTAAGAATTGATAGAAAAATGTTAAAAGATTCGGAGTAAAATTATTTTTAGAGTTTCTTTTAAAAATCATTACTTTTATACTTTTTAAGTAGTATCTGGAAATAGTTAAAACAGTTTTTATGTTATTCTATTTTGAGTTTTTCGAATTATTCGTTAAATACGAAATTGTCACCTTTAGTGAGTTATAACTCGGTTTGAATTAGGCTTACTTATAGCAAAAATAAAAAATATTAAGGTCAAGGCCCTTTGGTAACATATTTTTGATAAAATTCGTGAAAAATTAATAGAAAAAAAATTACCAATAAGTCTTAACGCATTGATTTAAAAAAAAAGCTTTATGAAAAATCTTTTGCTTAGAGTATATTTTTCTATCGATTACTGAGGTTATTTTCAATATAAAGGTTCCAACCACCCCCAGTTGAGGGGGATTTCAATGTAAAAATAAAGTTCGGCATATGGTAGTTAATTTATTCCCTACTTACTGTTAAAATTTCAAGAAAATTGATGCATTTTAAAGGAATTAGGAGTTAAAAACCTTGGTTTTTTTTTCGACATTGAACACAAGTATATATCTCCAATAAAACAAAATAAATAAGTAAAGATACGAGTACCTCTTGTTTAATTTCCTTTATATATTTATGAAATATTATATTTATTTAAATTTTTAATATCCTTTAATAGTCACTTTATTACATTGAAGTTGAATAAAATATTACTTTTTTAATAATTAAATCATTACTCATGTTTTCAATAAAAAAGTTACAAAAAAACACATAAATAAGGTAAATGTACCTTTTACCGACCACTTAAGATTTTTCTTATAAGCAGATTCAATAATAAGAAGAATACATATTTATTTTTCTTTGCATAATTTTTAAAGATGTTTTAATCTTTCCGATTCAGGTAGTAATATAGAAAAAATAATACTATACAAGTTTAGTTCTTTTTTTTTTAATATTTCAGTAATTATGTATAATTTCATTAAAATGCTCCCTTCACCGACCGGCTGGAAATATACTTACTTATCACCGACCGATTTTGTTGCTATTACCGACCACAAGCACCTAATTACCGGACATTTCAGTCCTATCAGCGACCTTCTTGGGGGACTACTTATTTAAGTAATTAATAACATAATATTAATTTATTTATTTAAAAATAATCATATCTACTGGCTCAATTTAAAAAGAAACTCAGTTGAAGATTTTAATATGTATTTTTAAAAATATAAATTCATAAAACAACAAACAAAAAGTTACATAATATATTGGGCATGTATAATAAATTCAACTTTGGTATGAAATCATCTTATTTTTTTATTATTATAGTTTTTATTGCATCCATCTCCGGAATTACATAGTTGCCCCTTTTATTCACGAGTTTTAAAGGATTGATTTTTGAAAATATTTCATTTTCTGAATATGTTAAAATATCCTTTATCTTAGGCTATTTCCAATGTGAACCACTTTTTATCATAGTCTTCAATCTTAATCCCGTACCCTCAAAGCCAAGACTCACTCCAGGAAAGTACACTCCTTCATAAATAATCACAGCATATTTACATTCAGAAATATTAAATTTATTTTTTCCCATCTAGAATCTAGATGGGAAAACCTTACTTTTCATAGAAAATATTTGCTAGTATTTTGCAAGCAGCACACTAAAGCTGGTCGCTTTTTTTATCGCATTATATGCATATCGCATTTTGGTCGCATATCATGCTTTTTCACAGAGCATTCTCTCGCCGCTTAGCTCTTCCATCTTTCTGATCATTCTTGTGTGGAGGATGCGAAAAAATACGTAAATGACTCATTAAACTTATTAGTCGGTGGTATTTGCATTTTAACGCTTTTTGTGATGTAGAGATCATTATAAAGGTTAAATAAAGCCAATCCGGTGTTACATATGGCATTGGAAATTGTTACTAACATGTCAGTGTTTATCTCTGTTTATTTTCAGTTTTATGGTTCCGTAGTAATACTATCCGATCCAGGGTCCTTTCCCAGTTCTGCCACTTATATAGAGTACTCTACCTCGGCATAAATAATGGGAGGACCAGATAAAAAATATTCTGTGAGTAAGTTAGTTGTTGGCAGATTCGGCCCATTATCTGTAAAGAGGTACGAAGTATAGTCTATCCATATTTTTGCTAGTTCTTCTATTTAACTGGATATGTACGTACTCTCCTTGATTATCCTTCTGGAAAGTCTCATGGTGTTTCTTGTTTAAACTCAAAATTTGTTTAACCTTTTTATGTAATCTAAAGTTATCCCCTTTTTCTTGTAGTGATTCCAATTCTTCACAACGTTCTTTCATCCAGCTCTCCCTTGCGGCTTTAATTCTTACATTTATCGTACATTGGTTTTTTTTATTTCTCTTGGTTGTGATGTATTTTGTACTGCCTGCATGGCTTCATTAGATTAGGTATCGCTTCCGTCATATACCCGTTTTTGTGATTTTGTCCTATTTTACTTGCGATTGCTTCGTCAGAATTGGATATATCCATTTTTATTTTCTCATAGGTTTCCTCTATGTAATTTCATTTAATTCAGATCATTTGATTGGAACATTATTTTTTCCTTTCTTTTACTCAAACTTTTTAGATTTGCAATTATTTTCTTTTACCATTATGTTTTTTGTAATTGACTTTGTAATAATTAGTTAAATTGGCTGAATTTATTCGGGATTAATATTAGATCTTCCAATACTGTGTATATTGAGTTTTTTTAAATGATCGAATGATTGTTAAAAGATTGCTGGAGAATAATAAGTAATATTTTATTCAAAAAAGTTGACACTTAAGGTTATTAAAATCCAATGTAAATAATTTAAAATGGATATTTACTACATTATATTTTACTAAAATTGACAATGTGTCTATTGTTTTTGATGACTATATATAAGTTATGAAACTACTAGAAAATATACCCAAGAAGTTCTATTTAATTTAAGAATACTTGGTGGTGTTATTTTTTAATTTTTATATATGACCAAATAGAAGCACTATTTATCAAGAAAAACAATATTAGTGTATTGTTTTACTTTAAATGTAAGTCTAATTGGTTAAGAAAGCTATATTATCTTTATTACTCAACCAAATGATTTAATACTGTATATACAAAATTTAGAGCAGGCAGGATTTCGGTCAAGTTTTGCAGCAATCACCACCTGCAAACGATAAAACAACAACAACGATAAACGTCTGAAATATATTGAAATAAAAATAACCACCTTACTAACGTATATAAAAGAACTAAGATGAACCCACTAAGCTCAGTAAAGTTAGTTAGAATTTATTGGTATTTAGAAATAATTGATTCTAGAAAACACTTATTTGTTTTAATTTTTCTGTATTTTATCTTATTTTATTATTAATGTTTATTGTCAGTTTAAAATGGTTTTTAGAATACTGCAACCGTATTCACTGAAAATTTGTTTTTTTAAGTAATGTTTCCTAACTTTTTATATTGTTTAATGCTTTGACAAATATTTTAACATCTTGTTTTATAGTTCACAGATAAATGTAGGCTTTTACGTATTAATCAAACACCTATGAGATAGACAAACACAAAGAAATTTAAATCTCACGGTAGGTAAGGAATACATCCAATAGTGAAAATAGTTACTGTGGCAAGTTTAGCTTTAATGCAAATCCATTTACAGTTCTGTTCATACAGTTTATCGAGTTTTACTGTTCAAAAAGCCAACGGGAATATTTAAAACATTTATTAACAAACAGATTTTAGTACTTATATATATTACTATTAAGATACGTAGTGGTTAAAAGTCTGTAGTTTCCGTAAGTATACGTTAACGTGTCATTTGTCACTAATCTTGGGGATTAGAGATGTTCAGTATTATAATAAGATATTTAAATGGATTTTATACATGTTTGTAGGAGCAAAAGACTATACAAGACAAAAGAAATATATCTGATATATACTATCTATTGGAAAAATATGCAATGTATACGGATTAAGGAAGGAAAACTAAAAAAATGTTAATATTTATGAACAAATCATCCGAGGAAAATGAAAGGTGAAAGAGAACCTAAGAGAAGAGAAATATTATGACTGCAAGATCATTTAATTTCAACAGGTTGCGCTTTTTATATAAGGAATATTAAAACATATTATTAGTGTAAAAAATAAATTTTGTACCTTCAAAAATTATCAGTTAATATCTTAAATTTTTTTGTAACTCTGGGATTATTCAGAATAATTATTAAAATATTAATATATACGCCCATTAATAGGTACTAAAATTTAGACACACTTCGCTAGAGTATATGTATGCCACGTATTAAGTGATTTTATTGAGTAATAAAGGTCTCTTAGTGACGTGATGATTTTAAATTTTTTTTTTAACATCATCCCTTATATATTTTAAAGGATTTCCCAAAAACCTTCAGACATGTTTATATAAACAACCAATAACTGACTTTTAGGTATATTTTGAATACCCAATTTTTTTGTGTCTTTTAAAATCAATAATTTACACCAAAGATTTAATGCATGTATACCACCTGTAATAAGTTTTTATTTTATTTATTGTATAATACCACTTCAAGTACAAATACTAACCAAACCACAAAAAGTACATGTTGTATAAGACACATTGTAAATCTTATTTTTATCTGCAAATTTTATTATAACAATTTAGTTAATAATTTTTAATCAATTTCACTGTACACAATAAATGGTATTTACATTTAGTTTTGAAATTGTTAATACAAAATATCGCTCAACCTTGTAAAAAATAAAAATATTTTATTTAACGTTTGCACACTTTGTTTTTTTATAGCATTCCTCGTTCATCTTCATTACATTGTCGTACCACAGCAGTCAAGAACACTCATGACAAACACACAATTCGGCTTCAGGGATGCATTGGGTACTCGAGAGGCACTTTCGGCAATACAAGTTCTCTTTCAAAGATGTAGAGACGTGAACTGTGATATATATGTGTTTAGTTGATTACCAGAAAGCGTTCGATAGAAGAAAACAGGACGAACTGATGAAAATAATAAATTTAGTTGGTCTAGACAGCAGAGATCGCCGTATAATAAACAATATCTACTACGAACAAACTGCAGCTGTTAGAGTTGGAGATTAGTTAACAGACGACATAAAGATAAAAAGAGGTATGAGACAGGGATGTATATTGTCCCCATTATTGTAATACATATTCAGAGCACATTCTGAACCTAGCGCTAACGGACATAGACGAGGGAATACTTATAAACGAAGAACGATTGAACAACATAAGATACGCTGATGATACTGTCATTTTTACAAATAGTCTTGAAGGTCTGTAGACACTTATCTCCAGGGTGACAGAAGTAAGTAGCAGGTTTTGGCTTGATTTTAACATAAAAAACCAAATACATGGTTATAAGCCAAAATAGGATACCACCTGGTCAACTACTAGTTAAGGATTAACCTATAACACAAATCACTAACTTTTGTTATTTGTCGAATCAATCGACGGAAATTAAGATAAGGATCGAGAAGGCAAGATCAGCTTTCATCAAAATAAAAAAAAAATTAACAGCCACGATATAAAATTAGAAATAAAAGTTCGTTTACTAAAATACGACGTATTCTCTGTTCTTTTATATAGCGTGGAGTCATGGACCTTAACTGAAGCATCATTGAAGAGACTCGAAGTATTTGAGATGTGGTGCTGTAGACGCATGTTGAGGATTTCCTGGATAGACAGAGTTACCAACGAAGAAGTACTACATAGAATGGGTAAAGAGTGCGAACTAGTCGTGACCATAAAACGTCGCAAACTGGAATACCTGGGCCATATAATGCGCAATGAACAACGAAATGACTTACTTCAGACCATACTTCAGGGTAAAGTGCATGGGAAGAGAGGTCCAGGACAAAAAAGAATATCCTGGCTGCATAACCTGCGAAAATGATTTAACTTAACCACTACCGGACTTTTCAGAGCAGCAGTCAACAAAGTTAGAATAGCCATGTTAGTGTCCAACATCCGTAACGGATATGCACCATAGGAAGAAGACCACAGCAGTTGTTTTATTTTTTTGTGTCAGTATGAACGCTTCTATAGTTCATTTACTCTGCTTTGTTGGGATATTTTCCAATTTGAATAAACGTTATGCTTGTTTCAGAAAACCTATCTATGCTGTTCTTAATTCTATACATCAAGACTACGTGAAAGTATGAATGCTATGTTGCTATGTCTTTCCAATCTTGCTCTATGGAAGCTAAACCACAATTCTTTGTTAAAAAAACGCATCAGCGCTTTCAAAATGTACTTTAATAGGAGAAAACTAATATATCAAATAATGAAGTTCTTAACAGAATTCAAACTAACAAGGAGGTGACAAAGATTAGAAAGGTATCAAAAAAAGCAGCACAGTACGCTGTACATACTGCTAAACAAAGATGGTGTGTACAGCTGTATAAAGAGTTGTAAATGTTTGAGGGGATGAAAACGTTATACAACATTCAAGTCAAGGGACAAGTCATTAAAGGACTTGACCTACGTGCGGCAGATTGGGTGCTGATAGAAGAGTGTTAAGTACCAGTGTTGAAATAAAGCAAAGATCGTATGAATACTTTAGTAAGTTTCTAAATGAAAAACATCAGAGGAATGACAGAGGATTAGCGATCCCAAATGAGAATGTCATACCGGAAATAGCAAGAGATGAAGTTGTCGAGGCGTTAAATAGGACAAAGAACGGTAAGGCAGTAGGGCCTTATGGAATACCGGTGAAGGTTTGAAAGGCTCTAGGAGAGGAAGGGATTGATATTTCGTGGCAAATGGTAATTAAAATGCATGAGGAAAAAAGGATGCCCAATGTATGAAAAGAGAGTGTGATGGTATCATTGTATAAATATAAAGGGTACATTCAGGATACTATAAAGGGATTAAGTTAATGTCGCACACAATGAAAATTTTGGAGATAACTGTAGAGCAAAGAAGAGATCGATAGGAGAAAAACAGTTTGAGTTTATGCCAGGAAAAAGGAGAACGGATGCTTTCTTTGCATTGAGACAGTTGATAGAAAAATACAGCGAGCAGATCTTAAAAAGGCGTGACCTATGGAGATGTATGAGAGAGACTCTTTACTAAGTCCTTACCCGTTTAATGTTGTTATTGATGTACTGACAGAGAAAGTAAGAAAGTCCTTGATCAATGCTCTTTTCTGGAAATGTCATGTTAGTGGAGGAGATATAACGGAAAATGGGAGACTAGATCAAAAAATTGCCCACAAAATACAGGCTGGTAGGTTTAACTGGAAGCAACTGAGTGGGGTACTTTATGATCAAAAAATCGGGGAAGTATTCAAAGAAAAGATGTACAAGAGTATGGTGAGACCTGATGTAGCTAAAATAAAAATGTTACGGTGTATATTGTCCCAGTTGTCGCCTTGCTAGAGAAAAGACATCTGCACCATTTTCTGGTACTGCTGTTTAATAGCTTAAACTGCGTAATTAAACATAAATTCTATAATATACACACAAATTTATTTAAATCATGCAAAAATAAACAATATAAAGTTCTTATAGTGTTCTGAGTTAATCTTAACTATTTAAAAATTGAGAAATTCAAAATTGGCCGATTTATTTTTAAAATTATGGTGAATGCGCCAAACTTATAAAAGTTTGCTGAAAGTGCCGATAAAGTAATCGTAATTTGTTGTTTTTTGTATATTCAAGAAGTTTACAAACAACGACTTTTTATAAATGGGTTTTTACAAAAACCTTTACAATAGGCTAATTCATTTGGTTTTGGAATAGCAGATCCAGTTGCTGCCTTGCTACAGAGAAAACGTTTTCGCTGCTTTCTAGTATTGTTCTTTGGTATCTAAAACTTTGCAAGTAAATATAAATTCTACATACATTTATTCTAATTAGGCAAAAATGAACAATATTTAAATTCTTATACTTGTCTAAGTTACTTTTATATATTTGAGAATTAAGAAATGAAGAAAATCAAATTGAATCTCAGATTTTGTAATTTATGGTGAATGCGCGAGAAATTTTAAAAGTTTGCTGAAGGTACACAATTCGTTTTTTTTTTATTTTGAAGAAGTTTAGTTGAAGATATAGAAAAGACATTTAAGATTTGACTTCACGTATACTGCTTCCAAAATTCCCTTTTTATATCTTTATTTACTAATATTTTTAATACTAGAAGTCAGTTCATCATAGGTTCTTACTTAGATGAAAGGATATGATGTGGAATGCAATTTTAGATCCCCCTTATTTCATCGTCTGTTTGATTTGAATAGCCTAGAAGACACTGATTTGAGTGAGAATCTGAATTTTGGTTTTGAACATGTTGCAGAAATCTTCGGAGTTTTACTTTTTACTTTAAGTTTTCTTAAGTTTGGAAGCAACGAGTTTTTTATAAATAGTTGTTTGGAAAAACCTTTACAATATGCTAATCTTTACTTTTTTAAATTTGGGTTCT
Organism: Diabrotica balteata; assembly: GCA_918026665.1. Classification (NCBI taxonomy): domain Eukaryota; kingdom Metazoa; phylum Arthropoda; class Insecta; order Coleoptera; family Chrysomelidae; genus Diabrotica; species Diabrotica balteata. The sequence continues at coordinate 113,183,006 of OU898278.1, read as the reverse complement.
TACAATATGCTGCTCTTTTAAATGTATATAATTTTTTTCTAATTATGCAAATTTAAACAATATTCAAAGTTCTTATTCTAGTCTTATTCTGGACTAGAATAAATTAATTAGTCTTAAATAATAGTTGAGGTGGTTTTTTTAATTTCTGGTGAATACTCCCAGAAATTTTAAAAGCTTGCTGAAGGTTTCCAAGTATTTGATTTTCTCTTATTTTTTAATCTACTGTAGTCGTATATTTTGTCTAGTCATAAAATATGTTTATATGTCTTAAAATTACACAATTTGCTGTTTCTTGATTTTCATTAAATGCCTATAGGTGTTTCTGTAAAAATAAATTGAATTTCAAACAAAGGTATTACTTCTAAATTTTGTTTTATTACTGGTTTGAGTTAGTTCACTACTAAAGCTTGGTAGGTTTATTTTGTATTAGCTTACCGTCAAAGTACACCATACGTCATTACTTTTCGATATTATTTCTGTAAAATAGTATTTTATTATTTTCAGCTCGGATACATTATCTTTTTTGCAACCTTACAGTTTTCCTCTTTTCCTTTATTTTTGTTAAACACTAGATCTATTTATTCTTAAACTTATTTCCTGAGATTTTTCCAAGTAGTAGTAGCAAATTCTCTAATAATATTGGCCATATTTCCCTAATTACGTATAAGAACTTCCTATCATCTTTCAGCTCATTTTTTTTAATACCGTTGCCCTGAATAAACCTTTTTTTGGTTGTGTCAAGATTTTATTACTAGGAAGCGGTAGTTGAAAACAAAAATATTTAGTCTTATATTACTCATCAAATATATAGATTTGGAGTTTAAATACTGTAAGAGGTGATACGTACTGAAGTAATTGTCAAAGTACAAGAAATGACCTTTTTCTGCAATTCTTCAGATAAATGCAATATAACGACTGGTGATGCACCAAAATGGGTATATATGGGCTTTAATTCTGTAGTGGACCCTTGATATATTATAAAGTCATATCTATATATATATATATATATATATTATATATATATATATATATTATCATAAATATATATATATATATATATATATATATATATGTATATATATATATTTATATATATATATATATACAAGACCACTTTGGCAAATCTTGATTCCCCATAGATGTTATTTATATCCACGAAATGAATATTTTGACTAAGTTTGGCATAAATCTATATATAGCTGTTATCTTTTACAGTGGAATTCCAACATGTTATACATCTAATTCGAGGATATTGTACGTTTCCCATTATTACGTGTATCCCTATAATTGTTTTATTTCATCAGGGTCGTTGGAGAAAATCTTGCTATATGCTTGTACAAGGAATGATGATTTGTCATATCAGCCATTACTGAGAAGATATCATCAGATATATACTTACTGAAAAAATCAATTGGGGCTGGTAAATCAACAACTTGCTCTGGAATAGGATCATAACATGTTACCTTTCTGGTCTCGAACTGTACATCCTTGATCCATTTTATTTGCTTTTTCTCAGTAAAATCATGGTTTTTAAAAAACACTTCAATAGTTGTTTCTGGGTTCATTTGATTTACTTCGTCTTCCGTAACTTCTTGGTCGTTGTTTGGCTCTTGCTCCAAATCATCAAAAACAACATACAGAACATACACAAACAGACTGTCCTAATCTCTTGCAAATGTCACTCAAACGAACTAATTTCAAATTAGGTTATAAGTATCAAGCCAGAACAAAATCACGTGCAGAATATAGGTGTCTACTAATTAGACATGATATTTGACCTGCAAAATATTTCTTGGGTATAAGTCAACTCCCATTGATGTTTGAAATCATACATAATAAATGTACCTCTTGAGGTACAGTGTGACTAAAAGGGCTAATTGATTCCTTTTATCTTTTTCTGTTATGTATTTTCAAAATCTTTTGTTAATTAAGGCTTTTATTTTCAGAAATCTATGAAAAACTGCGAGTGATTTAAAGACTACTAGAAAATTTCACAGAAAAGTATCACCTTCATGCAAAAAGTATCTATCGGCAAGATCTTTACATATCCAGTGGTGGTCTAAAGAATAAAAGACTTATTTATGTTTATTATAGACATGTATTATATTACGTAATTTTAATAAATTTTATATTGTATATTTTTGTAAAAATAAATAATCTAATTTAAAATGTCTTTCACTTTCCTTTCTGAAATTTAATTCCAACCCCATTTCGTTAAAAATACAAAGAATGTAAAGAATAAAAAAAATAATTTTTCTAAATCTTTAATTCTTTCAAGTTTGGTTTCATTTCGACTCGATTCATTAAATAATTTTTCTAATCTTATTCTTCAAGTTGGTCTGAAAATTTCATTTCGACTCGATTTCATTTAAACCCGCCCGCCCTCTTTTACCCATCTCTTTAAAACATTGCTTAAGTACCTAAAATTCGCAACTCCTGTACCATACTTAAGTGATGACATCTATTGATGAAGCCAAAAAGTAAAGGTATAACATTTAATTCAATATTAAATCTTTTCAATTACGAAAATAAACTTGTTCAAATACCTTGATACTAGTATAAATCTTTTGAGGATTTATTTTTATTTGAGAAATTCATATTTGGAGAAAATAATACACCAAAGCTATTTTACACATTTATTCGAACATAAGTGATACTACACTACAACGATATTTTACACATTACATATATTTTTTGTAACAATATTATAATATTATTTTATTAAACAATCCACCCAGCTTTTGATCCAGATACAAAGTTTCTGTTATAGTTGATTGCTTCATCGTTACCTACAAATAAAAAAAGAAATAAAATGAATATAGTTATTTTTCTAATATCTGTTTTCATTCACAGTTTGATACAGTTATATTCTCTTTCGTGATCTCTAGTCCTCTGTTGGAGTACTACTTTTTACAGGTAGGTACAATCGTTTTTTATTTTCTCACACTTCAACATACTGTGATTTTCAAATCCGTTCTTTTTCATCAAAAAAAAACTCATATTTGTTTACACACCCTCAATATATGTTTTACCAATATTTGTCATTCTTAAACATGTACTCTCACTCATTACTTCCACTATTAAATTCTACTTTAAAACACCGAAGACATTTTCAACAATGACACGACAACTTGACAGTTTGTAATTGAAAGTACGTTCCATTGTATTAATATTATGATTACCTGAAAATGGTTTCATTATATGTTTATGTAAAGCAAAAGCTCCATCACCAAGAAATACATAGGGTACATTAATTTGGCTTCCGATTAAAGGGGCGTCTGGTGGCTTATTACTGTCTGTATCAATTTTTTGCCAAAGTAAACAGCTTTGAAAAATTTCTTCATCACTTATGCGTCCCTGGCCACCAATATCAGCAAAAGTAAACCGGAATTCACTGTCAACTAAAGTCATTAAAACAATGCTATATGTTTTCTTAAAATTATAATATTGCGAGACACTGTGTGTTGGGCAACTGGAATAAAAAAAATTCTATTTTTTTAGAAAGTACACAGTGAAGATGCACAAATACAATCTCAACTAGATGGCGAAATGCCTACTGCATCAGAGCCAGTCACTTTCTCAGTACAGCCAGTCAGTTGCCATTTGACAGCGTACTATCTGCAAAATTCTCTGAGACCCAATCGCTCTAAAACCCAAGTCTGCGCTTTCCATCTTCGCACAAAGGAAGCCAAGCGAAAACTCCAAATTGTGTGGAATGGTAATACATTAGAACGCACAAACCAACCTATATATTTTGGAGTAACTCTGGACCGGTCCCTCACCTACAGACAACATTGCATAAAAACAAGAGGGAAAGTAACAACTAGGAACAGCAAACTCAGAAAGCTAACGGGAAGTGAATGAGGGCGCACGTCCTGGCGTTTTAAGAACAACGGCACAGGCACTGTGTTTCTCAACTGCTGAATATGCGTGCCCAGTTTGGAGCAGATCTGCCCACTCTAAACAAGTTGATACTGCGCTAAATGAGACATACAGGATAGTAACGGGGTGCATGAAACCAACGCCTTTCAAATCTATATAGATCAGCGAGTTTTGCAGAACAATCAAACCCGCAGAGGCGCTGCAGAACACATAGAGAAAATTAAACAGATCGCGGACGATCGGCATGCCCTATACAAAGCTTGAACACCACGAAAGCGACTAAAATCTAGGAAAAGCTTCCTTGGAATAGACAGGATGAATCGCCTGAGTATTTTCCACTTCCCCAGGTTCAATGGACCGACCAGACTCTAGACTTTAAAACGTGGAAAACCTTGAATAGGATAAGAACGGGGGTTGCTACAGTAAAATCAAACATGGCAAAATGGGGAAAAATAGACCAAGATGATGTGAACTGTGACTGTGGAGAAACACAGAATATTAAACATCTTCTTACATGCAGAAACTGTCCTCATCGATGTACCCTTGAAGATTTGTGGCTGGCCAACAAAGATGGAACCGACGTAGCCCGATACTGGGCCGAAATTTTATGAATGACATGTCCGGACAAGATAAAGTAAATTATTTGCCATCACAGCCAGTCACTTTGCAACCACAGCCAGTCCCATTGCTACCACCACAAAATACCAGGCCAATAAAGGAAAAAAGAAAGACAACATAGGTGAAACACAAACTAAATGAACTTTTAAGACTATTATCGAGCACAAGTTTTCGAGAAAAATTTTTTTTTCGCTTAGATCATTATCCCTCCGGATACTGACAAAGAATGTAGCGTAGAATCTTTAAAGTAATTTTAAACTGTTTGTCCTCGTTTTAGTGTAGTGTTTTGTACAATTTTATGTTATTATTAATGTTTCCACATTCTACGCTTGCCGGATAGTTTATATTTTGACGAAATGTCCCTGAAGATGCTATTTTAAGCGAAAGTACTTGGCTAGATTTAATTAACTTGTGCTCGTATAGCTTATTTTCAAAGTTCATTTATTCGAGCATCAACCTCATTTCATAACTAAAATATCGCGACTTTAGACACTTTGAACCAAGTGTTAAAAGCTAAGGAAATAAAGAACAAGATGAAGACGAGTGCGATATATATGCAAAACTGTTAGCTAAAACAATACGAAAATATCCCGAGTCAATGCGAGCAAGAATTATGTACCAAATAGATAATTTACATTATCAAAATCTGGTTGATCTATCTTCAAATGCCTGCTCACGTAATTCATCGTCATCAGTTTCACCATATTCAGATTACCAATTCCAAACTTCAACACCCTCTTCAGTGCATGTCTTTCCACAGGTTCAACAATCTCAACAACATGCTTATGTCATGCAACCATCAGAATCGACACCACAGTCTAGTACCCAAGAAATAAATAGTGAACTTCAAAACCAAATAACTCTAATTAAAACAACATAGTTCAACGCTACCCAAATGTAAATTTCATTTAATTTTTTACGTTTAGTTTGTTTTTAAGTTTAATTTGTTACTGTATGACCATTTTGACCAGTATGACCAATTTAATTAAACATAATTTGAAACAACTTGTGTTACTTTACCTTTGTGTGGTTCTTTAGTACAGAGTTGATAGCTTTGCATACTTCAGGGATAATTAACGAAATGGCTGGTGTAGACACCTTGAATAAGTTTTGGAGACTTCGATAACAATCCCGTTGCTAAATTAGCGTTATGACAAACGTATTTTTGGTGGTATAGACATTCTCAGTCTAGTTTGGTTTTTCTGTATCATGGGTTCTATTTTATTTAACCACAATTCAAAATCTGTAGGTGACATTCTGTAAAAGTTAGAAAACTCGCCAGCATCTTCAGCCAGCAACTCCTTGAACAAAATTTCCATACTGATTCTGTCACACAAAAATTATTTCACTCATTAATTTCGTACATACTATATTCACATTTATGCACATAAAGAAATTTGTAGTAGAATTTACTTACGTCGTTCTATTGCGATGAATTTCTTTCATCCGCCATCTACTTTGACGACGGCGTCTTTGATTTCTTTTTAAAACATTTAAATGATTATTTATATTGACAAGACATAACGCTATCGTCGCAATAACCTCCACGTCTTCCATCGTTGCGAGTCGTTCGGTAAATGAGGACTGTAAAAAAAAGTAAAATTCATTAAGCGATGCAGGAAGATGTAAACATTAAATCGTGTCCAAACCGGTATGAGCTGCTGAAAACTTCGGCAGACGAAATAAAGATGGATATTTCGGTTAGTTTTTAAATATTTTTGAAGAACTGTTACTTGCATTTATGCATAAAATATTCATTAATTTTATAAATCGGATTATTTTTTCACTTACTATGTATTCAGTGATAACATAAATTTATTTACTATGCAAGAAACACGAATATTTGAGAAAAGAAAAAAAATAATAATAAAGTGTCATAATTATATTGTTACTTATCGGAACGGGTAGACTCATTTGGAACATCTTTAACAATTATCTGTTAAATTTATGATTGTTTATATGCCCTGCGTCGCTTAATGAAATAAGGTTATAGAACACTAGAAGATTGAGTGTGAACACTCATAGTGGCTTTACACGATCGGCAATTCTACAAATCATCGCGGACACCCGATCAGCACGGACGGCAACGCACCGCAGACAGAGCTCTTCCTACGGTCCGTGACAGTCTGTGTAGGTCCGTGACAGTAGTGTTTGATTATATCATAAAAAGGCCACTCAGGCTTGTAAACATCATCAGCCCCACTACCAGTTCCCATCGATTCTCTAACTTTTGTTTTTTGCCTTCTGTATGTCGACATTAAATTATCTCTCTTCTTTTTTAATTATTTAATCGAAATAGTAATATTCTTCAATTGATTTTTTTATTCGGTTCCATGCATCGTATGCATCGTTCCGGTTCTTATGTTATGGCGCCGTGGAATTCCATAAACTTCGTTCATCTTGATACAAATTTAAAAAATTAAAAAACAACTTCGTTTGTCCGTTCCATTTTTTAGCAAAAAACTGCAAAACAACTTTGACAACACTACAGACAACTACTCGTGTCAGCAAATGAAAAACTTATGACTTGCACTTGTCGTCTGCTAAAACACAGACGCGCTAGGATCGCGTCACACGAGCATGTACCGCACCTTTGATGTTACCGACTCTAGATGGATAGGACGCACCAGCACGGACCAGCACGGACGAGACCCTTCTCACGGTGCGTGGTGCGTGCTGGTCCGCTTACGTCCGCAATATCGCCGACCGTGGAAAGCCGCTATCACTCGCGGATATTGCAGGAGAAGTATTTTGAGCAATATTTCCGGCAGCGGTAGGAGCAGTGGCAGTGGCTGAGTGTAAATCCGACGTATGTGACAGCTTGAAATGTTTTGAAACGTTTTTATCTCTTTTTATAAACAATGCTAAACGCATTTCTTGATGGTCAAGGCCAAGACAATGTCATTGCTTGTAAAAAAATATGGTGAAGGATTCTCTCATAGCGCGTGTATCGGCTGGTTAAAGAAAAATAACAGTCACATTGTGACGTTTATAACGTTACATTATTATTTGTAAAATATCTGAAATATCTGATCTAAAATAAAATATCTGAAGCTTTTAAAACATAGGTGGGGATTACTAGATGACGAATAGATAAAAAGATACTCCTATTTTTACCTTACGTTTTTTTAACAATAACTTATGGCCACAATTAGATTTTTTGTCTAGTCAAGATTTCTCCATTATATTTTAAATAAACAATATTTATATCATCTTTTTATATTAAGAATATTTTTATTTTCCCGTTTTTTCAAATAAAATGGATAAACAATTTACGGAGATATTTGCAAAAAAAGCGTTTTTTTTTGCACTAATATGTAAATTTTATTAATTTTTTTATTTACAAAATAAAACGTTATCAATACATTTAAACATCGAGGAATTACCGTGTTTTAAATTTGTGAAAAATGTCCCCCAATCGGTCAAATAGTTTAAAAGTTATTTAATTTGTTTATCCCTGAGGCGAATTATTTAAACTATTGAATTTGCCCTATGCATGATGCTAGACACATTTAGAAAATTTCATAGGATTCTTTAAGATTTAGGCTATCTCAGAAGTCAAAGACATATTGCCTTTTTATCGAAATTATTTACAAAATAAACGTTTGAAAAAGGGGTATATTTTTTACTTATATACAATTGTAATAACTTCTATATTTTTCAAGCTACAGACTTGTATGTACAACCATTGGATAGCTGGTAAAAAAACTTACATTAAAAAAAATAAACCTTCTATGATCAATAGGAACGAAGTTAGCGACTATTTTTTTTAAATCATATCTCCATTAATTATAAACATTAAGAAGTAAAAATTTGCACAAATTTTTAATAAAGATCTAAACTTTATATTGAAACTTATAGCTATAAAATTTGTCTAATTTTTCGAAACTTGAAACGAAGATACTTTCGAAAGAACGATATAGCAAAGTCGAGAGGATAACTACTGTTTAAGCTCCGTTTTTTTTTCGACATAGGAACTTCAAATTGGAACGCGTAGGAAAAATTTACATTTTTTCGGCTCCCATTACAGCTGGAAGACTCTTTTTTTGATTGCTGGAAAAATTATTATCAAGCCGGAAAATATGGGAAACCTCGGGAAAATTTAGTCCATTTGAAATTCACCGTAAAAACTAACTTTTTTTTTTAATTTTACTGAAATAGTCTGTCGCAGTATTAATAATGATAACATAATTTTCACCCCTTGTAAATCTCGGAAAATCCAAGAAAATCAACATATATTTCATTTTATGTCAATGATGTAATTTTATAAATCAAATTTCAGGTTATGTTTTTACACATTATATTATTATATTCCTTATATTAATTATGATTGTTTTTATTTTTATAATTAACAATATTGATTTTTATTCTATTTTTCGTAAAAATATGATATACAATATTAATCTACTCGTAATTTGCGTTACCGCTTTGATAAAATAAGTAGACTTTTTTCATCAATTGTCTTATTAAATTTTGCAATATTTATTAAACTTTGTACAATTTAAACCACGTTTTCTGACCCACATCCAGTAGTTTTGCAACCGTGCATTTTCATGTAATGTGCTTTAATGTCTTTTCGGAAATTAAATTATCTAGAGTATGAATTGGTTCAAAACCAGTGGCACTTTGTCTCTAACCATAGGCACAAGCATCTAACTTATTACTTAACCACATGTGTAATTGATAGTAAACCCGAAGAACATGCTATTTGGCTGCACCTTCAGTTGGTTGCAGAGTTTCTAGTTTAAAAGATGATTTACCGATATTTCTATTGAATTGTAAGTATCTTAAGTCATTTAAAGAAAAAGTATTGTTGTGTTTTTTTATAATTTATATCAACTGCAGTAGAGTATAGAACCACAATCACCTCACAACCAATTCTCGTTATATTTTCTTTACTTGTCAAGATTTTGTTATTTAAGTCAAAAAAAGATTTTTTTATTATTAATGAAAAATCAGAATATTGCAAGCTTATATAGAACGAATCTTTTAAAAATATATAAAGTTATAACAAGCATAATCGTATTTCTAAAATATGTAAAGACTTATTATTTTATTAAATTGAAATTTAATTATGATTATAAACAATAAAGTAAAAGCAATAAAAATAGTTCAAAACAAAGGTTTAACTTGCATAACAATAATTTACCCATTTATAAAACAAAAATTAAAATGGAAAATACTTACTTTAAAACAACTATTGCTTGAACAAGTTAATGCCATAGTCTGCTGTTTATTTTTAAATAATCTATAAGAAATAATACTTTTCACTAATTATACAAGTTGAAAATAATTAATTATTCATTTAGTAGTTTTAAATATTACTTACAATTTTCAATCAAAAAGTAATTAAATACATTTATTTAAAACTTTTTTGTTCAAAATACACAAAATATTTTACTCAAATAAGTATAAGTAGATTGCTTTCTAAAGATACTACACTGGGACTGACGAAATTTTGGAGAGTGGAGCTAAACAGTTTCCCCTCCACTTTCCTATGTCGATCTTTCGAAAGTACCTTCGTTTCGAAAGGCTGTAAGTTTCAAAAAATTGGATTAGTTTTATAGCTATAAGCTTCAATATAAAATTGAGATTTTCATTCAAAATTTGTGCAAAATTTACTTCTTAATGTTTATAAACAATCGAGATATGACTTAAAAAAAAATAGTCGCTAACTTTAAAGTTTCGCACAAATTTAAAGGACGGCAGTTCCTCAATGTTTAGGAAGCAAAAAAACTGCTTTTTAGCAAATATCTCTGAAAATTATTTATCAATTTTAATTGAAAAAACGGGAATGTTGTTTATTTAAAATATAAGGCAAAAAACTTGAGTAGACAAAAAAATATGAAAAGCTTCAGATATCTGCGAAAAATTTGCAGATGATGATTGATGAAAAATTGATGATTTTTGCATAACCAATTGCTATATATAGTGTGTGTTATCTTTAGTATTTTCAATATGCTCAATGTTCTATCTAACGTGACTCCGAGGTTGCCCGATAGTCAGCATAAATAAATGTTGTAGATGCATTACGAATCGGTTAGGCATTAGTGTGTATGTTGAAGACTACTTCGGAAGTACTTCTTGTGTTACTCCGTTTTTTAGACACGGCAATTATAAAGCATATGCACAGTTGTGTTTACAACTTTCAACGTACTTAAATAGTGTGATTTTTAGGTTGAGGTTTTGAAGAAATCTGTTCTTTATTTAATCTTATATACACTTTGTACTTTACATTGTATTTTACACAGATGGAAAGAATACTGTGGACGACTGATGACGGAGGAAAGCACAGACGCCCCATCACAACAAGAAGATGCCAGTTTTGCGACGGAACCTGACGTACTCAAAAGTGAAGTTGAAGCAGCAATTATGAGGCAAAAAAGTCAAAAAGCTGCCGGTCCAGATAACATACCTATTGAAATGATTTGGGCCCTAGATGACGTTGGAGTGGATATAATACATCAAATTTGTCAAAGAGTGTGGGAGACAGGTAAATGGCCTGAGGACTGGACACAATCACTATATCTTCCCATACATAAAAAGGGAGCGAAAGATTTATGTAGCAACTATCGCACAATTGCTCTAATTGCGCATTGCAGTAAGATACTCTTACACATAATTCTCGAGAGGATAAAGCCCTTTTTACTACCTAACATTGCGGAGGAACAAGCAGGTTTCGTCCCAGGACATGGTACTAGAGAACAAATTTTAAACGTACGGCAGATTGTAGAAAAATCCAGAGAATTCAACATCACAACATATTTGTGCTTCATAGATTATAGTAAAGCTTTCGATTTGGTCAACTGGAGTAAAATGTGGCAGGTTTTGTCTGAAATGGGAGTCCCTAATCATCTGATACTGCTAATTAAAAGCCTGTACAATAACAATTATGCCAGAGTTAGAATAAATGGGGAACTAACTGACAGTTTCAGGGTCACAAAGGGCGTGAGACAAGGCTGCATACTAAGCCCAATTTTATTTAATATCTATGGTGAATGGATAATGCGGAAAGCTACTGAGGACTGGAACGGTGGCATCACCATTGGCGGGAAGAAGATTTGCAACTTGAGATATGCAGATGATACTACTATCCTCGCTAGTTCTGAAAATGAACTGATTCACCTGCTACAACGGATAGAAGACGTAAGCTTAACGATGGGCCTTAAAATAAACAGGGATAAAACGAGAATCATGATAATTGACAGAGCTAACAACAATCAAAATCATCTGGTTAGGATAAACAATATCGCTGTTGTAGATAAATTTGTGTATCTGGGCTCATTAATAACCAACAAAGGAGGCTGTACTGAAGAAATAAAGCGGCGGTCAGCAATCGCAAAAAGCGCTATGGCAAAATTAACAAAAATTTGGAAAAGCCATGAAATTACTACCGATACAAAAATGAGACTAGTAAGAAGTCTAGTTTTTCCAGTTTTTACTTATGCATCGGAATGCTGGACCCTTACTGAGAAAGACAAAAAGAACATAGATGTATTTGAGATTTACTGCTGGAGACGAATGCTGAGAATACCATGGGTGGCCCGAAGAACAAATGAATCCATACTGGTCCAGCTAAACATAAAGAAAAGACTAAGAACACAAATAACAGAACAGATAATAAGCTATTTTGGACATGTGCTTCGAAGAAATGGTCTTGAAAAACTTACCATCCAGGGAAAAGTAGAAGGCAAAAGAAGTAGAGGTAGATCTCCTACACGATACACGGACCATATTGTTGCTACCATTGGCGCTCCATTGTCAGAATGTGCTAGATTGGCAGAAGATAGAAAAACGTGGAGGAACATTGGAAAAATTACCTAACAGCTTCATGATATCACGATACCTGCATCAGGTTAACGACTAAGAAGAAGACACTTTGTACCCTTTATCTTGGATTGCGGTTTTAAATTTAAACTATATTTTTCACAATAAATTTGTTGTTTCATTTCTTGGGCTATAATTATAAGTTTCAACAACTTTTTGGTTGTAACTTTACAATTATTTTTTTTAATTAGATGGGCAATTACCTACAGTCTCCGAATTTCACTTCTGATATTAATCTCATTGTCCTCATTTTCTCTTTCTGTTTATTAAGTATTCCACTTACAATTCGAAGTCTGGATCGTGTAGTGTGTTTGCGATGTTTCGTAGTATAATGCAGAACACTATTAGTTTTGGGATGTTTTCAAGCTTCAATCGAGCCTTATACTCAACTGTCCAAAGCAACGTCCAATACACCCCCTTTTTTTAACAAATTATTGTCTCGGGATTCTTAAGGCCGTATGACACTATACATGTTCTTGTATCATTTCTTATATCGTTTCTGATAAAGAAAGTTATTTGTTTTCTTGTATCGCTTCTTGAACGTACATTTGTGCTCTGTATGGCAGTATGCAAGTTCTTTTACCGGAAACTGTATGTGATTCGGCACATGATTGGTCGAAATTTTGACACCTATAAAAATAGAACTGCGGCACCATGATACTATGACTTCCAAGATAAAACCACTTCGCAATCGACTTTTGTACGTCGATGCGCATAGCGTCACTTGGTAATAAAAGTTATCTTTAATTTAATATTCTGAAATATATTTTATCTAAAAGTGCACACATTTATTTGTCAACGTACTAGATAAACTATACAACAATACTAAATCTGACAAAACTCCATGCAAAACAAAATATTTCTGGTGATATTTGTCGCCAACTAGCGTCACACGTGCGAAAGAGATAGACTGATCGCTTGCGCGTGGGTTTATCTTTAGAAGTTCATAGTATCATGCTGCAGCACAGTATATTGCTTTTTTTGCAGTATATTGCATTAGATGCTACTCATTATTTTTTAACATACTCTGGAGCAAAAATGAAAGAAATAAAATGTCCCAATATTAAAACTAAATTGGACACCACAATTTTTGAAGATACTCAATAGGCTGTAATGAAAGACAGAAATAATAAATAATTTGGTTGTAATAATTTATTCGTTTTTTTACAAATTATGGGTTTGAATGGCATGCTCTTGAAATTTTACTCTCTTATTTAGAGATATAAAATAATCTTTAAACTCATCACGAATTTTTATAGCGGGTATGTATTGGTTTTAGTAATACATCTCCTACTTTCAGTAGTTCCGATGCTATTTGATCAAATCCCTGTGATTTATTGTTTTTCAATTTGGCTACTGCTGGTCTAATCTTGGTTATTGTTGGTGGGCAATTTTCTGTGATGTCTGCTTGATCTAATCAAAGTTCTCCTCCAGCCGCCTTTATGACAGTTTCAAGTTTTACGTTTTTGCGCACAAATTGGGGTATTTCTTGTACAAGAAACTGCAGTTTCTGCAATTCTTGTATCGTTTCTGATTTAAGAACTATAAGCTTGTATGACACTATCCATCTTTTTGTTATATCAGAAACGATATAAGAAATGATAATGACAAGAAAATGCATAGTGTCATACGGACTTTATGGTCTATATGGGTTTCGATAAGGAGTCACCAGAATTTTATTCCATACCCTTCATCTGCTAGAATTATATATTACAACGCTTAACGAAACAAATATAAGGCTTTTCCATATTCTACTATCATTGCACTGTACATTTACAGTTTTAAAATTTTCCTTTGTATCGCACGTTGCATGAACATTAATGCTAGCCAAACCTTTGGCAGTTTATATATACATCTCCAAATTGGCAAGGCTTTCGAATTCGGACATGTGTACAATCCAGAACTCCAATTGAGACAGGAAACGAGTAAACTTGCTACTAAGGACGCTGGGCTTCACGTATTTCCTCATTAGGAAACAATAGGTCTCTTCGCCTGCATTCTGACATTCAACAGTTTTTTTGAAATATACTGTTTTTTCTATCCTATATACATGACCCGCCCATTGAAGACACTGTAGGCAAACATACTGAGATAAAGGCGGTTCTTTTTATATATTTCATAACTTTATCTGATTCGCTACCTGTTGTTCTCAGTTCCCAGTAATTCCTCTCAGTATTTTTCTTTCAAAGATATTCATGCGCTTTACAGATTTTTGAGTCAATATCCAAGTTTCACATCCATAGCTCACTATCGGTCAGATTATGTTCTTGTAGATTTGTATCATAGTTCTTTGATGTACCTACGTCTGGTGATTGAAATATCTGGTTCATAGCAAAGTATGCCGTACAGGCTACGATAATGCGTCTGCTAAGCTCAGCATCGTCAGTGGTGTCCTTTGTAGTATTGACTCTTAAATAATATATAAAGCTATCTACTTTTTCTAAAATGTCAACTGTCTGGTAGAGACCTGTTGGTCTATCCGATCGAGTCTATACTAGGATTTTAGCCTTTTTGGGTTTATTGCAGACCTATATGTTTAGCATTTGAGTTTTAAGTCACGTATTTTTATCTAGCCTTATTTATTGATAAGTGTGTTGTTTCTACCTTCGACTGTTCTTCAAACTACACATTCCAGTGCTAAATTAAACAGTGTTGGTGCCAGCCCACCACCCTTGTGTTATTTGAAATGGGTCTGTCGTTTCATGTTGTAGGTATCTGTATCTGAGTCACTGTATCCGTCATCATCATTCGGATAAGACTAACTAATTTGGGCAGTATTTTAAATTCACTTAATATTTTGTTATAACTACGTTTTATTCATGTCACTCATTGTCTCAAGATTTTATTGTATATTCTATCTGAGGTATGGATAAAATGAAATTATTATAAATGTTGCGATTAGCATATATTTGTACAAAGTGATAAAAGATCTTTAATTTATTTTACAATGAATACAAAAAAAATAAACTGCGCATTTATTTAAATTTTTAAATCGAACCAAATCGATTCCTATGTAACAACGTAAACAAAATTTTTACAAAATAATGTGCATTCTTTGCTTAAATATTAGCACGAATATTAAATTTAGTGTACCTACAGACGTTCATATAACATAAGCCTTAAACAAGAAAATGCCTCTTAATTGTAAATAAACAAGGTTTGTCACAAGGTTTGTCGGTAAAGGTGCCAAAAATCAATGTTTTACTTAGTTCATATACAAACTTTTGGTAAAGATTATGAGATAACGGTTTGGCCGAGCTACAGAGCAATTGAATTTATTTGTAGCATCGAGATAAGCATGAAGCAATGTTTTACTTTTTTTTTAACTACTATTTTATTTTTTTAATATTAATGTTATTTTTATACATATTTGAATATAAATTGCATCTATTCATAAAATAAAGTAAAGAAATTAAAACTTTTGTAAATTATTTATTAGATCTGATTGAACTAAGTTTACATAAAGTGTAATCATAATATTACTATCATAATAAACTACTACGGTATTGTAATAAAAATGAATTACTGTCCGAATAGTTATTTGTAATATACTCGAAAGTAATAGTACAGTAATTCATTTGGACTGGAAAAAGTCCAAAAATTACTCGATCTAGGTTTCGATCCCAGATCCATAAGAATAATAGCCGCGTGGTTACCACTCGACCAAACCTTATTTTCAAAATGTTACCAGAAGTTTGTATGAATTACGTAAACAATTTTATTATCAGCGCCTCTATTGACCGAGTTGCAACCCTTGTTTATTCAAAACAGAACGTCATCTCCAAAGCGATAACTTTCTATGAACGTCTATATTTGTCGATTCTACACAAAACGTTTCATTACAATGGCAAAAATACGTTTGCCATGTATGTAATCAATCGTTATGTAATATGGAGTAGGTTAACAGTGTATCATAAAAAAATGGAAGCTATTAATAATATAAAGAAGTTTTCAATATTTCTTACAGTTGTGATTAAAAATAATCAAAGTTTGACGAACTGTATAAAATATAAAATTTAGTAGCTGGGCTACATACTTCCAGCGTTCCGAGAAAAGGTTGTAATAACATGGATGAGAGGTTGGGATAAGATAATGGATATAAATACAGAGTGAAAATTGCTATACGGACAATAAATCACATATTTTTAAAACAAGAATGTAAAAGAGAAATTAAAAACTTGACTACCCTGTTATAACAGGCATAAAATTACATGTGAAAGTGACGGATAGAAGAAAGGGACCAGCATCAAGAGGGGCGTACAAGAAAGAATACTTTACTGACATTAATTATGTTTTGAGAATAACCAAACAAGATAATATTATTTAATTAGAATAAATATTAAAATATTAGAATAAATATACTTGTGACAATTATACACTGTGTGTCAGCCAAATGGAATAAATTAGCTAATAAATAAATGATGGAATATTCCAAAAAACGGTCGAACACGTCGATTAGTGTTTATAGTTGCGCATTTTTTTTCCATAAAAACTTTTTATACGGGGTGCATCAGATAACGGTGGCCAATACCAACTTGCTTATTTTAAATAGAACACCCTGTATATTAATTAATTTTCAGATTCTTTAGATCATTTTAGACATTTTATGAATACAATGTCCTATATCTATCTTTGACTGTGTGGGACATATTGAGTGAAATGCAAAAATTCATATTTAGAAAAGAAAATTATCTATTTGTCGAAAGTGGCTACAACATATTCAAAAATTTCTAAATAATACAGATCTAAACAATAATGTCAATGTAGGAGATGCTCCCACGAACGTCTTGGTAACATCCTAACTGTGAATAGAAATTTCTTCTAAAGTTAGTCAACATCTCAAATGTGAGCTGTCTCAGTGGGTTTGGTTTTGTATACAATACTTCACATATCCCCATAAGAAAAAGTCCAATTGCGTCAAATTGGGAGATCGTGGTGGCTATTCCATCGATCCTCGCCTCCCTATCCACCGATTTGGAAATATTTGGTTGAGGTACTGCCAGACATGTATTTGGTAGTGAGGTGGTGCTCCATCTTGTTGAAACCATATTATAATCGCTGGAACTTGTGGCTTTCCTGAATCAGGTTACAAGTTGGGCAACGTTGGCACTACATTATTTTGGAGCAATGCTAAATAATTGTCGTCATTCAAATTGCCTTCTGTGAAAAAAAATCTTCAGTAATTTCTGCCCACACATTAACCTTCTCAGGGTATTGAGTATTTTCTTCTCTCATCCGGTGACGATTTTCCCTGGACCAATAGCGGCACTGTTCAAACATATTCTGATTGGATCACATTGCTGTCTAACATTGCCATCATTTGTTTACAAAAATACGTTCTCAAGCACAAAAACTCAAGCATAACAGCCAATTTGGTATCATCACTTATTGCATTGGAAGCTTCCTTTTTTTACCTTCCTATCATGGCCCAGCTCATGGAATTGCTTCTCCATTTTACTAATTGTCCTTGAGATATCATCTCAGAGTACATCTTTCTTGAGATATGTGCGGCAAATCAGGAAATGCTTCGTGAAATAAACGAGCTACTTCCATTTGCGCCCGTGTCTTATCTCCATAGCCAATCATCTGTATAATTGTAATTTTGTGCACTTCTGTTAAATAAACCATTTTTCTGGCTTGCGGTTAATGAAATTCAAACGACTATAGCACTGACAAATACTTCTGTCATGGAACTATAAAATATTGGCGTTTTAAACCGAAGTAAAAATAGTTTGTGTTTTTTTTTAACATAACAATAAAAAGGAATGCTTAAATAGTTTTTGCACACTTTATCATTACCAAGACCTAAATGGGCAAGAAGTATTAAGACAGTGGTAGCGACTTTCGACAAATAAACAATTTCCTTTTCTAACTGTAAATTTTACATTTTACTTAATATTTCCGAAACATGTAAAGATAGGTATAGGACATTGTATTCAAAAAATGTCTAAAATGATCTGAGGAATCTAAAAATTAATTAATATACAGGGTGTTCTATTTAAAATAAGCAAGTTGCTATTGCCCACCGTTGTCTGATACACCCTGTATAAAAAGTTTTTATGGAAAAAATGCGCAACTATAAATACTTGTCGACGTGTTTAACCGTTTTTTCGAATACTTGTTCATTTATTTATTAGCTAATTTATTCCGTTAGGCTGACACACAGTATATATACATCAATAACTACACCATCTTTCTCGATACACAGTTGCTCCACAAACAGTTGTAATCAAATAAATATTTGTATTGCTCTTTCTCTTAAATTCTAAAACAGTTTGTTTGAATTTAATTTCATAAAATCTACTTACTTACTAGATTATTGCAAATCAGAAAAATACAAAATATTTACAAATAGCATTTACATATAAACGTTTTACAATTATCAACAATCTCCAGGAATATTTTGCTCCAGATATGTACAGGTAATAAGTATCCGGTATTTTGGAAAGTCGGCAAATGTCTTATGGTTTATTATGTTTATTATGATATGCTAATTTGAGTTTATTCAGTCTAGAGACTAGTGGTAACTCTGAACTGTTACTAAACTATATAAAAGTGAACAAATCCAGAAATGATTAAAGATCTTAAGAGCCTCAAAGTTCTAAGAAGAAAATTAACAAATGGCAAAATAGAAATAAGAAAATTAAAAGATAAAGATATAGAAATATTTATAATATACATATATATATATATATATATATATATATATATATATATTTATATATATATATATATATATATATATATATATATATATATATATATATATATATATATATTCTAAACAGAATTATGCAGAACTCAGCAAGTCTATGATGAGAAAAGTTAGCAAAATTCATGAAAAAGATTAGCGAACCAAGGATGGGAATTGATACCTGATATATCAACAGACGAAATAAGGAACACACTGAAGAAAATTAAAAGAAGTAATGCTCCGGGAGAAGATAATGTCGTTATAGAACTTGCAAAGATTGGAGGAGAAATACTTGTAGAGAGTATAAAGAAATGGTTCAACATGTCTGCAGCAAAGTGAAACACCTACAAGATGGCACAGTGCACTTACCATTATATTACACAAAAAGGGCGTTCCAACAGTCAAATTAGATTTTTATCAACCTAGGGAACAAGCAGGTTTTAGGAAAAACTTTGGCATTAACAATCACCTCCACTGCATAAACGGGATTATAGAAAAATCCATCGAATACAACCGGCCATTGGTCCTGGCTTTCGTAGACCTTCGCAAAGCATTGGATACTATAGAAATTAACAGCGCAATGAGAGCATTGGAGGAAAGTCGTATAGATTATCTGTACTCCAAACTGATCTCAAACATATACAATAATGCAACTATGACCGTAAGACTACACAAAGATACAAAATGTATAAAAATCAAAAGAGGAATCAGACAAGACGACATGGTTATCTCCCAAACTCTTTACGAGAGTTCTGGAACGTGCTTTCAAAAAATTGAAGTGAGACACCAAAAAAATCAGTGATTAGTGTCGACGGCGAAATGCTCTCCCACCTACGATTTGCGATTGACATAGTTCTGATAATAGAAAACTTAAGGGATTGGAACTATGCTTACTGAATTTGTGATGTCTGTAAGGAAGTTGGTTTGAACATAAATTTTGGAAACACACAATACATAGCAAATCTGGTACTAAGCGAAAATCTAAAAGTCGACTGCAAGGAAATAGCATTAGTTCACAAGTATAAAAACTTCTTCATTCTTCCTCTTTACAAGCAATCTGCTTGTTCATTGGTGGATTAATACCTCTTCTTCTGCCGATTGGTGACTTATCTCTTGCTATTTTGACGACACGGGTCTCCTCCATTCTGCTTATGTGTGGTTACTCCATTCTTTTTTTCTATTTTGTGTCCATTCATTTGTACACTGTACGTTACATTTTCTTCTAATGTCTTCACTTCGCATTCGATCTCTCAGCGTATTTCTTGTAATTCTTCTCAGTACTATCCTCTCTTCCGTTTCCAGTAGCCTTTGTGTTGTGGCTGTGTCGGATCTTGTTTCTGAGGCATATGTCATTATTGGTCTTACGCCGGCTTTATAAATTCTACATATAAATACTTAGGTGATGAAATTAAAATTGCCAGGGACAATCAAACCGCTGAACTGCAAAGAAGTATTATTTTAGAGAAATTAGGTGTGGCCTAATTAGATATGGGTTAATTGGAAACCAAAGAGTTGTTACAGAAAAGCCAGAATTAGAACAAGCATACAAATAAAAGACTATATGAGGAAGTGCAAATTACTTACAACTTACTACATACAAATTAGCGGTACTCTTTCATCGCCATGGGCCAAAAAAGCCATCAAAAGTATTAATAAAGTCAAGGTAGATATAGGACGAACGGTCACTCTCTTAAAAATGTTTTACTATGCAGATGACGTCATCGTCTATCATAAAACAAAGACAACCTACAGCTACATAGAAACATAATATAGAAAATTCGAAAACTTGGTATTCAAAAAGAACTGGTGTAAGAAATAGAATGCTCGAAGAAAGATGGGCAATATGAGCTAAGATTCAGAAATCAAGCATACTGAGGCTAGTAGCTAGTTGCACATAGTTGGAGTCAAACACATGGAGTGGTCTGCGTCACAGGAAGACTTCAAAATAATTCTAAATATATCAGATTAAACAAGACCCAGTTGGATTAAAAAATATATTTTATGGAGTATTTAGCTCCAGGTCTGTAAACAGACTATCTTATCATGTTTGGCTCTACAACCCTGGGTGGGTCTTGACCTGTTCAAGAATTAGTCTCCATTCCCCCTATCCTTCGTCCTGGCTTTCCGATTTCTGACCCCTAGATTCCTGAAGTCATCTTCGACTTGAGTTTTAAATCTAGATCTTGGCCTGGCTCTTTTCCTGGTTCCTACTGGGTCTTGATATAATATCTGTCTTTATGGGTCTCCAGTGTCCTAGCCACCTTAGTCTATTAATTTTAATAGACCGGACGATGTTGCATTTTTCATACAGTTGATATTTGCGCCATATCCTGCTTTTTTGTACTCCTCCGTATATGTGTCTAAGTATTCTTCTTTCAAAGCGGCCTAACAGTTTTTCTTCGCTTTTTATCATAGTCCATGTCTCTGACGCTTATGTCAGGACAGGTTTAATAAGAGTTGCATATATTAGTATCTTGGGTTTTCTGCTAATTATGTGTGATGTTAAGAACTGCTTTAATTCAAAGTAAGCTGCATTCACCAAGTATATTCTTCTCTTGGTTTCTTCGCTTACTAGGTTGCTGTTATTTAGTTGTGTTCCAAGACCCCTTCGAATGTGTGTGCTTCTGTCACCAGATCTTGTGGTGCCGCTATTTGTGTGCTGTTCGTGACCTTCATGTATTTTGTTTTGGATACGTTGACCTACAGTCCCATTATCTTCGCGGCTTTTACTAATGTTTCAAAAGCCAGTATCAGGTCTCTTTTTGCCCGTGTTACTATGTCAATGTCATCTGCGTAGGCCAATATCTGTACACTTCTGTTAATGATCGTACCTCTGGTTGTTATGCCCGATTTCTCTATGGCTCTTTCTAGCGAAAAGTTAAACAATAGACACGATAGATTGTCTCCCTGGCGTAATCCAGTATGTGAAAAGACCTTGACACTCTGTTTTGTACCTTGACTTTGCACTCAACTCGAAAGAGTTGTTGTAACCAATGTTATTGTTGTAACCATTGTAACCAATGTTATTAGATATGACGGAATATCTAGTTCTGTCATGGCATTGTAAAGTGCGCTTCGGTCTATACTGTCATAAGCGCTTTTAAAATCTATGAAGAGGTGGTGGGTATCAATTCCATATTCATATGTCTTTTATAAGAATGAGCCTTTATACAGAATCTGAAACTATGGAGTTCCAAATGACTGAGATTTGGACTTAGGCAAATATTGAAAAATAGTAGACAAAAGATCAGGCAAATATCAGGGGTCCAGCAAGGAAAATATTTAGACGCTTAAGTCTATCTGCACGCCATAAACCTACATCTAGGGTATACAAAAAAATATTTTAGGGCATAGTCTGAAGAGGTCTACCTTATCAAACGATTCCTTTGAAATCTACATACAATCCACAGCTTTATGGTATCAATGTAAAAACAAAGTTCTGAGTGAAAATGCATTTTTTTAACCGTTTCAAGAGAAAAATAGATATATCAATTCAATCATACAAAATACCAAGTAGAAGAATATTGCACGTCTAATCTATAAATGTTAATTAGTATAAATATACCAGATTTATTACAAAAAAAATTATAATCAGATGGAAAGTGAGCAATAAAGAAATATAAGAAAACAAATGCAATTGTTTCAGTGAAAAAAGAAATAACAAGACAGATAGTTTAATTACATATTCAATGCTAATTATATGTTGCAGATAGTGAAAAGAATAATTCATAATTATTGCAACAATTTTATTTTTTTTTATTGATGTTTGTCAGAAATTTACCACAAATGATTTGTATGAACTTTAAAAAAATTAGAGTCTAAATCTTCAGAAATAAACGTCACTACTCTTTAAAGAACCATTACATAATACAATTTTGCAAAATGCCGAATACACACCTTAAACGACGTACTTAAAATAAATCTTATCTTTTTATTAATAACATTATAAATACCGAACATCGTTATTGCTTAAATATTCTATAGTTTCCATTGAATCTGTCCATCCACTGCCAGGAAACTAAATTATCACGTCAAATAGTGATCACGAAGTACAAAAAATTTGAGTATGTAGTTGCTCAGTACCTACTTAAAGAATATACTCTTATCGTCATTGTTTTAAACAGCGCTTTCGGATGCATTAACATATTTCACAATATACAGCGAAACCTGGGTAAAACGGCAGTGAACAAATTTTCCAGCATAGACAAGATTCCACGTTAATCAGCGATTGCTACACATTACAATATGCAGTAATAACAAAAATGTTGACCATACACAGGATTCTGTATTAGACTGGATCCGGATTATTCAGGTTTCACTGTATATGATTTACAAAATTGTAAAATTATAATTAGATAAGTAATTAAGAGACATACTGGCATATTATTTCTCCAATGCGTAGGGATTAACTCATATATAAAAAGGTCATGATCGCTTGTAGGCATCGGAATGTTGTGTATCTAACCTATCTGCCAACTTAGCAAAGGTCGTAAGTTCATATAAGAAAGTTCATACGAAACTGTACTGTAAATAGTACTGAATATTAATTAATGATTTTTAAGTTACTAAAGTTAGACTTAGTTTACTTAGATCTATTGTCGTTTTTAAGATTAACTTTTTCAATATTCAGATTTACGAACTTTCTAAAGTAGGCTAACAATATGCAAGGTGAAAAAAATTATAAATACGTGTATAAATACCGTTCCTCTTTTGGTGCATCCTTGCAATAATGCATGACTTAGAGGCAATAGAGGCACATGATTTGCAAGTCACCTCTTTCTATTTACAGCAGCATTCCCATCCGTGTAATTGCGAGAAAGTTCCAAATTAACTTAATACTTCAATTAAAAGAAAAAATAATTTTATTGCCTAAAGAGTGACATGAGGCCACAAAATAACAAAAACAATTGATAAAATTACACCCAAATAATCTTTCTACTAGATTATAATATAGTACATATCAACAAAAAACTTGTAGAGGATGAGAAGGCAAAAGCATTCCAAAGAGCACGTGCACCACATTACATTCCGTTTTGCCTTTCTTTTACATGATAAACATTTGCATACCTCCTTTTCCTGTAAACATATGGGGCAAACTGCACTTTGTCCAATATATTTCGATTTAAAAAGATCAATTTAAGATTGCAGTCGATGTTTATCGCATGTTAAGGACCATTACTGAGGTCATATGTTCTTACGGCTATATAGAGCAGATATACATACATACAGAAAGTTTTACTGCAGTATGAAACAGAACTCTCTCCAATTAAATAATATAAATATAATATGATATATGGTGTAAGGAAATAACAATAATAATTGTATTTTGATATGTAATCTTTTGTCTCTATTATATTTTGTACTAAATAATTGTCAGTAACACCACTTGAAATTCAAGTGACACTTTTTTAGAGCAGCTTAAAACATTCTTGATATGAATACATTATATGTGTTAAAGAATGTAAAAGTTGAAGTTTAAAGTTCAACTAATAGACATTGTAAGATTGAATAAAACAATATATTAAATATGTCACAGAAGAAACATGGGCACATGGTTTTATTGTTTTGTGATCTTACCACTCAGAATTAAATTTAATAGAACTCATATGGACAAAAATAAAAAATAAGCGTTGTAAATTGAGTGTCGTGAAAATATCAAGTTACTCAGCACTAGAACGTGCTATTAAGGGTGACACAACCACTACACTCCAGAAATATACATTTAACACATTATAAAAGCAGAAGACATTTAAAGCAGTTGTAATAGAACATTTCGTTATTATTACTGGTCTACCAAAATTTGAATATAGCGATAATGATTACTCTATTTTTAAAAGTTCTTGCCTGTATACCGTAACTTGATAAAAAAAGTAAAAATTAACCAAACAATTCTAACGTCTCTTGGAACAGTTTTAAGTTGAGACAATATGAATAAAAACAGGTACTCATAATGTTAGTGTCTATGTGTCTAATAAAACTTTTTATGATATAATTTTACACGGTTCTGGAACTCACATAAGAAATTGTGACTCTACAAACTAGGGAAGAAATCATCGACAGCTCCTTTCTAGTACTTCAAATTAGTGTGATTGTTCTTTTGTTAAGTTTGCATAACACATTGCTCTTAACTTTTTAATTACACCTTGTATATTACTGAAATTTCAAGTTTTATTTATGATAAAATTGACTATTATTTTGATTTTGATATTTATGAATGTATCATTTTTGGTAGGTAGAATTGTCATTGTACTTTTTGAATAAATAAAGGTCTAAGTTATTTTGAGTAATATTTCGTTACAATCCTAAATGGATATGGGCCCAGAACTAACTTGTTTTTAAGGATCGTTTAGAGTAAATATTTATAGAAACTCTTAATGTGACTAAAATCACTATAATATTAGCCACTGCTATCAAATTCTATCAAATTGGCCAAAAAATTATAGACGAATGAAACCATAGGTCATATGCCAACCAAACACACAAGAAAAATTTTGATATGGAAGAAAGGAAATGAATATCGAAGAAGGACGGAGAGGCAACTGATAGAACAATCTGGGAACAGAAAAAAAAAACAATGAGTGAACCTCACTCATTGTGAGTGAGGTTTTCCTCCGCCAAGCACGTATTCCCATATTTCTTATGTCTTCATCGATGTTATCAAGGAACCTTGTTCTTGGTCTTCCTCTTCTTCTCCGATCAACGGTTTTTCTAGGTGGGTCAAGGAGCGTATTTCTAGCTAGGTCATTGTGTTTCATCTTCATTACATATCCTATCCACATCAGCCGTCTATTTTAATATATTTTACATCTGATTCCTGGTAGTTTCTATAAAGTTCGAAGTTGTATCGTCTTCTCTACACTTCATTGTCATCCACGACTCTGTAAGTTCGCCTTTATACTTTTCTTATGAAACATCCTAACCTGTTTTCATTTCTTTTTTTCCAGGTTTCTGAACCATATGTTAGAACTGGGTTTATTATTGTTTTGTAGAGTTTTACCTTTGTATTTCTCAATATAATTTAGAATTTAGAAAGATTGAGCCCAAAATAGCATGTTTTGGCCGTGCAAATTCTACGGTTTATCTCTACGGTAATATTGTTTCCAGTGTTAACAAGCGCTCCCAGATATAAAAATTCGTCCACTGCTTCGATGACGTCGTTTTCTGTAACAAGTGGCCGTGGGATTTGTGGCTGCCTTCTTTTTTAATGTACTTCGTTTTGTTAGTGTTTATTATAAAACCCATTTTTGTAGCTAATTTTTTTAATGCTACATACAGCATTTTCCGTTCTCCCAACGATATTGATATCAGCATAGGCAACGATTTTCACACATTTGTTATATATTGAGTCGGTGATTGTGATTTGTGACATACGTATTACTTTTTACAAAGTCAGATTGAACAGTATACAGGAAAGAGGGTCTTCCTGGCGCAGTCTGTCATTTGTTTTAAAACGTTCAGACAGTTCCCCCTAGATTGGTATTCTACATTCAACTTTTTCAAGAGTTAGTTTTGTTTAATGTACGAACTGATTTTTTACTACTAGATCTGTCATTGCTTGAAATATTTCTCATTATGCTATATGTGATGAGTATCAACTGTTTTTTCTAAAATTTATGTCAGGGTTGCAATCGGATGAATTCTCGATTTACCACATGTGAAACCAGTCTGGTATTTTCCTACTATTCGTTCGGTGGCATACATTGTGGAAAATATTTTACACGCTGCATTTAAAAGCGCGATTTGTCTGTATTCAATTTCTTTTTTCAATGAGCATATTTGTTACCTTGCATTAACAAATTTCTCCTTAACTGGGCTAAAAATTCTCTATGGTAAAACTCATGTTTCCTCTGATCACATCATATTTATTGCTTATCAAATTTGCTAAATATGGGGGGGTGGAGGTTTTGGTTGAGCACTTTTATGAGTAACACCCCACCCCCCTGGGTGCGCCACTGACGCAGGTTAAATTAACTTATATGAATCGATTTAAATCTGGAATTTTCTTGTTAAATATATTAAATAATTAGTCGAATTAAATTTAAATACTCGTATATCTCGAAACTACAAATGTCCACTTACTGATTACCACAATCTGAGTGACTTATCATACCACATGTCACTTTACAACGACGAGATTGTGAGTATACTAATTGTATCGCATTTGTCATTTTAGTTGTAATTGGTATAATGTGTACTTTTTGCACTTTACCATAACTCGCACCATTTCATGAGCAGTATTTAATACTTGTATAAAAATACCATTAATTAATGTATTTACGTTTTGGTAAATTGCATGTATTATTAAATTTATTTCGTTTTCGCGCCAGACCCTTCTTATATTTTTAGGCTTATTTACCAAAACAAGTCAGGATGTATGAACAAGTCCACTAGTAGATAGTAGAACTCTGAACGGTACAAATGAAATTTTTTCCAGTTCTTTATGTTCGTTGAAATCTTTAAAAGTGACCTACATTCAAGTTATCGCGTATATCACCACAGACTAGTTAAATAATGACCGGTATCGAACTATTGATCATTATTTTAATTTCATTTACCACTAAAATATACCAAAAGTACTATTCTTCAAGGTGACCGTAACTATTTTGTATCAAGGTTATTCATTATTGCTTTCCCCAGCAGATGCACATTTTACACTCCTAGGTATTTAAAAGTTTTTGTTTCTTCCATTACGTCTGCCCCCATGTGAAGATCATTTGCTTCGTTTCCTACTACTGAATATTCAGTTTTTCACATGTTTATAGTAAGGCTCTATTCGTTATATTCTTGATTTAGTTTTTGAGGCATATATTCAAAGTCTACTTCATCCTCTGCGAGAATTACTACTGCACTTTTTTTCTTCAAGTGGTGAAAGTTTCATTGAGATAAATTTTGAACAAAGTATGAGCTATGCAGCAACCAGATCTTTGTTCATAGAAAATGTCGTCATATCAGAATTATTCGACGTTGGCGATCACCATTGCGAAGGCTTCTCGATCATCTGCAATATGAAATAATTGTCCTGCATTTGTTATCTTAGTCCATTCACGAATGTTCTTTAACCAAGAAACTTGTTTTCTTCCTACACCTCTACGGCCCTCGATTTTGCCTTTAAAGATCAGTCGTAATATTTTATATCGACTTCCCCTTACTATATGTCCCAGATAAGACATTTTTCGATGTATAACAGTCTTTTATGCTGGTATACCAAAACTACGTCAAAAGTACTATTCTCCAAAGGGACCGTAACTATTTTTGTATCAAGTTTATAGCATTATTGCTTTCCCCAGTAGACGTACATTTAATCCCAAGTATTTAAAAGTTTCGGCTCCTTTCAATACGTGTACCCCCATGTGAAGATCATTTGCGTTTATTCTTACTACTGAATTTTCAATTTTTGAAGTGTTTATAGTAAGGCCCCATTCGGTATATTCTTCATTTAGTTTTCGAGGCATATAATCAATGTCTACTTCATCCTCTGCGAGAATTACTATTGCACTTTTTTCGTCAACTGATCAAAGCTTCACTGAGGTAAATTTGGAACAAAGTAGGAGCTATTTAGCAACCTTGCTTAAGATCTTTGTTGATAGTAAATTTGCCTCCGACTTTAGTCACCTATGTTAACGTTTCTACTTTAGGTGTTTATGTTTTGATTTTCCATGACAGTTCATAGTTTAGAAAGCGGCACGCTATCATAAGCTTTATTAATCGTATTTCAATGTTTTCTCTACCACTATTTCAAGGTAAAAATTTTCTCACTCTGAAGCCATTTTGTTCTTCGACTTCTTTTATCTCTTGCTCTATTGTATTCTTAATTACTAATACTTGATGTGATTTGTTAAGCTGTATATGTTTGTCTGAACTGACATTAATTAGCTAAAATTAATTGGCTAAAAAAGATCTCCAGGATTTTTTTGAGTTGGGAACTTCTTCACGTGTCACATTACCATTACGAAGGCTTTTGGACCTTCTGCTACATGGAATAATTCTCCTGAATTTGCTATCTGAGCCCATTCACGAATGTTTTTTAGCCACGAAACATGTTGTCTTCTTACACCTCTCCGACCTTCTATTTTGTCTTTTAGTTGTAGTATTTTATATCATTTCCCCTCAATATGTGTTCCAGGCAAGATATTTTCCGATGTTTAACAGTTTTTTGTAATTCTTTATCTTTGTTGACCTTCCTTAGTACTTCCCGTTCATTTTCCTTGTCGCCCAAGGTATCTTCAATATCCGTGTATGAATCCAATCTTTAATGCTTCAGTTCGGTTCATGGATACTTTTAGGGCCACAATACTGCTTCATACAGGGTACAGACCAAAAATAGCATTTCATAAATCTTGATCTTAGTTCTAAAATGAGATTGTTATTGCAAAGAAATGTGCTAATTTTCAGAAAGGTGGTTTTAGTGAGATTGGTATTCTGCGTTTTATTTCCATGTGTGGGTATAGTTGGTTCGTTATGACGGTTTATAAATATTCAATTTTGTGAACTTTTTCAACTTTGACTCCATTTAATT